>BTHU01000014.1:57306554-57906554 GCA_036184795.1 Tokudaia tokunoshimensis
GAAACTACATTCTTAATGGGGATTCCTCAGTTTTCTCTTCAATGAAAGAAGGGTGCTGATATTTAATGCAATGGATCCAAATACTCTTCATTATATTCAATGCTACGTGTTAAGTAACATGGGAGGTGCAAGGAAAATAACATGCAAAGAGACTGAGAACTTTGCCATATATACACATCATGTTTTACTTTCCACTCCCTATGTGGCCATATGTGCTCTTTTGCTGGTCACATGGTTACATGCTTGGCTTCTATAAAGGCTGTGCAATTTGAAAATGTTCCAACAAAAAGACTTTAAACTAGTTAGTTCATTAAAATTGTTGTAGTTTTCTTTTAAAAGAAAATCATAGGATTCTCTGTTTTAGATTGAAGGGTCTATTATAATTCAAGATGGAGATTTAATTTCTCCAGTCTATCATTTTAACAAATATACATACTGGTTTGTACTTGGGCCAACCAGTGCAACACTACTGGGTAATGGAAATGAGGCAGACATGGGGTTAGAATAGTAGGATAGCACATTTTATAGGCTGATGAGAAACAAACTAGATTGAATAAAATGCTATTTTAGTAATGGAAACAACAATGGCATCTCAGATCCATTATGGTCAAGTTCAGTGAAGATGATAAAAGGATATTTGAAATTGGCAGTAATTTTAGGCTGGACAGGGCATTATAATGAAATCTTTCCTCTTGATGACTAAATAAGGGAGGAGGTCAAAGATATAAAGCGGGTGACAGAATGTTAGGATTCAGATGTGAGATTATCTATTGTAACTATAGGGATACAAAAGACCACAGACAGGGAGTCAGATCTCAATCTAGTCTTAGGAATTTGGTGATATTCTAGGCAGTAATGGGAATGATGCCACAGTAATATTGTTATGCTCAGTATGTGACCCAGTTCTCTCCTGTCAACTATCAAGGTCTTCTGCTTATGTCAATTTTAATTTGGAAATTGTTACAAAATTATTTGCAAAGATATTTGTTTGTCCACGCAATGGGTGTTTTCTGTCTGTTTGTCACAAGGAAGCACAAGAATGTAGAAGTCCCAACTTGTCTCAAGCAGAAGCTTAGTTACAGATTTCAGAATCAAAGTTGAGTTCATGGCCATGGTATTCAGAAATACATTAGGTAAAGAGCATTATCTAACTCTATTTGCAGAATATGTCACTTGGTTATTTTATTATAAACATTTATTCCTTTGGTGAGCATTTTTATGATTGAAAGAAATACTTTCCTATACTTCACTCATTCCGGTAAGTGTATCCATATTATTTACCTCCAAAAGTTCTTGTTACTAGTTTTCCAACCTCTACAAATTCCTGACTATCCCACCAAGACACTTCTGCATCTAAGTGGGGTGGAAAACTAGGTTGCTTATCAAAACTAATGGCTATTGAGTGGATTTTCCTTCAACATTTTTATTCAAGGACATTTAAAGACAAGTGTTTTAGGTGTAAACTGTATGTGTGTATCATGAATCCCGTTGTGAAAAAGACCTACTTTTTCTCCATCATTAAAAAAAATAGGTCAGTGTTTTAGTTAGGGGTTCTATTGCTGTGCTAAAATACCATGACCAAAAGCAACTTGAGGAAAGTTTATTTAGTTTACACTGCCACATCACACTCTATCATCAAAGGAAGTCAGAGCAGGAACTCAAGGATGGAACCTAGAGGTAGGAATTGAATCAGACTCCATGGAGTAATGCTGCTTACTGCTTCGCTTCTCATGACTTCCCCATCCTGCTTCGTAGTGCCACCCAGAACCACATTCCCAGCAGTGGCACTGACCACGGGAAGCTAGGTTCTACCACATCAATTATTGATCAGGAAAATGCCCTATAAACTTGTCTATAGGAAATCTGATTCAGACACTTTTTCAATTAAGACTCACTCTATCCACAAAAGAGTAGATTGTCTTAAATTGATGAATATCAACCACCAGATTGAGTTCCTTTGCATAGGACCATACATAAGTGGAAAGTCTTATTAGCAGGAATGGGGACCATGGGCATTTCATATGCCCATGACCTTGCTTAATTTGGCTTTCATTTTTGGTGTGCTTGTTAATATGCTAATTCCATTTGATGGACAAATATAAAGGTTTGCTGGGTTGATGGAAAAGAAACATGCAGTAAATTAATTTGAAATTCTAGGTATGATTTCTTGCCCTGCATAGAATTGATTCCCCTGGTTTAGGAAAATTAGAATGTCAGAATAGGTTTTTTTTGTTTGTTTGTTTAAAATATGCGCACTCACCCTAAGGTGATGCACAGGATGTCTTTTAGAGATAAGGATGAGAAGGTTGTCTAACACTTGAAGAGCTCCCGGGAAACTTTTCTTTGAAGAACCACAAAGTACACTGATGACTGGAGTTATTTCCATGTAATTGGGAAACATAAATGTAGTAGGTTTCAGAAAATCTTGGGACAGTCGGAGGTAATCCATGCACTCAATTGTCCCTAGTAGTGTGTTTATAGTTACTATATTAGAAAACGGAGTTAAGTCAGTGCTCAGAATAGTCTGATGTGGTACAGCTTCTCCCACTGACTATCATACAGTTCCCAGAAACTGCACCATGGAAGGCTTACTAAATTGGTGATAGGAATAAGGGGAAGGGTTGTAGGTTATGTCTAGCAAAGTCTAGTCTGAATCAAAACAAAAACAATAACTAAACCCCAGGGATTTCAATCTCAGTTAATTCTCAGATCTGAGACAGTTTACAAATGAAAGGGAGTCTTAGTATTTCTACTTAAGAACTTTCTCTATGATTGAAAGTTCATACTGTTAGGCTGGGAAGATGGTTCAGTGGGTAAGATGTTTGTTGTGCAAGCATGAGACTCCAAGTTCATAGCCCTGTCACCAATGTCAATTCTTAATTGCCACAGAAAGAATAAACTACAGAAGGGGATATTTTTCCAGTGTATGAAATAAATGTATGCATTTTTAAATATTTTCTTAATTATTAAGCTCATTATAAAATTCAATTGTGATTGTTATTATTATCTTTGAAACAAACAGTTTGTTTGTTTCATTTGGCTTTGCTCTTACTGAAATCCTGAACTTTGGATCTTCCTGTCCCCTTTTCCCAAGTGCTGGTATTGAGGGAAAGGATATTTTTTTTTTTAGAACTCATTAATATCCTTTTCAGATTGCCATTTTGTCAGTCTTTGTTAGGGTTTCTATCACTGTGATGAAACATCACAGCCAAAGGCAACTTGGAGTCAAAAGAGTTTATTTTGCTCTCAGTTCCACATGACAGTTCATCATCCAATGCAATGAGGGAAGGAAACTCCTCCAGTGCAGGAACCTAGAGGCAGGAGCTCATGGAAAGTCATGGAGGGGTGCTGCTACTGGGTTACTTCCATGACTTACTAAACCTCTTTTCTTATAAATTCCAGAACACTAGTCCTGGGATGGCACCGCAGACAATGCGCTGTCTCTCCACCATCATCAATAATTAAGAAAATGCCCCATGTGTTTCCCTGCAGCCTGATCTTGTGTAAAGATTTTCTCAATTGAGCCTCCTCTTTCCTCCTCTCAAATGGCTTTAATTTGTGTCAGGATCACATAAAACTATCCAGCACACCATCATTTAACAATGTATCCAGCCAAGGGAGGATTTGGAGTTTCCATTGTACCATAAAGGGGAAAAAAAATTTGAGAGTGAAGTAATTAATTCCCTTTGAAATTATTTAATGACACAGATTGCCTCTTTTCACTAACAATTATATAGATTTAGCGGTTTTCAGTTTCTCGGGCATTTCCGCTCTTATTGTGCTTCAATTTTATCACAGCTCTTTTGCAGCTTTTTAATTAGCTTTGCTGCTATTTTTCTCCAATTGAGTATTTAAAAGCAATTTGAACTTTATGTGATTAAATCTAATGCATTGCTTTTCTTACAATTTTTCTTTGATTGACAGCTTAGGAAAATAGAAACAAATGGCACTGATAAAAAAAAAATCCAGAGTGGCTTCATGTTCAGGAGATTTTCAAATGCCCAAGTCTTCTATATTTTTGGTTCTTTGTTCAGTAGTGCTGTGTTAACAGCAAGCATCATCCTTTCATAAACGGCCTGAGGGATCTCCATGTATTTAAAAAATAATTTCCGGTCATAATTAACCACAGTGCCTGGTGATTTTTTTCTTTATATAAACAGAATATACCTGGGCATTTTATAAGCCTTAGTTGGATTATATTATTTTCAGAGACTGATTTTCTTGGCATTAAAACAACTCTCACTTATTGTTGCATCTTTCTAAAGTAAAGGAATTTTTTCTGGGTCTTGTATGCTCCCACAATCAGCCATCATGGGATACAGCAGAGGAAATATGTGCGCAGAGCAGTTTTACTGAATGTGCGGCAGTTCTCACAGTCAATTGCCAATCTGTTTGGCTGTCAGAGCTCAATTGAGCACAAGTGCTGACTCTCTGAAACCCACAGTACAAAAAAAATAAAATAAAATGCAATCTCTAGTGCTCAAGGAATGTCAGTTGTCTGGTCCTCTGCCTTGTATTTACATGTGCACTTGCCAGGATCATACTGCTGTCGTTTTAATAAAAGAAAAGAAAAAATTCAAAAATTAAAAATGAGAGACCTTAGAAATGGTAGGATGTTATGGTCATCTTTTGCACAATTGTCAGGTTTTGGTGCTATTTCTTAAACAAACACAATGGTAAAAACACTAGACAGCTTACTTACATCAAGAGCCATTAGCAGATAAAGGGTCTGAAGCAGAACCATGCACTGAGTGCTCCATGAAACAGATGAGAGTCTTGAGAACACACGGCACATTAAATTTACCTTTGACTTCTATGCTTCTCACCTCTTGAGCTGCTGATGAGTTCTTCTTGATTTGAGCCTGATTGGAGGATTTGTTACATGGATACCCATGTGGCACAGTGCAGTCTTGCTTTCTATAGAGCTCTTTTATTCTGCTGGCGAGCATTTACCTCAGCAATTGAACAGGGTATTTTGTTCAGCTGAAAGATCTCTTGCATCCTTTGAACCTCTAAAGTCATTAGATGCATTGTACTGTTTGGAGAATTGGCAGAAGAAAGGAGAAAAGTGTGAATTCTACTTCCCCTCCCCCACTAACAAAGAGAGAAAAGCATGATCATTGAAATTAGTAGCTATTAGGGGTTAGGGGTTGAAAATCTTGGAGTTCGGCTATCAAATAGTTTTATTTAAGTGACTGTCACTCAGCCGAGTTCATTAACTAGTTTACATTTATTACTACCTCTGTATCTCTCTGGATTTATCTCTGACTTGGTCATCTCTATCACTCCTTCCTTGTGAGGACCCAAAACAGGGCAAGGGCATAAATGATCTTGTATGAGCTTTGAGAGCAACCATGAGGCAATTTACATTAACAATTTATTGTGGTGGTGCTCTTTGCTTTATAAACTATTATTTAATGAAGTATTATTTATTTAGTATGCATCCCAGTTTTAGCAACTTATAGCCTGATCCTCCCAAGTATTTACTTCCTCACACCTGTTTGCTTGTCTTTAAAATGAGAATAGTGAACCTTACTCAGAAACATATTTGACAATTAAAATGAACATAAAGTTTTTGATTGTTAGTAGTTGGTTAAAATATACTAATTTACTTTCTCTTCAGGACACTGCCAATAAACATAATACAAAAGAATGCCTCATCACCTAGTATTTTATATCACTCAAGTCGACCACTGTGTATCAGTGATGAAGAATATCCACCATTGTAGCTTATACATGAAGCCATGAATCAGTGGTTGAATTCACAGTTCTGTCAGATTGCTGGTTTGCTTTCACTGTGCTAAGTAATTTGTGTGAACTTGGCCATGTGTAATGCTTTCCGTCATAGTGCTTTCTACTTTCCCATCAGGAAGAAATCAATTTCTTTCTTTCTGTGCAATGAAGCTTCAGATGTAAGAGAAAATCAGATGAGTCATAAAGCCTTTATGAATCCCCCTCCATTTTAGGATTCTGAGGTGAACTTTCTATGTCTATACAGGGAATTCTTAAGTGGACCCTGGAGGATTTCAGCTAGAATACTAACAAGACATCTCATTGTTGGTCACACAGAAAGAGAAAAACATGCTCACAATAACAGGGATCTATATAAAATGTACAGCATAAGAGTTTTATTTTTCTATGACTTGCTGGATTCATTATAGTTTCTGAAGAGGAAAGTGATTATATCATTAAGGATAAATCACATTTTTTTTCTGGATTTTCAAATAAACAGTTCAGGAAAACATTTCATTTTCATATTTTTGTCAAAGTTCTGTCAAGAACATTGGATTCAATTCTAAATTTCTGTTAGATAATTTTGTAACCCAATTAAAGGTCACTGTGAGAGCCCTTGGTGATGACTTGCTTTGCAGCCATCATCCTTGTCAGGAAGTCTGAGCTTCCTTTGAGGGTGGGAAACAGTGGAAGGGTTTGATGTATCTGGGCACTTAACCCAGAACATCAATACACTTGCCGAGAAATGCCATCTGGAAGGAAGCTGCCCTTTGTTTCCTCATCTTGCAAGAGCAGAAAATTCACTGCAGCGGTTTGAGAACATTTCAGTGAGACAAGGAGAAGCATTCCATTCGATTTGCATTTGATTTCATGGTTTCCCTTTCTGGGCCAAGATTCCAAGTTGCCAAATAATTTATTTAGAATGATTTTATATAAGTAGTCCACTGTTTTGATGAAATAAAGGGTGATTTTTACTTTATTCTCTCTTTCCCTCTCTTTTTGGAGATACCATCTCACATAGCTCAGGGTATGTTTAAACTTCTTATGTAGGCAAGATGACCTTACCTTCCTGACCCTCCTATAGATTCTAATGCCAAATGTTGAGATTAAAGTCATGGACCTCTATACCTGCCTAGAAGATAAAATTTTGTTTTTAACACACATACACACACACACACACACACACACACACACACACACACACGTATACCCTTCATGCTCTCTCTTTTCATTAATTGTTGGATGCATATGTGTATATACATACATACATATAAGTGTGTGTGTGTGTGTGTGTGTGTGTGTGTATTCCTAAACATAAACTGTTGAGTCTGTATACTGTTCCTTGTTTATGTTTCCTTGCTTTTGTTTTCACGGCTATCTGTTTGGCACTTGACAAATTGGTATGCTCTTTCCAGGTAAAGACTACTGCTTCTGCTCCTTCCTTTTTGGAGTTGCCTGTAGGCATTCCCTTTAATTTCAGCATGTTCCTGAGTGTTCTTTTCATTAAACTCACATATAGAAAGTCAGGTTCATGAGACTTTACAGTTGTAGCTTCAGATTGTACCGGGGGATACAGGCTCACAGTAAACTTCCTGGTTCTCTGGCTCTTACAATCTTTCTGCTATCTCTTCTCAATGGTACCTAAGCCTTAGGCATGAGGGTGTTTTACAGATACAATTGGAGGTTTCATTGTCTCAAGTGCAGTGTTCATTAGTATGTGATCAAGGATAGAATCAGGTGGTTGATTTTCTATTGGTAGTTGCCTCTAAGTGGTTCTAGAAATAAAAGCTATTCCTTGTGACATTAAGATACCATTTTCCTTTTTCATGTTCACTGACTTAGGTTGTATGGAAACTCCATGATCTTCAATGCCATAACAGAATAAATGCAGAAGAGATGAAATCCATATTATATTAAGTTAGATACTAAACATAGGCTTCAATGAACATAATATGTTTATTATTGTTCTTAAAAATGAACATAAATTTTAAAAACCTTTTGTATTTAAATTATACTGAAATTCAGTGCTCACAATTACATAAAATGTTCTCTGGAACTTTTGATGATTTTAAGGTGTCCGTGTTACCCTTGTACTGAAATGTTTTTATAAAAGGAAAGTCAGGAGCTGAGGCAACACTGCAGGTGGCAATGCTGTCTTGGGATACATTGATATCCCAAGTAGGAATGCATGCAGGATAATAGACATGGGCCATTGTGACTAACTGAATTTAGAAAATCTGTTTTCATTTGCATTTCAGCTTCTACAATGGTATCCTAAGCCCTAAAATGTGGGAAATGTGGGGAAGGCAGAGCAGCTACATCTGGGGAAAAACGATGTGTAAGAATATTTCATAGTCTCTACTAATTTCATATAAAACCACCATCTACTAGATCAGTCAACAGAAGTCGACCACATTGCTTACTAAAATTAATGTGTAAGCATATATAAAAAATTACATAACTTTGGTGAGGTATATTGGCACATGTCTACGACCCCAGTTCTTCAGGTGGACTAACATGATGTTGTGGCTAAGATGAACTGCATAATGAGTTTGTGTTTAACTTGGACAATGGGGAATTTTCTTTAAAAAAACCATACACCAACATGATCAACAAAACCAACCAACCAATTACCTAATTTTCCATGTATTGTTGTGAGAGCTTGAGAAAAAAATATCTGATGCACTTGTTGATATGAATATATCAAATATCTATGTAGTAATACAAAGAGTTTTAAATAAGAGAAGAATTTAATATATAAAAATGTTCATAAAATTTGTAATAAAAATAACTGTAATGTAAGGTCTTGTAACATCTAGGAAGTAAATATGATATAAGGTACTTAAGAACATCTGGAAGGATGCCTTTAGTGTATTCATGGAACACAACATAGAAGTTGTAAAGAATATTGTTCAGTATTCCTTGGCTCTGGAACTCTTTTTTAATACCTAGAGTTTAGCATCTCTTTATACTTATTTGATTTCTGTGTAAGAATAGGTTTTCTTATCTCATAATGTCATTAGCTTTTAGATTCAGAGAGCTCTGTAGAAACAAAATTGATTGCCTTTTTAAAATTTTTGTACCTACAATGATGCTTTACATATTGTAAATTTTTGGGTTGAATTTATTGAATGAATATCCTTACACTTCAATAAAAATTACATGAGAGAGAAAGACAAAGGTCATAGTGAAAGAGAAGGAAAGAATTTCTGATACGAGAATATTTGTGACATAGAAATCTAGACTTATACCTAGTTAGCATACCACTATATGTGAAAGACATTGGGAAACATGGAGTTTATGATGGATAGAGAGCATTGTTTTTTTTTCTCTTTATTTTTTTATTAGATATATTCTTTATTTACAATTCAAATGTTATCTCCTTTTCAGGTTTCCCCTCTGAAAACACCCTATCCCATCCCCCATCCCTGCTCACTAACCCACTCACTCCCACTTCCCTGTCCTAGTATTCCCCTTCTTGGCCAAGGGCCTCTCCTCCCTTTGATGTCCAACAAGGCCATCCTCTGCTACATATGCACCTGTAGCCATGGGTCCCTCCATGTGTACTCTTCGGTTGGTAGTTTATTCCCTTGGAGCTCTGGGGTTACTGGTTGGTTCATACTGTTGTTCCTCCTATGGGGCTGAAAGTTCCTTCAGCTCCCTGGGTCCTTTCTCTAACTCCTCCATTTTGGACCTTGTGCTCAGTCCAATGGTTGGCTGAGAGTACCCACCTCTGTATTTGTCAAAATTGGCAGAGCCTCTTAGGAGACAGCTATATCAGGCTCTTGCCAGCAAACGCTTGTTGATATCCACAAGAAAAGATGGGAAAGAAGGATAAAGAATTTCCTCATGGCAGGCTAAGAACCCAGAATCTGATACAAGATTCTAGGAATTTTAAAGGATTAGAAATTGCCAGTGTTGTGGAGTTAGGATAATGGTTTAAAAATGATGTTGCAGGAAAGGCAATTCTCAATTATAAGTAAATGCTTCAAAGAGGAGACAGGGATGATATGCAGAGGGTCAGGAAATTGAACAGAGGTGTGCAGCAATAGGGGATGGGGAATAGGGGGTAGCCACCAGAAAGTCTCAGATGTCAGGAAAGCAAGAGGCTCCCAGGACCCAACAGGTAGGAGATTAGGTGAAATGCCCAACAAAGGGGAGGGAGAACCTATAGACACCATATCCAGACATTAGACAGACATTAGACAAGGCTCCCAGTTGGGTGTTGGGAGTCACCCATTCATCTCCAATTTTTTAACCCAGAATTGCTTTTGTTTAAAGGAAATACAGAGACAAAGTGTGGAGCAGAGACTGAAGGAATGGCCATCCAGAGACTGCCCTACCGGGGATCCATCCCATATAGAGACACTAAACCCAGACACAATTGTGAATACCAAGAAGTACTTGCTGACAGCAGCATGATATAGCTGTCTCCTGAGAGCCTCTGCCAGAACCTGACAAAAAAGATGGATAAGATGGGGATGCTCACAGTCAACCATTGAACTGAGCACACAGACCCCAATGGATGAGTTAGGGAAAGGAGTGAAGGAGATGAAGGGATTTGCATCCCCAATAGGAAGAACAATAATATGAACCAACTAGACCCTCCAGAGATCCCAGAGACTAAATCACCAACCAAAGAGTACACATAGAGGGACCCATGGCTCCAGCTGCATAAGTAGGAGAGGATGGCCTGGAATCAATGTGAGGAGAGGTCCTTGGTATTATGAAGGCTTGATGCCCCAGTGTAGGGGAATGCCAGGGAGGTGATGGGGGTGTGAGTGGGTGGGAGAGCACCCTCATAGACAAAGGGGAGATTGGATAGGGGGTTTGCAGAGGGGAAACCAGGAAAGGGGATAACCTTCAAAGTGTAAATAAATAAACTTTCCAATAAAAAGCGTAAAGGCAGGCAGTGGTGGCACACGCCTTTAATCCCAGCACTTGGGAGGCAGAGGCAGGAGGATTTCTAAGTTCGAGGCCAGCCTGGTCTACAAAGTGAGTTCCAGGACAGCAAGGGCTACACAGAGAAACCCTGTCTCGAAAAACCAAAAAAAAAAAAAAAAAGCATAAAGGCTACAAAACACAGTTGGCCTAGAATATAGTCACATAAGGATATACTTAATTTAAGAGCATAAGGCTCATACAAATGAAAGTAGCATGTAGAAAGAAGATTTAGAAGTTCTTCCTAACAGTGGACATTGTTAGAAGTATTTATGCAAGAATGAAAGAAACATCACTTTATTTGGTGTTTGTAGTATTAAATACATCCAGTTTCCTACTGAAATATGGCTATGATTTCCAAAAATTGTCAACTCAAAGTGTCAATTGGTTTACCTTTAAAGCATAAGAAAATAATTGTTTTTATTTCTTTGCAAATTGTCTATTGTCTATTGGGTCATTTGAACCTTATCGTTATTAAATGCACTATCAATTTTATATTTTTTAAATTTGGGGATATAACATCACTTGGGACACGGCCTGTTGGGGCTTCCGTCTGTGCCCGAGGGCGGGTTGGCGCTGTGGTCGTCTGGGTGCCAGATCGGCGGGCCATCGTGACCACAGGGTGAGCGGCACCACGGAGACTGCCCTCCGCCATCTTTGCTCCAGTGACCAGGTAGTTGGGACCGCCAGGCTCAGAGACAGACAGGCATAATATCGCTTCGGTTTCAGGCAGCTTGTGTGTAACCTGCTCCCAGGTGCTGGGCTGATCTGCAGTAACCAGCGCGCCAGTTCCGCGGTGGGACCTTCTGCCTGGTGGAAGGACCCCGCGCAGGGAGGGAGCCTGCCAGCTTCCCTTCCGCGACCTCTGTTCCCGCGGACTGCGCTGGAGAGACCGGTACCCAGGCTCTCCCCCCGATATAACATCACTTGGGACACGGCCTGTTGGGGCTTCCGTCTGTGCCCGAGGGCGGGTTGGCACTGTGGTCGTCTGGGTGCCAGATCGGCGGGCCATCGTGACCACAGGGTGAGCGGTGCCACGGAGACTGCCCTCCGCCATCTTTGCTCCAGTGACCAGGTAGTTGGGACCGCCAGGCTCAGAGACAGACAGGCATAATATCGCTTCGGGTTCAGGCAGCTTGTGTGTAACCTGCTCCCAGGTGCTGGGCTGATCTGCAGTGACCAGCGCGCCAGATCTGCTGTGGGACTTCTGCCTGGCAGAGGGACGCCCCCTCCCCCCCCCCCAGGAGAGATCACACACCCCTGCACAGGGCAGGAGCCTGCCAGCCTCCCTTTGGCGACCTCTGCTCCAGGAATCCACTAGGCTGAGCCTTTAGATGTGCAAGGCCTCCCCAATATAAGATCACTTGGGGCAAAGCACATTAGGGCTCCAAAGTCACTCAGGAGCAGGCAGGCCCCAGAAATCGGTGCCAGGGGAATCCTGGTAATCCAGGGGGGGCAGAAATAGCTTTGCAGGCTCACAGGAGGTCCAACCAACAGCCAGTGGCAGCAGGACCAACTAACACCAGAGGTATCCAGATGGCAAAAGGCAAACGTAGGAATGTTACTAACAGTAATCAAAGTAATGTGGGACCATCCGAACCCAACTCTCCAACAGCAGCAAGTCCTGGATACCCCACCACACCCGAAAGACAAGATCTGGATTTAAAATCACTTCTCATGATGCTATTAGAGGATCACAAGAAGGACACAAATAAATCTCATAAAGAGTTACAGGAGACCATGAATCAACGGTTAGAAGCCCTTACAAAGGAAACACAAAAATCGCTTAGAGAAATGCGGGAGAACATGGATCAAAAGATGGAGGCGCACAAGGAGACAACACAAAAATCGCTTAACGAGATGAATCAACGGGTAGATGCACTCACAAAGGAATCACAAAATTTGCATAAAGAAATGCAGAAGAATATGGGTCAACAGACGGATGCCCATAAGGAGGCAACACAAAAATTGCTTAAAGAAATGAATCAACGGTTAGATGCCCTTACAAAGGAAACACGAGAACTGCTTAAAGAAATGCAGGAGACGATGGATCAACAGATGGAATCCCATGAGGAGGAAACACAAAAATCGCTCAGAGAAATGCAGGAGAACGTGGGTCATCAGGAAGAAATCCTGAAAGAGGTAATGCAAAAATACCTTAAAGAAATACAGGAAAATACAAACAAACAAGTGAAGGATCTCAGCAAATCCATCCAGGAACTAAAAAAGGAAGTAGAAACAACTAAGAAATCACAAAGGGAGACAACTTTGGAGATAGAAAACCTTGGGAAGAAATCAGGAGTCATAGATGCAAACATCAACAATAGAATACAAGAGATGGAAGAAAGAATCTCAGGTGCTGAAGATTCCATAGAAAGCATCGACTCAACAGTCAAAGAAAATGCAAAATGCAAAAAACGCGTAACCCAAAACATCCAGGAAATCCAAGACACAATGAGAAGACCAAACCTAAGGATTATAGGTATAGATGAGAGTGAAGATTTGCAACTTAAAGGGCCAGTAAACATCTTCAACAAAATTATGGAGGAAAACTTCCCTAACTTAAAGAGAGAGATGCCGATGAACATACAAGAAGCCTACAGAACTCCAAACAGACTGGACCAGAACAGAAATACCTCCCGTCACATAATAATCAAAACACCGAATGTTCTAAACAAAGAAAGAATACTAAATGCAGTAAGAGAAAAGGGCCAAGTAACATACAAAGGAAGACCTATCCGAATCACATCAGACTTCTCACCAGAGACTATGAAAGCCAGAAGATCCTGGGCAGATCTCATGCAGACACTAAGACAGCACAAATGCCAGCCTAGACTACTATACCCAGCAAAACTCTCAATCACCATAGATGGAGAGACCAAGATATTCCATGATAAAACCAAATTTTCACAATATCTTTCCACAAATCCAGCCCTGCAACGGATAATAGGTGGAAACCTCCAATACAGGGAGAGAAACAACACCCTGGAAAAAATGAGATAATAACCTTCTTGAATCAAACCCAAAAGTAGATAACCACTCAAACATAAAGATAGCGTCAAGAATGGCAGATGGCAATAATCACTATGCCTTAATCTCTCTTAATATCAATGGTCTCAATTCCCCAATTAAAAGACATAGACTAGCAGACTGGATACGTAAACAGGACCCAGCATTTTGCTGCATGCAGGAAACGCACCTCAGTGTCAAAGACAAACACTACCTCAGAGTAAAAGGCTGGAAAACAATTTTACAAGCAAATGGCCCCAAGAAACGAGGTGGAGTAGCCATCCTAATATCGGATAAAATTGATTTTCAACCCAAAGTCATCAAAAAAGACACAGAAGGACACTACATACTGATCAAGGGAAAAATCCACCATCAAGAACTCTCAATCCTGAATATCTATGCTCCAAATGCAAGGGCACCCTCATTCGTAAAAGAAACTTTACTAAAACTCAAAGCACACATCGCACCGCACACAATAATAGTGGGTGACTTCAACACCCCGCTCTCTGAAATGGATCATTCAGGAAAGCAGAAACTAAACAGGGACACAGTGAATCTAATTGAAGCCTTGGACCAAATGGAACTAACTGATATATATAGAACATTTCATCCTAGAGCTAAAGAATACACCTTCTTCTCAGCTCCTCATGGTACCTTCTCCAAAATTGACCATATAATTGGTCACAAATCAGACCTCAACAGATACAAGAAGATAGAAATAATCCCATGCCTCCTATCAGATCACTATGGAATAAGGGTGGTCTTCAATGGCAACAAAAACAAAAGAAAACCCACGTACACATGGAGGCTGAACAATGCTCTACTCAATGATAACTTGGTCAAGGTGGAAATAAAGAAAGAAATCAAAGACTTTTTGAAAGTTAATGAAAATGAAGGCACAACATACCCTAACTTATGGGACACAATGAAAGCAGTGCTAAGAGGAAAATTCATAGCCCTGAGTGCCGCCAAAAAGAAACGGGAGACAGCATACACTAACAGCTTAATGGCACACCTGAAAGCCCTGGAACAAAAAGAAGCAAATACACCAAAGAGGAGTAGAAGGCAGGAAATCATCAAACTCAGGGCTGAAATCAATCAAGTAGAAACAAATAAAACCATACAAAGAATCAACAAAACGAGGAGTTGGTTCTTTGAGAAAATCAACAAGATAGATAAGCCCTTAGCCAGACTAACCAAAGGGCACAGAGATAGTATCCAAATTAATAAAATCAGAAACGAAAAGGGAGAGATAACAACAGAAACTGAGGAAATTCAAAAAATCATCAGATCCTACTACAAAAACCTGTATTCAACACAACTAGAAAATCTTGAGGAAATGGACAATTTCCTTGACAGATACCAAGTACCAAAATTAAATCAGGATCAAATAGACCATCTAAACCGTCCTATAACCCCTGAAGAAATAGAAGTTGTCATTGGAAGTCTTCCAACCAAAAAAAGCACAGGTCCAGATGGTTTTAGTGCAGAATTCTATCAGACCTTCAAAGAAGACCTAACACCAATACTCTTCAAACTGTTCCACAAAATAGAAACAGAAGGAACACTACCCAACTCGTTCTATGAAGCCACAATTACACTAATACCAAAAGCACACAAAGATCCGACAAAGAAAGAGAATCTCAGGCCAATCTCTCTTATGAATATCGATGCAAAAATACTCAATAAAATTCTTGCCAACCGAATCCAAGAACACATCAAAACGATCATTCACCACGATCAAGTAGGCTTCATCCCAGGGATGCAGGGATGGTTCAATATAAGGAAATCCATCAATGTAATCCACTACATAAACAATCTCAAAGAAAAAAACCACATGGTCATATCATTAGATGCTGAGAAAGCATTTGACAAAATTCAGCATCCTTTCATGCTAAAGGTCTTGGAAAGATCAGGAATTCAAGGCCCATATCTAAACATAGTAAAAGCAATTTACAGCAAACCAGTAGCCAGCATCAATCTAAACGGAGAGAAACTTGAAGCAATCCCACTAAAATCAGGGACTAGACAAGGCTGCCCTCTCTCTCCATATCTTTTCAATATAGTACTTGAAGTTCTAGCTAGAGCAATTAGACAAGAAAAAGAGGTCAAAGGGATACAAATTGGAAAGGAAGAAGTCAAACTATCACTATTTGCAGACGATATGATAGTATACATAAGCGACCCAAAGAACTCCACCAGAGAACTCCTACAGCTGATAAACGACTTCAGCAAAGTGGCCGGATATAAAATCAACTCAAGCAAGTCAGAAGCCTTCCTATACTCAAAGGATAAGCAGGCTGAGAAAGAAGTAAGAGAAATAATACCCTTTACGATAGCCACAAACCATATTAAGTATCTTGGCGTGACGCTAACCAAACAAGTGAAAGATCTGTATGACAAGAACTTCAAGTCTCTGAAGAAAGAAATTGAAGAAGACCTCGGAAGATGGAAAAATCTGCCATGCTCATGGATTGGCAGGATTAATATAGTAAAAATGAGCATCTTACCAAAAGTAATACACAGATTCAATGCAATCCCCATCAAAATCCCAACTCAATTCTTCATAGAGTTAGAAAGAGCAATTCAAAAATTCATCTGGAATAACAGAAAACCCAGAATAGCTAAAACTATTCTCAAGAGTAAAAGAACCTCTGGGGGAATCAGTATCCCGGACCTCAAGCTGTACTACAGAGCAATAGTGTTAAAAACTGCATGGTATTGGTACAGTAACAGACATGTAGATCAATGGAACAGAATTGAAGACCCAGAAATGAATCCACACTCCTATGGTCACTTGATCTTTGACAAAGGAGCTAAAACCATCCAGTGGAAAAAAGATAGCCTTTTCAACAAATGGTGCTGGCTCAGCTGGAGGTCAACATGCAGAAGAATGCAAATTGACCCATCCTTATCTCCTTGCACTAAGCTCAATTCTAAGTGGATCAAAGATCTCCACATAAAACCAGACACACTGAAACTAATAGAAGGGAAACTAGGGAAGAACCTTGAACATATGGGCACAGGGGAGAATTTCCTGAACAGAACTCCAATAGCTTATACTCTAAGATCAAGAATAGACAAATGGGACCTCATTAAATTACAAAGTTTTTGCAAGGCAAAAGACACCGTCAAAAAGACAAAGCGGCAACCAACTAACTGGGAAATGATCTTTACCAACCTTACATCCGACAGAGGGCTAATATCCAAGATATACAAAGAACTCAAGAAGTTAAACTCCAGAGAGGCAAGTAACCCTATTAAAAAATGGGGTACAGAGCTCCACAAAGAGTTCTCACCTGAAGAATATCTAATGGCTGAGAAGCACCTAAAGAGATGTTCATCATCCTTAGTCATTAGGGAAATGCAAATCAAAACAACCCTGAGATTCCATCTCACACCAGTCAGGATGGCTAAGATCAAAAACACAGGAGACAGCAGTTGTTGGCGAGGATGTGGAGAAAGAGGAACACTCCTCCACTGCTGGTGGAATTGCAGGCTGGTACAACCACTCTGGAAAGCAGTCTGGCGGCTCCTCAGAAAACTGGGCATGACACTTCCGGAGGATCCGGCTATACCACTCCTGGGCATATACCCAGAGACTTTACCTGCATGCAATAAGGACACATGCTCCACTATATTCATAGCAGCCTTATTTATAATAGCCAGAAGCTGGAAAGAACCCAGATGTCCCTCAACGGAGGAATGGATTCAGAAGATGTGGTATATTTACACAATGGAATACTACTCTGCAATTAAAAACAATGAATTCACGAAATTCCTAGGCAAATGGTCAGAACTTGAAAATATCATCCTTAGTGAGGTAACCCAATCACAAAAGATCACACATGGTATGAAGTCACTGATAAGGGGATATTGACCCAGAATCTCAGAATACCCTAGACACAATCAGCATATCAATAGATTTCTAAAAAGATGGAAGGAGAGACCCCTGGTCCTGGAAAGACTGGATGTAGGGGAACGCCAGGACAGAGTAATGAGAGGGGGTTGAACGGAGAAAAGAGGGAGGGAAGGGGGCTTATGGGACCTTCGGGGAGGGAGGAAACGGGAAAGGGGAAGTGATTTGGAATGTAAATTAAAAAAATAAAATAAAATTAAATTAAAAAAAAAAAATTTGGGTAAAGACACATAGTCATATAATACAAGTAAATCAGATGATTCTACCATAAAAATTTAATATACAGACACAAAATGGCCAAACTTATCTAGTATTCATGAGCCCTTAGGATTATTCCATGTGGCTGCCAAACAAAAACAGAGAATTAAACAGAAAACTTTTACTTATTAGATTTCGTTGTTTAAGAATACCAGTAATTCAAATAAAAACAAGACTTGTATTTGACATTTTTTCTTTTGAGTACATTTTTTCAATATGCAAATACTTATTTTGTCTTTAATATAAGGAGGGAGGTTATACCACTATCTAAGGAAAGAACTCAAATTTGATGAAGTTCATATTGTAAAGAACTGCATGTTTTCACAATGGAAAGCATGTAATAGATGAATGGGTAATGGTGTAAGCAACAAAGGAGGAATCGGTAAGATACAGAGGCAGTGAAGTACCTGCCTGAAGACAGCTTAGAAAAATTCCCAGCATAGAATTCTGTCAGGCTTGCAGTCTCAGGAGAAAATTGCCTGGTAAAATGTAGGCTGAAGCCATTCCAGAATGATCTTGTTGTATGTAAAAAGACAGGGAGGCATGAAGTAATGTAGTTTGTAGAAAAACTGTAGGAAATTCAGTTTCTGAAATGTAGAAAGGAGGAACATCCCAAATGTGATGACAAAAATCAGAAAAGCTTTCATGCAATATGGAAAGGTAGCACCAGTGAAAAATAGACCATTTCATTGAATTAGGGGGATGCAATTGAAGGACTGTATATTGGAAAGGTGTACAGGTATCTGTTTGCATTTTTAAATCATCATGTATGCAAAAGGAGGAAAGAGAGAGTGCCCTGGAGATGTAGCTCAGTGGTACAATGTTTATCTTCCAGGCAGGAAACCTTGGATTCAATCCTCAGGGCAGCATAAAACAGATGTGGTTAAACGTTTCAGTCTCAGCACTCAAAAAGGTACAAAAAGATGTTCAAGGTCATCTTCAGCTAGCATTTGATACAGGAGATTCTGTATCAACAACAGTGAAAAGTTCATAGCTGGGGTCAATGAGATAGCTTAGAGGTCAATGCACTTCTATTGTGAGCCTGATTACGTGAGTTCTAGCCTTGGTTCCCACTGTAGAGGGAGATAACCAACTCCAAAATGGCACATATGCAGACTTTAATAGTGGTAGTAGTAGCAGTAGTAATAGTAGTAGTGCTGCTGGTGGTGGTGGTGGGTAGTAGTAGTGGTAATAATGCTACTAGTAGTAAAAATAATGCTACTACTAGTGATATAGTAGTAGTAGTCATAGTCATAGCAGTTGTGGTGGTGATGGTGGTGGTAGTATTAATTGTAGTAGGAGTAATAATGAGTTGATGGCTATAAACCTGATATTGAGAGGTTTGATACTAAACCATTAAAGTTAAGAAAGGGGAAGTCAGGCCATAGCACACTTCCCACATCCTTAATAATAAAATTATTATTATTATTATGATTGTTGTTATTGATAGTTTTTTTAAAAAGCCTTATATTTGATGCTTTTATTTATTTTTTTATTTTTTAATGAAAAAGGAAGTAAATAAGCAATTTAAAAAATTATTTGAGGCTTTTAAACAAGTTAACAGTCATGAGATGGAAAAGATATACTCAAATCCTGAGCAAAATAAGTAATCAGTAGGACAAACATGTAGATGCTATATTCAGATGAATACGGTTATGATAAAGGCAGCTTTGAAAACTTCTTAACAGTAAGCATGTTCATCATTTTACTGTTAAGTATTTGTAACAGTTGTATTGAAACCACACAGGAGTACAGCATGCACCGCACTGATGCAGAACAAGGAAGGAACATTGCTCTCTGAGTATTTTCCCATCCAAAAGAATTAATGTTCTCTAAAGTCACTAGGTAGGTTTAAAATTTTAAGACTTGGAATTATCTTATGGGAATGCTTTGTGATTTTTTTTTTTATTGTAACACAATTGTTCAGTTCTGAAAGGTGAACTTTGTAGATGACATCATGTTGAAAGGTCAAATAAGGCCAGAAGCTGGAAAGAACCCAGATGTCCCTCAACGGAGGAATGGATTCAGAAGATGTGGTATATTTACACAATGGAATACTACTCTGCAATTAAAAACAATGAATTCACGAAATTCCTAGGCAAATGGTCAGAACTTGAAAATATCATCCTTAGTGAGGTAACCCAATCACAAAAGATCACACATGGTATGCAGTCACTGATAAGGGGATATTGACCCAGAATCTCAGAATACCCTAGACACAATCAGCATATCAATAGATTTCTAAAAAGATGGAAGGAGAGACCCCTGGTCCTGGAAAGACTGGATGTAGGGGAACGCCAGGACAGAGTAATGAGAGGGGGTTGAACGGAGAAAAGAGGGAGGGAAGGGGGCTTATGGGACTTTCGGGGAGGGAGGAAACGGGAAAGGGGAAGTGATCTGGAATGTAAATTAAAAAAATAAAATAAAATAAAAAAAAAATTTAAGACTTTTTCAAGAGTTACCTTCATGATGCCACTATCTACATATACATTTAATGTTTCATAAAGAAACATATTAGCATTTTATGGTAATTAAGTTAGGATGATAGCCTGTTTAGGGGTTCATGGTATATTTAAGCAGGGAACACTAGTCATGAATAGGACTCTGTAATGACATTAATAAGGACATTTCATATTAAATTGCCTACAGCTGACAGTCTTCCTGTTGCTTTGAGAATAGTATTATTGCTTCCTTAAGGAGCCATGAAAAGAGGCAAGTTAATTCCCGAAGCTAATTTTCTTGTACATTAGCCTCCATGGTGCAGTCTAATCAGTTATATCAGATGGAGCTGATCATTGATTTATTTTTCTTTGGGGATATTTAAAATCTCAAGTCTCATGACGGCAACCACTGGCACGATATGTCTTCCTTTAAAAATGGTCCTTGGACTGTAGACCAGGCTTTTAGTTGCATACTCTGAGGACCCACCTGCTTCCAAAATCCATCTATTTCACTCAGCTTGCCTCTTCTGAATGCTTAGTGTTCTGGCCTGTGACCTACATAACACCTTGGAGAGGGGCTGCGAAATGAAATTTCATAATCTCAGGTCAAATGGAGTGCTGGCCTTTTTTATCCATATGTCTATACTTCAGTTATTTTTAAAAACCACACAAGTGTGCAATAGTTGAAGCCTTGAAAAAAAATCCATCTGCCCTTTAAAATAACAGAGTTTATAGTAAAAAGTACTGTGTGTTTACAAGTGCAAAACAAATTATAATTGCATCAAGTTCCATGGTGATTCCTTGAATGAAGCAGTTTATAATTACATAAAAAGCTCTTACTTGGGTGACTGTGTTGGTAGTATTTGCTTTTATTCTAATCCTGCAGAAGGCAATGAAAACATAGGTGTGTTGTAAAGACTACTAGTAAGGAAAATTGTGATGATGGTCGTTGTGAACACTAATGCCAAGGACTTGAAAGACATCTCAGTTTGGAAAGTATACGCTAAGCATGAAGATCTGTGTTCACTTCTCAAGGACTCAAGTGTAAAGAAAATCCAGGAGAGATAGCACACAATTTTGATCCCAGGGATAGAGAGGAGGAGACACGTGGATTCCTGGGATCCAGTGGCCAGATGTTCTAGTCTATTGGTTAAATTGAGGTCAGTAGAAGATCCTGTTTTTAAAAATAAAGTGGATGTAATTAGGAGTGACAAAGTCATTCTGTGTTTTCCACATGTACAGGCAAATGCATGCATGCATGCACATAACATCAACATTGCAAAATTTTTCAAAGTAATTTTATATTAAGTACAATGAAATACTTCTAGAGGGAATATAGGACCCGGATGGAAACATCTGCAGAAATTATTTTCTATCACACATATTACTGACTGTCCTGACTCTTGTATTTGAGTGCCTGGATCCTTAGAACTCTCTAGCTAGCTCCTATTTGTTTTTTTGTATGGAACTTGTACCAGATATGCATTCTGTGTCAGGACTCACATGCAGTGAAAATATCAAGACCCTGCATTTGAGACACCTTGGTTCACACCAGGGGATAATTGGCTCTTGGGAGAACAGAGGTAGGCACAAGGCATGGGGGAGTCGCATACAAGGTGCATGTCCACTCTTGGTTCATTGAATCATGTTTGATGGTTAGAATTGTGAATGTTGTAGGAGGTGAAGAAGCAGGATGAAAGCAACCAAATTTCCTCTTCTAAAAAGTACCAAATAACCAAGGATTCAGTAATGAGTTTAAAATGAACGGAAGTAAGCAAAACTTGCAGAAGAAAACCTGGTTTGTGGAACTTATAATAACCAGTATATAGCATTCTTATGTAAAATATATCTATTTTGGGTGGAACAGCTCAGCCCGAGTCAGTTAAACAAGCATTACTGAATATATATTCTCTCCCTTTGGATCTTTAAAACTTGAGTAAATTTCATTCTTTGCATAATTCAAAAAGCTTTTCCTCCCAAGAATAATTTCCCCTCAAATTGTAGCCTGGAACTTAGCTTCTCCTAAATCATTACTGTGCTCTTAATAGGTTTTTACTAGTAACTGACTCTTCATAGACTCAAGGACAATCTAAGCAAGCATATGTATTCTGTGGTAGTGAGTTTAGGGTCAAAAACAAAATGAGCTTTCAAGAGAGCGAGTCAACATACATGTGGCATAAGGTAAGTTCCATAAAGTACAATCCTCTTTATGATTTTTACAGGCTCTGCAAAGCAGATTATGTAGCAGAGGACGCCCTTGTCAGGCATCAATGGGAGGAGAGGTCCTTAGTTCTATGAAGGTTTGATAGATGGCCCAGTGTAGGGGAATCAAGGGTAGGGAGGCAGGAGTAGGTGAGTGGATGGAGGAACATCCTCATAGAAGAAGAATGAGGGTGAATGGGATAGGCGGTTTCCCAGATGAGGGGAAAGGGGATAACACTTGAAATGTAAATAAATTAAAAATAAATAGATAGATAGATAGATAGATAGATAGATAGATAGATAGATAGATAGATAGATAGATAGATAATTATAGCCGGGCGGTGGTGGCGTACATCTTTAATCCCAGCGCTTGGGAGGCAGAGGCAGGCAGATTTCTGAGTTCGAGGCTAGCCTGGTCTACAGAGTGAGTTCCAGGATAGCCAGGGCTACACAGAGAAACCCTGCCTCGAAAAACCAAAAAAAAAAAAAAAAAAAAAAAAAAAAAACCAAAAAAAACCCCCAAAACTATATTGAAAAAAATAGTGTTAGAGATTGGTGCTTGTTCATGGAATGGATCTCAATTTGGGATACCCAGGAGGAGCTCCAACTGTTCAGAGGAGAAAGGGATGGGGAATGGGAGAAAGATTGTAATAGCAGGTAAGCTGGAGGGGGCAGTAAGTGGGATGTAAAATAAATAAATAAATAAATAAAACATTTCCTCAAAAAAAGAGTTAATTATATATTTTCAAGGTTAACATTTTTCCTCCTGCTTTTCCCTAAAATGAATGATACAGTAAGGCTTTGAAATAATTTCAAAAATTAGAAATAATTGGATATAACTCAAATTAACATCACAAATTGATCAGTAGCTGATGTAATGAGTCATTGGTGCATAATTAGCACCATGCTAATCATGTTAAAAGATGAATAAAAATAATTGGGGTTAATAGTCTTGTTGTTGGATCTTATGGTGCACATTTATAATCCCAGAAATGAGAAAACCTGAATAATGAGAATCACAAATTCAAGATGTCTCAGGAACTGAAGGAGATGAGGTCTCAACATAAAGAGTAAAAGTAGGACTGACAATATGTCTATAGTAGAACCTTAGGTGAATATTAAAGACCTAGATTCAATTTAATCTCTGCAAAAGTATAAGTGTGTGTGTGTGTGTGTGTGTGTGTGTGTGTGTTTGTGTGTGTGTGTGTGTGTGTGTGTGTGTGTGTGTGTGTGTGTTTCAGGTATTACATTATATGGTTGCAGGAAAGTTCAAGAAAAAAGTGTCCCGAATCAGAAAACATTCAATTAAACCTTAGTTCATGTCAAGAGTTAAATTTCTAATTAGATTAAAGTTCTGAAGTTTTCTGAGGTTCACCTAGATCAATATGTGTGCTAAATTATAAGTGGAATAGTTTCCTAGCAAGGTAGAAAATTGTGAGGCTAGACACCATATTTATGAAAGCCTTTGTAAAGCTGAACTGAATTTCCAATGATTCTGCAGCACACATAATTTTTGAAGTACAAAAAGAAAATTGAAATTCACTGTTCATTCACAAGCCTCGGGTAATTGTTTACTGTCTTATCTGCAGTTACAAAAGCTGCTTTTAGATTAAAAAAAAAAAATACCAGCTATGGAACCACAGGGAATCAACAGAGAGTTGATGAAGAAGAAAATATGTAACTAAGACAGTTTAATAACAGTCACTGTAATAATGTTGATTTGGGACAAAGCAAAATATAACTCTGGTTTACCGATGTGAAGCAGGATAGGGAATGTGATTGTTGCCAACAAGCTAAAGATGCTGTCTATAATGAGAGAGGCATTAGAAACACATTTCACTACCTTTACTAGATGCAAATTCATTTAGAGGTTAACACTAACCAAAGGAATTGAGGCAAATTAATATAATGTATTTTGATTGATCCTTTATTGGGGATGCCTTTGAATGACATGATATAGCTGTTGCTGTTCATAAATGCTTAGCACTTCTTTGTTGTGTTTGATTTATATAACAAAGCATAGCATATACTCAGAAATTTAATCACAAAAGAAGAAGTTGGAAAGCCCTAGAATTTTTCTGTAAGGTGGAACACTGTCTACACTCTCCTCTCCTAGAATATTGGCAGTTTCCATCTTTCTTTGTATTCCCACATTCTCTTTTTTGTGTATTAAAAAAATTATCTTTAATCTTTTTTATAGTTCAGTAGTTCAGTAGTTATCCCCATCCTGGTACACCCTCTGACAGTTCCTCATCCCATTCCTCCTTCTCTGTCTCCAAGATTATGTCCCCAACCACAATCGACAACCCACACCACACCCTGCCACGCTAGGGCCCCCCACTTCCTGGGGCCTCAAGTCTCTCAAGGATTAGGTGTATCTTCTCTCACTGAGGTCAGACCTAACAGCCCTCTTCTGTATATGTGTACGGGGCCTCAGACCAGAAAGTATATGATATCTGGTTGGTGGCTCGGTGTCTGAGAGATCTCAGGGGTCCAGGTTAGTTGAGACTGTTGGTCTTCCTATGGGTCACCCTCCTCCTCAACATCCTCCAGCCTTTCCCTAATTCAACCTCAGGGCTCCCCTACTTCAGCCCATTGGTTTGATATAAGTATCTATGTCTGTCTTAGTCAGCTGCTTGTTGGGCCTTTCAGAAGGCAGCCATGAAATGCTCAGCAGTGAAGACAGAGAACTTGTAGAGTCCACCTCCAGTATAAAGACAGGTATATCAAATATAGGGGTGGGGTTGCCATTCCAGAGTCAAAAGCTCCAACACAGAATTGTTCTTGTCTAAAAGAACTTCAGGGACAAAAATGGAGACAAGACTGAGGAAAAGGTTGTTCAGTGACCAGCCCAAACTGGTATCCATCTCAAGCGGAGTGAGTCTCTAAGGCCTGACACTATTACTGATGCTATGGTGTTCTTTGTGCATTTTCATCAAACAAATGACAGGTTCTGTCATCATTGTTGGTGATGTTCTCTGTGATCCCATCATAAGGACCTCAGTCTAATGACCCCATCTATATCTGGGGAATTCTTAAAATTTTCATTTCCAAATATTGCCATATTAGATGGACAGTCTTTGGAAAGAAAATTTCCAGTGCATGTCCCTGCTAGAGCTGATAGACAAAATACATGTCACTGGCTTTAAAGTGAGTTTTATATAATGAGAATATTTTACACCAAGACATTTTATATTGTTTGTGGCATTTGGAAAGGGTGTTGGTACTCCACAGGAAGACCAAGAGAACCAAGTACCCTTGGTGCTTTCAGAGACAGAATTACCAACAAAAGGTCATACACAGGCTGGACCTAGGCCTCCATACACATATGTAGCATATGTTCAGCTTGATCTTCATGTGGGTCCTGAACATATGCTATTCTAAATGAGCTGCCTTGTCTGGCCTCATTGTCTAGCCTTACAGAGACTTGAAGTGCCAGGGTAGGGGAATTCCAAGGAGAGACCCAGCAGGCTCAGATGTGGAGGGGAAGGGAGATGGAGGAAGGACTATGGGGGGCGTGTCACTAGGAGGGGAAAGTGAATGGGATGTAAAGTGAATAAGCAAAAACACAGGAGACAGCAGTTGTTGGCGAGGATGTGGAGAAAGAGGAACACTCCTCCACTGCTGGTGGAATTGCAAGCTGGTACAACCACTCTGGAAAGCAGTCTGGCGGTTCCTCAGAAAACTGGGCATGACACTCCCGGAGGATCCGGCTATACCACTCCTGGGCATATACCCAGAGACTTTACCTGCATGCAATAAGGACACATGCTCCACTATGTTCATAGCAGCCTTATTTATAATAGCCAGAAGCTGGAAAGAACCCAGATGTCCCTCAACGGAGGAATGGATTCAGAAGATGTGGTATATCTACACAATGGAATACTACTCTGCAATTAAAAACAATGAATTCACGAAATTCCTAGGCAAATGGTCAGATCTTGAAAATATCATCCTTAGTGAGGTAACCCAATCACAAAAGAACACACATGGTATGCAGTCACTGATAAGGGGATATTGACCCAGAATCTCGGAATACCCTAGACACAATCCGCATATCAATAGATTTCTAAAAAGATGGTAGGAGAGACCCCTGGTCCTGGAAAGACTGGATGTAGGGGAACGCCAGGACAGAGTAACGAGAGGGGGTTGAATGGAGAAAAGAGGGAGGGAAGGGGGCTTATGGGACTTTCGGGGAGGGAGGAAATGGGAAAGGGGAAGTGATTTGGAATGTAAATTAAAAAAAAATAAAATAAATAATATTTAAAAAAAAAAGAAAGATGACACAAAAAAAAGAAAAATTAAATTTAAATAAAAAGTAAATAAAATGTTAAAAATTTACAAAAGGAATATTTTAGCATAAATATACCTCCATGTGACATTTAGCATCCACATAATGATTATAGTAACATATTTTTGGTTATTTATCTTCAATTAAGGTTTATGGGATAACCTGTCTTTTTGTTGTTGGTGTTGTTCTAGTTGTAGTTCTCGTGGTTGTCAGATCTAGCCCTTTATTAGTGGAGCTGTGGTTTTTGCTAGTCTAAACTAGCATATAGTCATTGCCAATTGGAGGGAGGCTATGATTGAACTAACCATGACAGTTCCAACTAAACCTGCATTATAAATCAGTTCATTTTGAATATTGCAACGATCGTTGCTGTATCAGAGAGATGACCATATCTCAGTTTCAGGTGTTGGTTGCATTGATCATCTTAATATTGGAGAGCCTAACAGGATTGTTTTAATACACTTAGCTGAAAGGCATGTCAAAATTAATTTCCCATTACATACATAAAGGCTAGAAAGGGCAGCCTGGTTTTCATTCTGGGCATGTTTTCCTGACAAGGTCATTGGGAGGGATTGCTAGGGATGGAAGTGGCTTCAGAGAGATTTGCTTTATTCTACATTTGAGGTCTCTGTATCAGAAACCTAATAAAAGTTCAAGATGCCTCACTAACACAGCACAGAGAACTTATTAACCTCACTAGGTTTCAACTCTTTTGTTCCGCAACTGAGATAGCCTCATGTGCACTGCCTATATTTAATTATGGGGCAATAGTTATAATATAGACAGTGTTATTAAGATGCGTATCTTTCAACATAGCTTCATGAGAATGTGGTTCACCCTAACCCTAACACCATATTTTACAGATGAAGACTGAAGACGTGCAAGTACAGAACAATTAATTGGCATTGCAAGGACATGTTATTATAGATTTTAAATACTTCTTTTATCACTAAGTTCATCATCTTCATTATTTTACGCGTTTCACATATAAACCAACAAAAAACATGATCACCTATTTAAAATTTCCGTTTGTTCCCGAGAACATTGTCAGTTTTGCAGCTTAATAATCTGGAACCTGAAATCATTTTAGTTAAAAAGAGAAAGTGATTCCTTGTCTACGTGAGTACAACTTAATTGCCAAATTCTGTCAGTTACTTTGTCGCAGAGCTAGGCAACTTTAGAGCTGGCAGAAGGAAAAAAATTCTAGTCTTAGCTGATTTCCCTGCCTCCCAGTTTTATGAAGTCATTGGCATGCTAGTCATCTAAGTCTGCATGAGCCTCCAGAAAGTAGGAGAATGTGAGGGGAGAAGAGTTGACATGCAGTCTACAGTGTCAGGGAATGCTGCCATACTGCATCTCCTTCATTGTTGAAGCACGTAGCATGTTTCTGGGTTTTTATATTTTCCATTTTATGTGTAGAAGAGCTAATTGTCATTTTTTTCTATGACTCCAGTGAAAAAATAAATACTATTTCAAAGGATTTTTTGCACTGGCACTTAAGGAGTCAAATACTCTCCTTACTAAAATAATGAAATATAGCACATATTTGGTTATTTTAGATTTGTTTTCCACTGACACTTATCAAAATCATTAAGCAAATTATGGATAATAAAATAAGTAGCCGTAAGTTATGTCTTTACTTATCTTCAGGTCAAAATGGATGTTCATGGTCATTGACTTTATGTCAACTTATAACTCCTGCGAACATTTTCCTATAAGAAGAGTACATAGAAGCATAGTATCTTCTCTCTTTTACTTAGAGTCTACAAGTGGTAAACGACTATAATTTTGGAACTTATTTATAAATAATCTCTGGAAAAACAGAACTTACTTTAACCGCCCCCCCCCCAAAAAACAGTTCAAGTAGTTTTTTATTTTGTACACTAGGAGACATTAGGCTTGAAAAACCTGGCCAAGACTGGATTTTAATAGCTAAGTTTAAATATTTGCACAAATTATTAGTAATTAAATATTTTTGCCAATTACACTAATACTTTTCTTTAGTCCTATAGAGTTCTAAGTGAAGATAGAAGTCATATTTAGAAGTGAGGTTGATTTTTCTAAATAGAATCTGCCCTATAATACAGGAAATTATTTTTCACATTCACTCTTTGGAATTCCACTTCTCACAGACTGGCACTGAATTCCTGACATAAATTGTCATAAATTATGTCCAGATTACTACTTTTCTGATATAGGATACTTACTATTCAGATGTTGGTGGCAGCTTTAAAGATTAGACGATGCAGCATTCATTAATTTCATTAAAAGTATCTAATCTTCTTTAAACTACTACATATACAACTTCCTATATATCTGAACACAATGTCCTAGGTGCCAAAATGTTAACATATATTAGAATACACCCTTACTTTCACAACAAGTTCTTCATACTAACTTATATAATAGGCTTAGTTCATATTTTGAAAAAAAAAAAAGTACCGCCTTTTTTGTAATATACTGGAAACATGGTATATAATAGAAAAAATAAATGCATGCATTTAATAAACTTATTTTTAATTGAGGTGGAATCAGAAAATAGGTTGAGAAAGGTTTACTAAAGCATGGAGAATTGATATAGCATATTATTTTACCCCAGAGATGAAATGAGGACAATTTTAGTAAATCTTCTGAAAGATGAGCAATTAGGTGTCTTTAATTATACACACTTTTTTCACTAGTTGTTATCTGGCCTTTGCTATCTAGTTGACAGAGATAGACAGAAAGCTACCAGTTGGTACTGGGCTTGGCATTCATGTTAAGCCAAGAATTTCAGCTGCATAAAGACAGTGATGGTTAACAAGAAACTGGCCAGCAATTACAGCTGAGAAAAGATTCTCTGTCCTCCAAGTCTTTGAGGGGTACTAATTGCCTATAAAATGAGTAAGAATTCTTTTAGATTGTTTTTAGACATGTTCTTTTTACTGTCTTATGTCTATGTGAGTTTGAGGGTGGAGTATGTCTTTTTAGGACATTCTATTATTTGTCACTGCTTGTGCGATAGGTAGAAAGTGAAACACCAGTTTCATTTATCCAATGCTACTCTAGTGGACCAGCTTCAGACCTCTGTGTTCAACAGAGTCAGATCATGATATATTCAACTTGGACCTTACAGTGTGTTATGAAAATCGTTTAAACATTTTGTTGGTTAAAACAAAGAAGATGGAATGTTTTCTAAAAATAGAAAACTGGTCAGATGCAACTGGAGATCAACCTGGAGATATCAAATGTTTATTCTGAAGCTACAATATTATCACCCAGACTTGCAGAATTTGTTTGATTAGAGTGATGATTTCCATGTTAAGACTGACCCAGGATGCCTCATGGAAACACAATTCTCAATACTGTTTCCCACAATTATCAATATTCCCAGTTAGCTACTTGTTCCAAGGCTAACTTTAGAATGAGTGTATACATGTGCCTATGTTTCAGGTTCATCTAGTTAATCTCGATATTTCTCTCCAGAGATTGTGGCTTTTAAAAGCTAGAGAGAAGGAAAAGGTGACTTGTTAAAGCAGTAGAGTCAGCATCCTAGAACAATTCTGAACAACCTGGCATAGAGCTTCAAGAACAGTGGGGAAGGGCCTACAAGCATGGACAGCAAAGATCTGAAGCTGTCCTCAAAGGATGGAAGGATGAAGCAACAGTGCCCCGATTCTAAGCCCTAGTTAGTGCTCAGTTGACTATTATACAGGAAACAGATCTAGAAACTAAAGAAGAGAAATGACCTTTCCTATTTTCTCTTCATTGATTTAAAATAATTTAAGAGTTGGGCTAAAACTGGTTAAAATTCATGATTATATTTGTTAAAGTGGACAAATATTTGTAACTATTCATTTTTAATGTGTTTATCTATCTGTGTGTCTGTCTGTCTGTCTGTCTTTCTATCTACCTACCTACCTACCTACTTACCTACCTATCATGTATTTATTCTATTCTATTCTATTCAGATAAGACTTGAGAATAATGGGCTCCACACATGTAAGATTAAAATCTCTCTCTCTCTCTCTCTCTCTCTCTCTCTCTCTCTCTCTCTCTCTCTCTCTCTCTCTCTCTCTCTCTCTCTCTCGCACACACACACACACACACACACACACACACTCCTCAATAATAATAAAGTTTTACAAAGCACAAAGTGCGGAAATCCCTGATGGTTACATATATTGCTTTTATTCAACAGGAGTACATTTTAAGTGCAAGAAATAACCTGAAACTAATATTAAACATTAGGCAGGGAGAAAGAATGAACAGAAAGACATAGATTGAAGAAGTAGGTTTTTCAGAGTGTTCCATATCCAAAATTATATACTTTAAAAACCCACTTCACTTCAAGAGGCTTTGAACACTGTTTGGAAGAACAAAGCACACTCCATAATAGCTTTAGTGACTACCCTAGTTTTTACTTACTTGTTCCGTCTGTTTCATCTCTCTCTTAAATACTTTTTTTTTGAAAATCACTTTCTGATCCCCATTACCTAAATCTATGTTGGATTTCCAGAAATAGTTCTTACATGCACAGTCATGCTTCCCCTCAGGCCTAGAATACCAGATACATGTTTCCCACCTCCACTCCCCATTACATGCAGAACACTGTGCACTTGGCAGTTCCCCATTTAATAAAAATGCATGTTTTCATGTCACTGCCCTGATAAAAACACAGTAACTCAGACAGTTAAACTACAAATTCAAAGTGACACTAATTCAAATACTCAGTATCAGATCCCAACATTGCAAATCCATCTTACAAATTCAATGCTAGTCAATGACTTTAAAAAATAATCATTCTGGTCAATGTTTTTTTTTTATATATAAAATATTTATTTACATTCCAAATGATTTCCACTTTCCCGTTTCCTACTTCCCTGAAAGTCCCATAAGCCCCCTTCCCTCCCTCTGTTCCCCATTCACCCCCCTATCCCTTCACTGTCCTGGTATTCCCTGACACCCAGTCTTTCCAGGACCAGAGGTCTCTCCTTCCATCTTCTTGGAAATCTATTGATATGTGAATTTTGTCTTGGGTATTCCGAGATTCTGTGTTAATATCCCCTTATCAGTGACTGCATACCATGTGTGTTTTTATGTGATTGGGTTACCTCACTAAGGATGATATTTTCCAGTTCTGACCATTTGCTTAGGAATTTCGTGAATTCATTGTTTTTAATTGCAGAGTAGTATTCCATTGTGTAAATATACCACATGTTCTGAATCCATTCCTCCGTTGAGGGACATCTGGGTTCTTTCCAGCTTCTGGCTATTATAAATAAGGCTGCTATGAACATAGTGGAGCATGTGTCCTTATTGCATGCAGGGGAAGCCTCTGGGTATATGCTCAGGAATTGTATAGCAGGATCCTCCAGGAGTGTCATGCCCAGTTTTCTGAGGAACCACCAGATTGCTTTCCAGAGTGGTCATACCAGCTTGCAATCCCACCAGCAGTGGAGGAGTGTTCCTCTTTCTCCACATCTCACCAACAACTGCTGTCTCCTGTGTTTTTGATCTTAGCCATTCTGACTGGTGTAAGATGGAATCTCAGGGTTGTTTTGATTTGCATTTCCTTAACGACTAAGGATGTTGAACATTTCTTTAGGTGCTTCTCAGCCAATGGATATTCTTCAGGTGAGAACTCCTTGTTTAGCTCTGTACACCATTTTTAATAGGGTTACTTGGCTCTCTGGAGTCTAACTTCTTGAGTTCTTTGTATATATTGAATATCTGTCAGATGTAGGGTTGGTAAAGATCATTTCCCAGTTTGTTGGTTGCCGCTTTGTCCTTTTGACAGTGTCCTTTGCCTTACAGAAACTTTGTAATTTTATGAGGTCCCATTTGTCAGTTCTTGATCTTAGAGCATAAGCTATTGGAGTTCTGTTCAGGAAATTCTCTCCTGTGCCCATATGTTCAAGGTTATTCCCTAGTTTCCTTTCTATTAGTTTCAGTGGGTCTTGGAAAGATCAGGAATTTGAGGCCCATATCTAAACATAGTAAAAGCAATTTACAGCAAACCGGTAGCCAACATCAATCTAAATGGAGAGAAACTTGAAGCAATCCCACTAAAATCAGGGAGTAGACAAGGCTGCCTTCTCTCTCCATATCTTTTCAATATAGTACTTGAAGTTCTAGCTAGAGCAATTAGACAACAAAAGGAGGTTAAAGGGATACAAATTGGAAAGGAAGTTGTTAAACTATCACTATTTGCAGACGATATGATAGTATACTTAAGCAACCCAAAGAACTCCACCAGAGAACTCCTACAGCTGATAAACCACTTCAGCAAAGTGGCCGGATATAAAATTAACTCAAGCAAGTCAGTAGCCTTCCTATACTCAAAGGATAAGCAGGCTGAGAAAGAAATAAGAGAAATGATACCCTTCATGATAGTCAGAAACAATATAAAGTATCTTGGTGTGACTCTAACCAAACAAGTGAAAGATCTGTATGACAAGAACTTCAAATCTCTCAAGAAAGAAATTGAAAAAGACCTCAGAAGATGGAAAAATCTTCCATGCTCATGGATTGGCAGGATTAATATAGTAAAAATGACCATCTTGCCAAAAGCAATATACAGATTCAATGCAATCCCCATCAAAATCCCAACTCAATTCTTCATAAAGTTAGAAAGAGCAATTCAAAAATTCATCTGGAATAACAGAAAACCCAGGATAGCTAAAACTATTCTCAAGAATAAAAGAACATCTGGGGGAATCAGTATCCTGGACCTCAAGCTGTACTACAGAGCAATAGTGTTAAAAACTGCATGGTATTGGTTTAGTGACAGGCATGTAGATCAATGGAACAGAATTGAAGATCCAGAAATGAATCCACACTCCTATGGTCACTTGATCTTTGACAAAGGAGCTAAAACCATCCAGTGGAAAAAAGATAGCCTTTTCAACAAATGGTGCTGGTTCAACTGGAGGTCAACATGCAGAAGAATGCAAATTGATCCACTCTTATCTCCTTGCACTAAGCTCAATTCCAAGTGGATCAAGGACCTCCACATAAAACCGGTCAATGGTTTTAAAAACTAATACTTTTCAACGTGTTAAAGATTGAAAACCTTGTATTATTAGATTTTCATTTTTCCCAGTGTCTTTGTTTTTATCACATTCTGCATGCTACCTGCAATTGTATACAACTTGAAGTCAGGAACTACATTTTATACCTTTCAAATAGATGAAGTCCTGGTTCATAGTAAGGAGGTACCAAATTGCTGATGAGATAGATGTGAGAGAAATGCTGTTTATTAGTAAATTAATATATTGATAAATGCAATCAACAAAGCAAGTCTCTTCTTTGCATTTGTGTAATTCCAGATGAGGTTATTTCACGTTGTAACTTTTATTCTCCTGTGATCAAAAGGTGTTAATGATTTCATTAAATCCAGACAGAATTAATAAGCAAAGCAGCAATTAGAATTTGAACTGTCTGATTACATATCCTGTGCAAAATGTGATAGAGGCAACAACTCAAATGTTCAAAGCACAAGCAAATAATGAATGCTTATTACCAATTTCCTACATGCTTGACATCAGCAGTACCACTCTGTTTAATGCTTCCCAAATCAAGTACTAAGATTGTAAAAAATTAAATCTCCTTATACATTAAACTTTGTCACATGGGTAATGATCTTTATCTCATATATTTTATAATTTGGAATGTGTTGCCTTTCTTAATTTGTGATTTTGGGAATGAGTATCCAAGCATTAAGTGTTGATATGATGGAGACAATCTTAGCAGAGTTTAAAAAGGGGTGCTCTAGGAGTAAGGGTGAAGATATATTTTGAGGGTTAGTTAAACAGTTATTCCACATGCAGGCACAGAGTCCAAACCCTATGCTGGCTTTATAGTTACTGGTAGATGAACATAAACAATTAAAATAGATCCTAGGATCATTAAGGAATTCAGAGAATGGTAGAAGAACCAAACACCTAAATTCAATGACAACATAGAAGAACTATAAACACATGTAAAAAGGTAAATAGCAGACTGCAAAAACATGAGAAGAGAATGATTAAAATTACTTGGTTATTAATAGTCATTAAAGGCATTAATAATAGGATCTCTCATGAGTTAGCTCTTGAGCATGATGGCTGTTGTCCCTTATTTTTCCAGTCTTCATACCTTCTAGGTAAATGTGGTTTTTTTTGGTTTTTTTTTTTTTGCAATTTTTATTGTCACCTTTGTGCATTTTGTAAGATTCAAGTACCTATTTAATATTCTTGCATCACTTAAATGGGCTTTGAGTCAGCTGACTTATTTAAACTGCAACCACTTTTTTTCCTTTGTGTATCTCTGATGGATTTTAAGAAATCCTCTCCACTAGGAATAATTTCTTATTATAGTGTGAATTGATGCCCATGGAAAACACATTAAGATTACAGCTGAGCCACTAAAAATTATGTATTGCTGCTTAAACCATCTTAAGGGGCACCAGTTGTACACAACTTGTCAGTATTGGAATGTATGGGTAAAGCATTTCTCTTTATTAACATTTTAGATTTTTATAATCTTTTTGCATGTAAATAAATGTATGTACACAGCTATGTATATGTTTTCATTTGTGTGAGTATACATATGTGTGAGGGATTGGTTTACCTAGAAAATAGAATGTTTCCCCTGATCCTAACTTGAGATTCTATTTGTCTAAATTGCACATCATTGGTGCTTCTGATCATAGATGATTGCACATTTTTGCTTTTGATTATAAATGTATATTCTGAGGGTCCATCTCACTGCAGGCCTGTCCTTCCAGATATGCTTCTGAGTAGGAAGTAAACAATAAGATGTTGGAAAAATGTGGTGATCTCTGGAGCAGAATAATTATCCCATTATTTTCTTATTTACAATATACTTACAATTTATTATTAAAAATAAAAGGAGTTAGAACATCATGGCATTTAGAAATAAGACTGCACAATAAGGAAATTAGAGCATATGTTTGCAAATAAAAATGTAGCGGTCACTGTCTCATTTATGATAACAGACTGAAGCTTTCTCTCACTGATGTTAAATTGCATTGATGCCCTCTAATTTACTGAGACAGTGACTCTTGTGATAACTTTAAAACAGAGATGATACTGGTGGCCTGCAAGTCTTTGAAAAACCACATTCAATATTAAACTGTCTATGGTCAATATTTATTGATTTATGCATTTTAAGGAATCACATTTTTAATATAAAAAAATCACATTATAACCTTGTAATATTTATTGTCACAAGATCTTGTGTGTAAAATGACCAACAAAAGGAACATTAAAGACACTAAAGTCCATCTCACTGTAGGCCTGCCGTTTCAGATCTGCTTTAACTAAAGTGTCTCTTATATACAGTATTGCCAGAAAAACAATACATTTTTATGAACATGTGCCACTTTTGTATCTTAATTTATTTCATTAAAAATATTTTAGGAATTGTTGTGAGACATTTTGTTCTTCTCCTAAACAAAGTTCTAGTTGCCAAAGCATAAGAATATGACGTCACCTGAACACTGGGTCATTAGTTAATATAATACATCTGTCATATGAAGATTACATCATGCTAAAGTAGTTTGGACCATTGGTTTCATATGACTAGTGACCTAATAAGAAGATGCAGAGACACCAAGTAGAATGTAATGGGAAAGGAACACATCTGAGAATTAGGCAACTGAAAGCCAAGAAGTATCGAGGACTTTTATCAGCTACCATAGTCAGAAGAAGGTAAGGAAGAGATCTGTGTTGCAGACTTCAGAGAAAAGACAGTCCCTCTAATACACTGTTAACCTGTAGGATTATGATATAAAAAATATACTATTTGTAGCCATGGGTTTAGGATTTCTTATGGCAGCCCTGAGAAAATCGGTGACACAGCAGTGATATGTTCAGGACTGCTGAGATGTGTCTTTGCAGACACACGCTGGACATTTCAGAGCAGTATGCTATATTGTTATAAGCACTTGTGTAAAGTAGAGGAGGTAGCTGAAAGAGTACTAAAGTTAGTCATTAATAGTAATTGCTAATGTTTGTGCCAAAATTGGAAGGGGAAAGACAATGGCCTTTTCATGATAGTGAGTGAAAGGCATTCCTGAGTATAGGTTCAGGAGGATATCATCTTGCTTCAAGTCTGTGGAAGAAGAGACTAGGATTATTCCTGCTACAGAGAAAAACAAGGAGAGGGCAAAATGCTGAGATTTGGGTGATAACTGAGAAGCCAAGAGTTACAGATTCTGGCATAATTTTATGCTAAATAGTTAGGGTAGGTTTTGAAGGCCAAAGCATAAGGTTTGTATTTAGAATAGACCACACATAGTGAAGCTAAAACAGAAAACAGATTTGTAGAGCAGTACGACAGTCTAGGCCAGGCAATGATTATTCAGTCCAACTTGGCAGCAATGGAAGGGATTCAAAATGAATGAATTATAGAGCATACCAAAGGGAGGTAGAGACAGTGAGATGCCTTGCCTATTGGATATATGATATGGCAGAAAAGAAGGGTCAAGTGTGATTTCTTTGACATCCAGAGGAGAGAATTACTATTGTCTCATGTTTAGAAGCTCAAGGAGGGCTGTGGGAAGGGAACCAATCACTGTAGAGGTATCATTTTTAAAAATTTTTGTCTTTTTTATTGTTTAATATTTACTTGCTGATTTCTTATGATGTCTACTTTTAAAGTTAACATCACTGCTCTCTTTTTGTCTATAGTCAGTTTTTTTAATCTTTCCCTTTTCTGTGACTTTAAGTTCCAGAGTTTGAAATAATTCTCTTATTTTTATTTTCACACTAATGTAAACTTCATAATTTTTGACCAGGGAAAGTAATCCCAACAAACGTAGATGGAGGCAAGAAAAATGCAGCCTAATCATTTCCAGGAAACAGAAGCTCAGTCTCCTACCTACTTTAAAGATGAACTGCTTCAGGGCTTCCACACAGGTGGTAAAAAGAATGGCTGTGTCTCTTTATTACTAGTAGGCTTCATGGAATCTACTTGTAAATGGTAGGACAATATTTCCTTAGGGGCCCTACAAATCTTTCCTGATTCCTTAGCTTGTGTGTATGTGTGTGTGTGTGTGTGTGTGTGTGTGTGTGTGTGTGTGTGTGTGTGTGTATGTGTGTGTGATCAAAATGCAAGTCTGTAAGAAGTTTAAGTTGTATTCATATTCCTTGCCACACATTGGTCTCTCCAATGGGGAATGGGAAAATAGTTACTAGTGAAAGAAGGGGTGTTTCCAGTTGTTGCCAGGAAAGGAACTGCTGTTCATCTGGTGAGCTTGTTTCTCAGGTCTTTGTCTTCCCAGCACACATTTATTCACTTGCAGGTTCAAATGACTAAACAATTGTACCCTCAGTCATGTAAATGGTAGCATCTTTTGAGCTATTACAAGGTTACATTTGTATTATCTTTTTAGTTATGTTTATCCAACAGCTCAACATTGAATTCATTTTCTTTGACTAGGAGGAGATAATAAAATATTTATGAGCTTAGCCTGGATCTATCTAATATGGAACAACCATTCCCTCCTAGACTGTTCTAAGAGAGATAAATGCATGGAACACTCACACACACATTAAAAAACCTGAGTTCATATTTCATATTTTGTAGATGAGAAATGCTGGGGATTTCAGTGTTAGAGTATATTAATGCATTATTTATCTACCACTACCTATTCTAGTGTGGTTTTCTTTTTTCTGTAATAAACACTTTGAAAAAAAGCAATTTAGGGGAGAAAAGAGTTTATTTGGCTTCTACTTCCAGGTCACATTCCAACACCAAGAGAAGTTGAGACAGGAACTTAAGCAACTGCATGAAGCAGAGTCCATGGAGGAATGTGGCTATGTGGCTCATGTTCAACTAGATTCCTTAGACAGTGCAAGCCCACATGTCTAAGAGTGGTGCTTCCCTGAATGAGGTGAGATATTTCACATCAATCAAAATAATCTGTCACAAGAATGGACAGTTTATATCTGTGTGCAGATATTCCATGCATTTATCTTTGTAAGAACACTCAAGGACTAATGAGTTGTTCCATGCTAGATGAACCTTACACAGATTCATCAAGACAATATGATTTGGGTAATTTCTCCATTAAGATTCTAACTTCCCAGGTGACTCTACACTGTATCAAGCTAATATGAAAAACTAACCCTTACACTCCCTTCAACAACGCTCCCAAAATACTATTTCATTGTTTTTGTGCAACTTAAGGGTGCATATTTTTCTATCAACTTTGACTGATTCTTGAATCATCATTCACTAAAGACAACTGTGAGAGCAGTTTCTTATTATGGCCAGTTACCTGGTGCAGATTGTTGATGGAAGGCCTTTTCTCTAAAGAAAATTTCTCAATATGTCTACTAGAACATCAGTGCTCATAGTGACTGAGATCCTTCCCAGACAGTAATCAAAGAGATGAACCAATGAAGAAACTATGATTTCTTAAACAACCTTACCTGTGAAGTAGCACACTGTCATTTCTACAATGCTGTATCAGTCCTATGCCACATTGAAGTTTCCCATGCAAGAACATGGATGTGAGGACAATAATTCACTGGACACCATGATTACTATAATCATATCTTACACTGAAGAGAACATATTAATTACCTGTCATAATCTTTTGGCATAGTGCCCAAGATGCCAGAAACTGAAGATTAGACACGTGAAAATGGCACTAGGAACATCAATAGGGCTTTTATTCTGAGGGACCTCAGAATGAAATGTTTGAATATTTGAAATGTTGGAATGTTTGGCTGTTTCTATTTTGACCCCCATAGTAACTAAACAACAATACCCTTATTTGGAGAAAATCCTTCTTAATGACTAAGGTTATGAGCATTCTTTTGCCCACAGAGCTTTTATAGAATGCTGCTTATGATTTTAGCTGAGTATACAGTATTTTGATTACTTTAGTGTAAAGCAACTGTACTCACAGATATTGCCTTTAATAAAAAGTGACAATATTATTGAAAAGTTTCTCTAAGTTAATCAGCTGTACTTGTGTGTGTCAATGCCTTCCCATCAATTTGATGAATAATTGATCTGTCAAACATAATTCTGAGCATTTTATTAAGTAACCATAGCATATTAGATGCTACTGTGAAATGTGCTGTATGGTCTACATACTTTCATTTACTAAATGCATTCCATCTCCTTAATTAAATTGTCTATGACCAACATCCCACCAGTCATCCTCTATCTTTAGATTTCCAGTGACCTGATAGTCTAAACCAAATGGCTGCAATATTATCATTCCAGTAAAAAACTTTGTCTTTCTCTCACTTTAAAGATATCCTAGTGAATACCTCCTTGTTCCATTTGTTCAGTACATGTGATATTTCAGCCCTGTTTACTCTTGACAACCAATTTCAGGCCCCAAACAAGAGAAAGCACAAAAACCATGGTAGGTTTTGAAAATTAATCTTTGTTCACTGACAAAATAAATGGAAGGATAGAGTGTTCACCTCTTACTGTGAGATGGCAGGCTTGCTGTTCACATGTTTAGGCACTGTCATTAAGGCAACAATGGCTCCATACTAATGGGCCACTTTATAGTGTAATAAGTAAAGGAAGGACAACCTATTATGAAAATGTAAAACTTCCAATTTTTTTCTGCCTATTGGTTGACAAATTAAACTGGATGCTGATCTCTATTTTCAGTGTAGCACTTGGAGACCTTTGGGTCTCCCATTCTTCAATTCTTTATTTCCCCTTTGCCTCCAAAGTTACAACTGTAGGCAGGAATTGATCTAAAAAGAGCTTGCGATAGTGAAGAATAATTTTTCTCTTGAAATAAGTATTGTACATTTCAGTAGCTGTTCTTGGGGGGGGTTACAAAAGGAAAAATAAAAAGACAATAGCACATAAACAAAATTAAAACCGTATCTTAAACCAGATTATGATTTAGAGTTGAAATGAGAGGCTATGTATTCTTATTTAGTAGTAATGGAAGTATATCAATACAGGACATAATTAATCCCATGATTGCTCATTTTCATAAATAAATTGATATTAATCTTAGTATAATTATATATAACTGTAACATCAATATTATAAATTATAATATTAAAGCATGTGTTTTATTTTATTTACCTAAAATTCTCATTGACTCTTTTGATGTTTCCCCATTGTATTATGAGCTTATCTATGCTCTTTCACCCGAAAAACATGTCATTGTTTGAGGTCCTGACCTCTAGCTTTTTAGGATGTAAATGCATTTAGAGACAAGGTCTTTACTTTGAAGTTAAAATGAGACTGGTAGTATATATGCCCACATGAACATCACTAGAATCATCATAGGATGATGAAGTTTGAAAACAAACCAAAAGAGAATGCCACTTTTCGCCAATGAGAGAGATTTAGAGGTTATCCTCTTTGACATTCTTTTAAGTAGACAACTTCTCTTTTTTTTTTAATTCTTTAATCTTTTATTAAAGTCCAGTCTTTATACACCTCCTGGTCTGCCCTTTGACAGGGCATCCCAAAACCCTTTTCCTGACCCTGGGTTTCTCATCCCAAAACCCTTTTCCTGACCCTGTCTCCAAGATGACGTCACTAAACCCCACCCCCACCCCACTAGACCTCCTAACTTACTCCCTGGTCCCTCAAGTCTCTCAAGATTTAGGTACATCTTCTCTCACTGAGGCCAGACCATCCAGTTCTTCACTGTATCTGTGTCAGGGGCCTCATATCTGCTGGCAAATGCTGTCCGGATGGTGGGTCAGTGTCTGATGAGCCACTATACCTGTGAACAAATAAACTTTCCCTTTGCTGAGATAGGGCTTTTGGTAGTCTATACAGAAGTCCTAGCCAACTAATAAACCATTATTTGTCTCCCTACTCTGTCAGATGAATATCCAGTCAGTTTAATTTTGTCTTTTAACTTCATTCATCTATCTATACAACCATCCTTGACATATTTCCATCACAAATGCCTTCATTCTCATGTCCACACTGTCAAGAAAGGGAATCACACAAGCCAAAATTATTAATTGTCCTGTGTCTTGACCCAACACAAATATCTTTGAAAAGTTACTTTTAGTCAAATTACTTTATAATCTAAAAGATGTCCATAGTATAATATTAATGGTATCTGCTGGCATATGTTTTGTCTGCAAGTTTACCAGTTACTACCTAGACATGACACTGTACATGAACCCTGTAAGAATGAGCATCTCCATAAAGTCAGACAGGACTGGGTTCAAACCCCACCCATTAGTGGTGTGTGCATTCTTCTCCCTTCAATGAATCTCGATATCTTTATATCTATAAAAGGCATTATGGAATCTACCAATATATTTTTGGGAATATTAAATATGACAACCACAGGAACATGTAGATTAGCACTGTACTGGAAAAGAGGATAGTGCTCGCAGCATTCTCTTTCTTATATTCTCTTTCTTATCTCCTTCAACTTATAAAATCCAGCATACCTGATATCTTATTCTGTTATTCTTATTCTTTTAAAATTATTATTATTATCATAATTATTATTACTATCATTATAATTATTATTATTTTACTTATTCACTTTACATCCTGCCCCCAGGACCCTTCCTGGTCACCTCCTTCAACAATATTTCCCACATTCCCGTGTCCCTTCTTCTCCTCCATGAGTATCCCCCCACCCTGTCACTTCAAGTCTCTATGAAGCTATGCAGATCCTCTCTCAGTGAGGCCTTACAAGGCAGTCCAGCTAGAAGAATATATCCAATGTACAGGCAACAGCTCTTTGGAGAGCCCCTGCTCCCATTGTATGGGACCCATGTGAAGATCAATCTGTACATTTGCTACCTATATGCAGGGAGGCCTAGGTTCAGCCTGTGTATGCCCTTTTGTTGGTAGTTCAGTCTGTGAGATCCCCAAGGGTCCAGTTTATTTGATTCTCTTGGTTTTCCTGTAGAGTTTCTACTCCCTTAGAGGCCAAAATCCTTCCTGTCCTTCCATATGAGTCCCCAAGCTCCATCCACTGTTTGCCTGTGGGTGTCTGAGTCACCTGCTGAGTGGAGCCTCTTAGCAATCAGAGTTTAAAAATAGCTCTCTCTCTCTCTCTCTCTCTCTCTCTCTCTCTCTCACTGTCTCTTTACTGGAAGGATTTCTTGTTAAGAATTGTAATCATATCGCTTCTCAGCCTTTTGGCTAAGCTCAAGTGAAGAATTGTAATCATAACTTTGACTAAGTACTCATCTAAAGATTTAATATCAATTTCTTGACTAGTCCCATTTCATTTAGAGTTGACTAGTGTTCTTATATTCAGAGTAATTTGCATTAATATTTACTCCATATAGTCAGCCATTTTACTCTTAGACAGAATACAGACAAAAAGAGGGTTTGTATTTGGCCCATCACCATAGTTACTGAACCTTAAGCAAAATAAATATGAGTTTCAATAAACAAAGTGCTTGCATTTTATTCAAATTAAAGATGCACTCTAACTCTAGGGGTAAAATTAATGGGTTATTTCATTCAATCAAAATTAATCAATTCATAATGTTTATAATTTTGATTTATTTACATAATTATATACTCCATAAACACACATACACATTTGTACAAGAACAAGAGAAAGAGAAAGAGAGAGAGAGAGAGAGAGAGAGAGAGAAGGAAAAAGGGAGGAAAAGAGACATATTCAAATTTTTTCTGAAGTTGCACAGCTATGTACATGATTTTCTCTTCAGTTAACAAGATTTCTCCCAACTATTCCATTAAAACTCCCCCACATACTACAAAGCTCAAGTTAAACACAACTTCCTGCAAATCTTTTCTGAATTTTATGAGTAAAGCTAATATTTCTTTGCTCATTTCTTCTTCCATTGTTTTGTATGTTTCAAATGACAAGCCTTTGGCATGTCAGTGATGAAAATAGTCTTTGGGGTCTGAAAGCAACTCCTTCCCAAAGTCATTGAAATATACTATTACCTTCTGTTATTATTTAATTCTTGGAAGACAATTCAATTATTACATAGCAGTTTATAGATATGAAAAGAATTGCTCAGTCATATTTCATTTTCTTTTAAAGTCAGAAGTTCTATAAAAGGAGTTAGACATATGTGAACCAAATAACCTGGATGAGTGGGCGGGTGTGGTGTCTCTATCTTAATCTATAGTTTCTGTGAATATGTTACACAGTATGGCAATAGCACCTACTGATGTGATTAAAAATCATGCCATGGACAAACTGTCCATTTGGTCTCAATTTAATCACAAAAGCCATAGTAGGTAAATCAGGATGACCTATTAGATGGTGGCTGATATGGCATGAGAAAGCTGCATCCACCACAACTGCTCTTGAAAATACAAAGTAGAGTCACAAATTAAACGAAGTAGCAAATTTCTAGAATCTGAGGATGTTTCATGTTAGTCATAGTCAGTTAAGTCATGTTAGTTTCATAGTCAGTTATGGAGTCCTCTGTGCTACCACTATGCAGAACTGTTTTTGTGTCAGCAGCCTGAGGATTATCTGTAAAACTCATTGAAAGCAGCACGTACATGCTTGATTTCAGCACCAGTAAGCTGGACAGTCTTTGAAAACTCTGGTAGACTTCTGAATCTATAAGTTGAAAAAATTGTATATGTTTTAGATGCTAAATTTGTGGTATTTGCATTAATATGAGAAAGCTATTGCAATGGCAGAAAGGACAGCAGCCATTATAAAGACACTTATGGAGGAAAAATGCCAAGACTCCAGGAATTAAAGTCTGTCACTCAGGTGAACCTCTAGCCTAAATTAGGACAAATAAGTGAGTCCAGATTATTATTTTTTTATTTTATAATATATGAGCACTCCCTAAGACTCACTAGGTACTTAGTTCTCAGCCAATTGATCCTGTGAACACAATAGTTGTGGGGCAGTGGAAATCATTGTTATTACACTAATGTTTCTGATATGTATGTGTGTATGTGTGTATGTATGTATGTATGTATATGTGTGTGTGTGTGTGTTAAATAACTTAGCTCATTTAATCTTTATAAGAGCTTTCTGATACTGACACTCTATAGATGTATTCTCCAAGCGAGGAACCTGAAGCATGAGGAGATGAAATCAATAATTGAGTTTCTGAGCTAGTATGATTTGTCATTGGGATACAATTCAATATTGCTCCAGAGATCTTGCTCACAGCAACTGTAGTACTTAGAACCAAGATACCCTAACTTCTGAACCCAGTCAATGCATTATGCTATGTGGCAAAAACTAAAGTAGATAGTTAGCTGAAATTATTAAAATTTTCTTGAATTATCTGTTTAAGTCAAATGCTAAAGCCTCTAAAAGTGTAAGGTTGAATTGGAGGAGAAGGGGTTAATGTTATTTGAAAAGGACATCTTTGAGCACTCTTGTGCTTGAGAGTGGGAAAGAGCTACAAGCCAAATAATACAAGCAGCCATGAAAGCTGGCAAGGCCAAGGAGTGAGATTTCCCCTAGAGACCTAGAAAGCAACAGTCTTGCTGACATGTTCCCTTTAAGCCAGTGAGAGCAATACCAGACTTTGAACCTGCAAATCTGTGAGAGTACTTACTGTATTTGGAAGACATTAAGCTGGTCATAATTTGATGTATAAAAAATAAAATCAGTGTTCTCTATAGTTATGCAATCATAAGAAAGGAGAATTTCATCACTCACTTGTCCTTAAGGTCATAATCAATACTTGGATTTCTTATCTATGTTGAGTCTGAGGAATGATGTCCTACCAGCTACAAACACTTGTACTCTTCAATTAAATTTCACTGTTTATGAAATGTAGCACTACCCATGGCCATGGATATGCTTTCTATGAGGCATATTGACTTATGTCCAGGTGACTACTACCAAAACCTCAATCATCTTCTCTAAATCAAATGTTTGGATATGCAAGATACTTCTCATTCCTTTTACATTGTTCCTGCTTTGGCCAAAGCTTTTAGGACAAGACAGGACTGACTTCTTTTGGCTAAAGAACACTGATGCAGCCCTTATCTTTTATTGTCTTCTAAGTCATTCAGATAATGGAAAACTCGCAGTGCTCAAGTCAAAGCTAACTATTTTAATTTTTACTCATCAAAGCAATATTTTAAAAGAGAATATTAAGATGGAAGTTTTTGAGCTTTATTACCCATTACAACCTGAAAGATTTTGTTTTGGCCTTTGAAAGTACAGAATACAACATTGAATTATCTACAGATCACCAATAAGGATGTCTTTTTTAAAAATCTAAGGCATGCCTGAATCATAACACCATTTGATAACCCATAACAAGTGTGCACACTTTTATGTGTCAACTCAGAAAAAATGAAAAACATTCATTTGCCTCCTTTATTTGAGAGGAAGCAGTCTGGTGCTTCTAAAGATATTGGTCTTACCTCTGAGCTATATTGATAACCTTCTCCAATATGCTGCTCAACACACAGCAAGAGAACAAATGAGGAACCCTCGGGTCTGTTATTTCTGGTAAATGTGTCTACTGTGAACCAGATGGCATTGTCCTTTGGAGGACTGGTGATCATGTTTATGTCAGTCCTGGTCTCTCAGCTTCTCAGCTCCCTGCAGTGCATTTTTTCCCTCATTTCCATTAAGATTCAGCTTGCTTTCTAGTTATCAGCCCACCCACAAGCTTAGTACTCTAACTCCAGATACATCCTATTGTTCTTTAGAATTCAGGAAGCATTGAAAGTGCCACATGTAGACTAAGCCAGCTGGAATTCAATGCCTATTTACACTGGGGATTTTCTAATACAATTGGAGATCTGGAGAGAAGTAATTTGACCACTTTGAGGCTTTTGAAATAATTGATCAAAGCAAAGACTGTTTCTACTTAGCTTTGCTTTTCTGAGTTAGTCTTTCATTCTCTTTATTCACAACGACTTTCAAAGTGATTGCCTGAGTTTGTCTAAATTTAATGTGTTAAGAAGGAATATTAAAATCTACTCTAATTTCTTGAGACAGGACAAAAATCAAGCCTAACCTTTCAGTAGGACACTTTTTATCAGTTGGCTTACTTCATAAATATATAAAACTTCATGTAGAAATAAGACTATTGGGATTTATTGCCCACTTAAAAAATAGTTCCCAAAGGAAACAGACCTAATATTTCACTTGATTTGCTAAAAGTCTATTGTTTTTAAAAGGAGATAATATTGGCCATTATTAGTTATTGCAGAGTTAAACCATTTTATTGTGAATTCATACAACTCTAAAAATTCTAGCTCTTAAAACTAATAGATAAAAATACAGCTGGATTACTTACACTCATTAATGGATAGTTTCTTCAGTTACACATGGAGGAACTGAGAATAATTGTCTCAATCTCTCTCTCTCTCTCTCTCTCTCTCTCTCTCTCTCTCTCTCTTTTCCTCCCTCAGATATACACATATGCATATAAATCAATTTTAGGTATTAATATATCTGAAATTTCTGTGAACATTATTTAGCTTGTTTACCAGTTGAGAATAAAAAAGTCAAACTGGTAAAATGAAAACAAAATTTATTTGGGCTAATTTAGGATTTCAGTCTGAAAAACAGATTTGTAGTGTCTTAAAAAATATTGTCAGAGGCTTTATAAAATAGCATCTCTATTTATAGTATTAAACCACAAGGTTGAGAATGACATCATTTGTATTCAGAAATTTTTAAAATTCCATACATTTGTACTGTTTTAATATTTCTCCCATCTCTCCATGTCCTCCTCTGCACCCGAGCTCCCTCTTAAAATCATTGCCTTTAAAAATTATTATTGATATATATATGTACTTATATACTTATATAATATATACACTATGTATGTATATTATCTATAGGTATAGATACATATACATATGTGTATATATGTATATATTTCTATGTGTATATATACATACATATACACATGACTATGAGTAAATATAGGAATACTACCAACTAATTTCATTTAGTATTGATCAATATGTAAATGATTCTTAGGAAAGACCACTTGGTATCAGATAACAAATTAGAGTACTTTTTCCTAGGAAAAACTAATTTTCCATTTCTAAGCAGTATTTTTTGAAGAATTCTTATCGATTTTGTTAATAGATTGATTTATAAGAAAAAATTGTATATCCTATCAATCTCTGCCTAGATTTGAATAAAGATTCCATTATACAAATATAGCAAAGATTGACAGTTTACTAAACTGTGGGCTTGGCTCAATCCAAAAGCTTTCTTAGATTCAAGGGTTGATTTATCTGAAGCTCAGTGCAAGGCTCAAATCTAGGTGTTTGAGATACAAATGATGGTTCACTGATTACGTTTGTACATGGCCTGAATCAATGCTGTTTCATTCTGGTTTCTCTTTCTTGGACATATGTATACTGCTATCATATCATTAGCCCCAATTACATGTAACTCTATGCCAAATAATAGTTATAAATTTTAAAAATGTACATATAGCCAAGAAACAAGTGTCTTACATTTCCTATTACTGTATAAAGGTTGACTAATATTTTAACATGAAATCAGAAATATATACCAATGATTTAGTCTCACATTTTTATCTCAAATTTAAGATTATGTATATGTTAAAATTGGAAATTCTTTAAAGGCATCATATAAATATGAAGTTTCTTAGGTATGAGAAATCAATTTAAAAATTTTAAATACTATGATCTTGGTTTACTTTTATCTTTATGTTTGTGATTATATTATTTTCTCTGAGCTTGAAAATGTATCCTTGGGGATAATATTACTAGTCTTAATATCTGGGATTGTTATGAACCATATGTAGTTCAAATTTTGCTATATTCTTCATGTACATGCATGTCAGATAGCAGAGTACAAAAACCTACAAATTCATGTAACTTAACATTAAAGAGTTGGAATTTTGGTTGGTGTACTATAGGTCTTCATCTACTTGCAACTCTAAATAAGTTAAAGTTCCTGTTTGAATCTTGCCTTTTACCTTTTGTGTTTGGGAATGTATATTATTAGAGTCTTTCATTCCCTCATTTTACTCCTTCTATGCTGCTGTTCATCTTAAAAGTATCTAAAAGTATCCTAGGAATGCATTATAGTTCTTAAGTGGAGATGTAACTTCACCCCAAGGTCACTGTACTGAGATAGCAGAGGGATTGAAGTTTCAGAAAGTTAGGCAAATAGCAAACTTAGTAAATAAATCCCCAAATTTATTCATCCATGTAATGAAGGGGTAATAAAGGATATTTTAAGGCTTATTGGCTATGCCAATAGAAAACAGACAAACTTGTTAGTCTCTAAAGGATTGTAAAGTTGTTTTTCTCAAAACTAAGGATAGAGGATACAAATTCCAAAACATTCTAGATAATTGAAACCAACCAAAGATGCATATTGGAGAACACACTTAAAATTTATAGTGAAATACATAAACATGAACACTACTTCTTATCTGTTAATGGCCTTATAAAATGTTAAGTGGAAGATTTTAAATACTTTTGCCATAGATCTTTCTTTTATTACTCAACTAAAAGTCATTTTAAGGGCTATCTTATGGACAAAATATTACACATTAATTGATACCCACTCTGATTTTGTTGTGAATCTGCCAATTATAACGCCATATAAGTCAAAAAAAAACAAGTATCTATAACTACAACCAATATCATAGCATCAGCAGTAAATTATTCATTAAATATAGTCAAATATTTACATGACAATTATCCATTATATATTATATATTCTAAAACTCCTTGACCTCACCATTAAATGCTATCTTTCCTCCCAATCTCTCTTTTACATTTCTTTGTTTTATATATTTGCACTACACCAAATATGTCTGGTTAGGTAACAGGGCTTGCCAACAACTAATTAAGTGGTTTGCTGACAGCAGAAGCACAGAGGGTAGCAGGAAAGCTGGGTGTGACCCATGCTCTCAAGGGGAAGAGAAAAAAATCCTAAGAAAACTGAATTAATTTTTGAAAATAGTGAGGAACCTAGCAATAACTAGTAGCCAGAATTTAAATAATATATTCTAAGCAGCAGTAACAACAATGACTATACCACCACCACCATCTACAGGGTCCTTGAAGCAGTCTATCAAAGGAATGCTTGTTGCTCTGGGGCTTTTTACCAAGAACTGATGGATGTGTAGTTGAGTTATGGATAAGTATACATGAGTTAAAGAAGAATTAAGGTGAAAATGCATAGCGAGAAATGACAGGAAAAATGTAACACAAAGAAATGCAAAAGGGAGATTGGGAAGAAAGATAGCATTTAATGGTAAGGGTAAGGTCAAGGAGTTTTAGAATATGACAACTGAACTCTGTAGCAGGAAGAAGAAGTATCTGTGAGTGAGGAGAAAAACTACATGTAGATGTCTCTACATGTCTTTCCTGAAGCAGCAATTACCTTATCTCATGTGAAGATGAAGAAGATCATTTTGGTTGAAGTGGTATACTTTGGGTATAATGGGAGGAAAGGGAAATGAACCACCATCAGACCATGTTGACCTTATAAACTAAGGAATAAGAAACAAATTTTAATCAAGGGCTGTAGGAAGCCATTGTAGAAACAGGCAGCAGATTGAAAAGACATGCTTATGTTTTGCAAACACACTTTTGGTCTGAGTGGAGCTTGTCTTTAGGGAATGAGATGGAAGAAAGAATTTCTGCAGAAGTTCAGAAAAATGATGATTTGAGCTGAAGTAAATATGATGAGAAGTAAGTGAGCAATTTAAGACTTTGCAGATACTTACGGCTATAGTTTTTGAAATTTTATTTCTATAAATTTTGTGTATGTGAGAGAGAAGATGGGGATTGGTCTGGCTGTATTGACAGAGTTCAGGTTACAAATGCATTTATTTCCTCATGGTATGGGTGCTTAAATTAATTCTATTGGCAATGGAAAGACATTAAAGTGTTTTAAGCAGAATAGGAGAGCATGCCGTAATCAGATTTGAGTTTTATGAAACTCTTCAGGGCACAGCACTATGAAGAAGCAATCGAGAGAAGGTGAAGCCCGGAAGACCAGAATTTATTTATTGATATTGATACTCATGGGAAATGCTGAGTGGGGTCAACAAAGTGATGTGTGGTCAGCATGCAGCAGAAGGATGGCTTTAAATTTATATAGAATAAAGAGTGGTGACTCATGGAATGCCAGGGAATAAATAAAATGAAGGATTCTGGGATGACATGTATTTTTCTTTCTTTCTAGCGTGTTTGTCTAACATTAGTGATTGTAAAAAATAAGATTGCATACACAAATACCCGAAGATGGGAAGTGGGTTTGTAGTGATGAGGTGGAGCTTGGGATGGATCCCTGCTAGTTCCAAATGTTTGTATCTTTTAGCCAGTTGGTGTCTGTGTTACTTTCCTTACTGCTGTGTCAAAATACCCCAAAAAGAGGAGACTTAAAGAGGAAAGGCTTGATTTAGCTTTTTATTTGAGAATATACAATCCTTCATGGCAGAGAAGGTATAAAAATAAGTTATCTGGTCACAATGATTCTACAACTAGGAGGATAGAGAAGTAGATGACAACACTCAATTCACTTTTATCCTTTTTATTCAATCACAGATCCCATTGATGGAATGGCATAGTGCATTTCAGGGTAAATTTCCCACTTCATTCAAATCTCCCCTGAAATACCAACAGAGATGTTTGGGGAGGGTCTTATTTCCTAGGTGAAGCTAAACCTGTTAAATTGACAATTAAGATTATCCTTGACTGTATGTGGAGATATGTTAGCCTGAAAATAAAGCATATTTCATAGATGAAGCATGAAACTTATAAACAAGTACTATTGTTGAACAAATATCTTTAGAGTACAACAGCTATTACTAATCTTAATTAAACATCCGTGATTACCTGCATGAAACTCTCAGCATTAAGCCTTTTGATAATCTGCTCAAATAAGGTTTGTGTGTGTGTGTGTGTGTGTGAGAGAGAGAGAGAGAGAGAGAGAGAGAGAGAGAGAGAGAGAGAGAGAGAGAGAGAGAGAGAATTTCCCTTTCCCTTCTCTCAGCTGTGTGTAACTCTTCATTGATACGTGATCTGGCAGATTTCTGTGTGGATAACCATAAGTTGTCATCCATGCTGTGTTATTCTTTTTTGATATATGGCTGTTTGGGGGGAAATCAAACTCCTGTAATTTACCCTTTAACCATGCTTCTGTAATTAAGCTCAATAAACTCATTGATTCATGCAGCTAAACTCAGGTGGAGCCATTATTTTGGTTTGTTGTTGGTGTGCTATGTGGGGTTAATAGATATTGCCCATGTCTTCTCCCAAAAATGTTCATGCATTAGTACTGATGACAGACATAGAGTGGAGCAGGTGGTAGTCTAAGAGACATTCCCTCAAGGCATCAGTGTATCTTTGGGTTTGGGTTCAATGGTTGGGCTGAAACCCAAGACTTCAGGCATGCTAAGGAACTAAGAAATTGAGCACTGAGTTATATTCCTGACATTTGCAAGGTCAGATATGCAATGCATAATTAAAAAGTCAGAATATATGAAGATAGCTTAAACCCCCTGACTAATCATAAGTTTTGGTGATGAAACAGTTCCTTTATGTGATGAGACCAAGTCTTCCATTGTATGAGGACATAGGCAAGAGCTGGCCACCAGAAGTAAAAGAACAAAGAAATAAGCAGTCTGGGATAAAAATACTTAGAAAAAGGCATCCATAATATGATTTGAGTGTCACCTGTACTAGAGGTTTCTACTAAAATTTACATACTCAACTGAATCTGATACAGATGTGCTGGATCAAAATCTTAAGGACTGTGTCTCCTATTTAATCTCATGATATATTTAGTTCTACGTAGAAGCTTCCTTAAGCTTATCTACAATATTTGGCTCAGAATTCTGACTGCTTGAAGACATCTCTGCACCTGGAAGAATTCAACTGAGATTTCTCAGTTGGTAAAATGTCTGTCAAGAAAGCAAAAAAGCACTGGGTTCCAAATTCCATTAGTTATGTTAAAAGGTGGACAAGAAAGCCTGTGTCTGCAGGCTGGTAATAAGTCCTACCTTTGGTAGGCAAACAACAGCAGCACAGCAGCAATAATAACAAAAACAAGAGAAAACCAAGCAAAACAAACAAACAAAAACTGTGTATCAGATATCTTGGCCTGAACAAACTTGCTTCCAATAACTATTAGAGTGCAGTGCCTGATTTACAACAGAATTATACTTAAAAATGCCAGAATCTTAATCTATTCTGTAGAAAGATGATGAAATACACTGTGTATGTGAGTGTTTGTGTGTGTGTGTGTGTGTGTGTGTGTGTGTGTGTGTGTGTGTGTGTGTGAGTGTGTGGGGAGGGTAGATATTGGATTTCTTCTTCAGTAGGATTCTCCCTTAATTCCTGGGACAAGGTCTCTCACTGAAACTGGAGTTCATCAAGGATGGTTGGCCAATGAGCTTCAGGAATCCATTTGAACCCAGCCTGCAGACACAGGTTTCCTTGTCCTCCTTTTAACATAGCTAATGGAATTTGGAACTCAGGGCCTTTTGCTTTCTTGACAGACATTTTACCTACTGAGAAATCTCCCCAGCACCAAGCAAGTACCAGCTCTGATGTCTGTACTGGTTACTCTGGTTCAATTTGATTCTGAATTTCTCCTCATTCATGTTTGCCTATAGCATCGATGTATTTATTGTATACCACCTAATGTGTCACCATTGAGTACTTAATGTATGATAACTATTACCAGTGCTTATGGCATTTACCCAGGGGAAATATTGAAATTGGAAAGTAACTTTATTAAGAAATTTCCAAAATTATAATACTATAGGAATAATAAATCTTACTCATTGTAAGAGAAATTATTTTAAAATGCCCTCTAGACTACTGATTCTCCTTCAAAAACAACAAAAAGAATAAATTATCCAAAGGTAGAAAATTGAATAAGGATTTTGAAAAAGGCATGTTAATTTCAAAATGTATTACTTTATTCTAACCTGTGACCACAGGACATAGAAAGCACAAGAATATTTTCTAAGGACCACTGTCTTTACATAAGAGCCACATGAGAAGAGGAAGCCATTACCCTTGAAGGATGCTATAATCAAGATTCAAAAGATAGTGAATTGACAATCCAGGCTGATAGCTGTAGGGGCAATCTATTAGAAATGTAAATGCATTAGTTTTAGACATTCTGTTGTGTTCTGAAATGTCCCCTGAAATTAAGTCTAATAACTCTAACCTAATGTGTTTTCCCGGCCTTATAATGCTGCTTGGTTTAATAGGGAATCATCTAGAAGTTTGCAAATGGAACTACAATCTGTGGGAAGAAATTGAAACCGAGTGAAAATATTTGTCCATATGAGTTAGAAGACAGTAATAGACAGGTTTGCAGATTCTCTGCTGATATTAAATTTGCATAAACAATGTTAACTAAAAATATATTTCACCTGTTTTTATCTGGGGTTTGGGGTCCACACAGTCTAAATAAAGTATGTAAAAACACATGGGTGGCTTTGGGATTAGCGGCTTTGCCTCTTTTGATGAGAGGATGTTCTCACCATGCATTTAGTGATTTATAACATGAGATAATAAGCCAAGTCTGGCCTGCTGCCTGCTGTCTGCTATATATCCAGTTTTGTAAACAAAGTCTGGCTCTCACAAGGCCTTGCCCATCCTTTTATATGTCATCTCCCATGACTGCTTTTTTCACTTCAACTCAGAAGTTAAGTACTGCAGTTCAGACAGTATGGCTCTCAGAGACTAAAATATTTATTATTTGGCATTTTTAAGAAAATGTTTGCTGGCCTTGGTTGTATATATAGCACAACACAGATGACAGTTGACCTTAAAATCTATTTTCACTCTGCAGACATATTAAAATCGCAAAGACTCAGTAGGTACTCTTGATGTTAAATTACATACTGGGATACAATGTGCTGCTTTTTCTATCTCATGTGCTTGGCATGCAGCTTATACATTAAACACAATAGTTCCTTTCCTTGTCTCTCTTTCCCTGTAATTATAGCTGGCTCTACTTCAATCTGTGATAGTTGACAGCATAAAACAGCATATCATTTACTGATTTCACATCTCCCTAAATGTTTAGGCATGCAGATGTAACTTTCAAGATTTAAGTCAATTAATAATAGAAATAATAGAGTATATATTATAATAACTATGACTAAGTTTATTATAATTAAATGAAATATTATGTAAATTTAATTATTTTATTATTATAATATACAGAGAATATAAAGAAGGAACAATGTATCTTCACACATAAAAATTATATATATATATATACACACACATACATACACATACACACAGTGGATGCTTTGCTAGTCAGTCAATGAAAGAATTCCTGGAGAGACTTTTGTTTATCTTGTTTATCTCTTAAAAAATCTTCTGCCTTTTAGAGTTTTCTCATCCCAAATCTAGGACAAGAATGTTAATACTCATTGGATGAAACCAGTTGATTCAGAACACCTCAAAGGAAATATGGACCATGGAGGATTAATGCAAACTCTTTTTATATGCTTTGAGAGGTACATAGAATAGTGGAGGTGTTCTCGGGAGGAGTTCATTGAACAAGGAGTTCATTATGGTCTGTAAGCAGATTCCCTCGTCTAGAAAGTTTATAAAAGTGATACTGAACATTTCCCAAAAGGTAAGATGTCTGTAGACCTTCTACACCTGTCATGTTCATGTCTTATTAGAAAGAACTGATTATAATACTAAAACTTCAAACTTGATTTTAGGCTCAAACCTAGTTCCATAGTGAGGAGCCTTCCCACACATTCTGTCTCCCTGTCATTTTAGCTGGTCTTTCCTACTTCTAAGTCAGTATGAAACTCATTCATACCTGGGTCATCTCTAAAAAAATCTTGTTTATTTTTCGTTCTTTCAGTGACACCAGGGGTCATCAGTGGCTCTTCACCATTGTCTTACCCAAACTTTTCCTTTACTGACTCAAAGCCTCCAACTGAAGACAGTTTTTTTTTTTTTTCAGAATAGTCAAGGCTACTCCTAAAAGCAACACTGTCCTAAGTGAAATGAGACTTGAACTATAGTCATCTGCTAAGCAAGTAGACTTTCTTTTAATGTGTGACTGTATATCTATTGATTATATGAAGCAATAATAGCTAGTTTTTAGCACTGTTTTGATTTTCATATGTCTCCTGACTTCTCCTCAAAGGCATAGATAGCAGTTTACAAGTCAACCACAGCGGGTTCTTAGCTAGAGTCAATAAAAGCAGTCCTAGATTGTACATATACTAATAAGAAGTATTTTAAGTACTGGGAAGATTTTTGCATAACACAGCATACTTCAAACATCAAATCAGTATAATTGTCAGTTAATTTATATAGTGAAATGACTAGCCTGAATAGCTTTGAGGCTTTATGAACTAGATGTTCATTGGGTTAATCATTAATCAGAGAGTGAACTAAACATTCAAAGGAGTTGGTACTTGGTACAATGTGGGTATTGCCAAAGGAACCCCCATGCCATCATACAATAAGAGAAATTTATATTTGATGTCCATGGAGGCTGCAAATAAATATCTCTCTAATGCTTTAGCACTTGTTACACTAGAAAGCAGAATGTCAGTGGCCCCTGAAATTCCTCTGTCCTAGTTTCTATAGGTTCCTGAAAATGCTCAGTTCTCTATATAATAGTATTGTTACTCATCACTAAGTACAGATGTCACCAAGTATATCAAACCCTGAATATGACAGTTTTACCTGCTCCTATTTCTGAAAGGAAAGGAGACTGGAGAGGTCTGGATAAGAAGAATTAACTATATGCCAACTGAGCTATATATCTCCTTTCTAGAAGCTAACAATTGGTTTAAAGTTGAGACATAATCAAAACTAAGGTATCTGTAATCTACAACTCCTACTAGTTCTTTGTTTTATCCTATTTCTTTATTTTGGAGCTTGAGAGAAATGCTGTGAAGTTGATGGAGCAACTGTCATTCAAGCACAATGTGCTGTAGATGAAGAAAGAACAAGATCAAAGCTTCCCAACTCTACTGTTTATGGGCTCCATCTCTCTGAGAAGTTTAGCCTTGGCATTAGCAAAGGTTCTAGCTCTAGGTTTTCTGTGCTTATGGGCATGAGCATGTGACTCTTAGCCATGTCACCTGTTACTATACAAGCTGTTACACACTTTGCTTTAGATCACAAAAACAAAATCATATATGCCCATTATAGTCCAAATTCTACACTAATTCCATAGCCTAGCCTTCATATCAGATGCAAGGGGCCTTGGTCTTAACAAAAAAATCATGGAGGAAATCAAAGAATGTATAGAATATTAGTTTGTGACAACTTATTCTTAGTTTTTGATTGGCCTATCTCTAATGAGATTTTGTGCTTATAAAAAAGATACAGAGTCCCTCTACCTCCCCCAAAATTTATGATCTTCCCAAGATCAGCATTCTCTACCTACTGGTACATGTATCATGGATACTCTTCGTGATTCACAACAGTTACCCCAAAGTCATTGTTTGAGAGCTCAGGCCTCATGTTGCACATACTCAGTGTTTAAGGAATACTTAATGCCATGTGTTCTTCATGGCACTGTTATAAAAAATATTTTCACCACCTTTAGAGCTCCTACGCTCTACATGTTCATTCCATCAATTCTGCTATTATTCTATCACTTTTGCATTTCCAAGTCCATTACATGGTTGGACTCATACAGTATAGAGTCTTTTCAAATTGGAATCTTTTGCTAAGTAATATTCTTTGTCTAGATACACTATCATTAATTTCTTTATAAACATCTTTATGATCATCTTTACTGAGTCCAAGAGTTCAGACAAAAAAAAAACCAGCTATTAATTTCTATGTGCTGGCATTTTATAGACAGATTTTTAAAAATCCAACTGGATCATATGCCAAGAACATGTGTGATCTTTAAAACAACTGCAAATATGTGTGGAAAAGTGGCTTTAATAGCTTATACTCTCAGTAACAATGAGTAAGAGTTTATGTCAATAAAGGTGTGGTTCAAAATATAGCACTTGTCTAACATATTCAAGGCCTTGAGATCAATTCTTAATACCCTAAAAAAGAAGATATAAAGAAAGACAGAAGGAAGGAATAAAGAAAGGAAAAAAGGAAGAGAAAAGTTGTTCTCATTGTCCTACATCCGTGCCAGCATGGTGGTGCCAGTGATTTGGATATAGCTATTCTACTCAGCATATAATAGTATCTCATTTTTGTTTCAATTTACAATTCTATAATTTCATCTGAAGTACAACTATGTTTACATGTTAGTTGCTATTAGTCATCTTTTAAATCCCTCTCCTATACATTTATATAAAAAAAACTATCTTGTTGAACAGAACGCATTTGGTTTTGGCTACGTAATAGTTCGAGGAATCTGCAGAAGAGGGGCAAGGGAGAAATGGAAGAGCTAGAGGGGTTGGGTAAACCACAAGAACACAACTCAGAGTCAACTAAGCAGAACTCCAGAGGGCTCACGAAGATTGAAGTGACAGTCAGTGAGCCTGCATGGGTGTGAGCTATGTCTTCTGACATATCTTATGTTTGTGTAGTTGATGTTCTTGTAGGACTCCCAACAGTCAGAAGGAGTGTGTCTCTGACCCTTTTGTCTTCATTTGGGCCCCCTTTCATCCTACTATATCCCTTGTCCAGTCCTGATAGGAGGGTATCTCTTAGGAGGCTTGCTCTTTTCTGAATGTAAATAGAGAAACAATGGAGTTGGGGAGGTGGGGAATTGAGAGGGGTAGACAAAGGTTGATTGTAATATATGAGGGAAGAAAGACAAGCGTTATACTTTTTAGATGAAGTCGGTATCTTTATCTTATTTCAAAAGTGATCAGTGAGCTAAGATCAAAATGATCTTAGATCACTTAACACAAGAATGTTAAGTCCACTAGTCATGGTGCATGCCCTATGGATAGCAATTTGGCTCCTGGACTTGGTGATACCCATGGAATTGATATTGTTGCAGTCAGAACAATGGCGAGTTCTTGACAATGTGTTTCTGTGTTTCTAAGATGGACTTGTCTCTTAGAGGAAATATAAGAGTAATGATTTGTGAATAGTGAGTTTTACTTGACTGGAAAAAATAAATACAAATTTCTGTTTATTAGAGAGAGATTTGTTAATTTACATTTTGATTCCACTTTCAGTTTCTAAATGCTCAAGGACTCTTAAATACAGTTAAGTCTTGAAGGAGAGAGCTAATGAGTATTTCATTAGTGGAATGCTACACTAAAGCAGACATCCCAGCTAATGCCTTGGCTCTTGGGAGTGTTTTAAAAAAAATGTCAGTAGTTTGAAACTCTGCTAACCAGAACCGTTACAAAATAAGTCACTTAGTCTGTCTAATGTCTTCCTATATATTCTCCTGGATGTGAGGTAACTAGCGTGGCTGAAATGGAGGAGACAGTTCTCATTTCATTAGTATTTTATACACTGGCTATTATGCTAGCAGCCAACTCATTACACAACTGGCCATGTCAGATTATTCTGAGGAAATATATTCCAGCAGGGAATTGGGAGTAGGAAAAGGACTTATAGATAGGAGCAGTTATTATTATTCTAAGGAAGAAGAAGGCCAAGAAGCATTCTTCAATTTTCCCTGAAACTCAGCTTATGCCCCTGCACTCTGAATTCCCCACTGGATTCTTATTCTCATGCTAGGAAACTAAACTCATGAAAAGAGGACGACGAGTTCTTTGTGAAGAGACAGGCAAATGGAATTCTTACTGGGAAAAGAGGCATCACCATAGTGTTTACAGTGATACTGCATGGAATTAATCGATGTCCATTTTCATACTAAGTTTCTTTCTAGCAAAGGGAATCTTGTGGCTTAGGCCATCCAGTTCGTAGTAAAGTCATTTGCGGATGGTGGTTAACTTGGTGTGCTAAAGATGCTTAACATTTATCTCCTTTAACTTACTTTTCCCCCTGCTATATAAAATGTTGATAATTTTAAATACTACCCACCCATTTGGGTTGCTTAGCAAAAACGGCATCAACAATGCTTAGAAAGTTCTGGAAGAAATGATAATAAAGTTCAACACTGAGCACTTCTAACCCATAGATTCCTCACCTGTATCATAATCCATATGTTTAAACAGGTAATTATAGTTTTATCAACTGAATTTCGTGGTTATTGGAGAAATCATTTTTATAGGCAGAAACTTACAGTGTGATTTAGGCTTCAATTCAAGATCTAGACACCTTATCATTGGAAAGTTGGCTTGAGGAATATATTGCCCATATGGCAGATTCATGATCATATCCACTCATCTTTATCTGAAGCTCTATTCCTGGTATGTGTGTTGAAGACATTCTGCCAAGGAAGCTATATAACTCACAGTTTGCAGAATGCTTACGTTGGAAGGTTTTTTGTAGCAAAATACTTTTAATTAAATTGAAACATTGATGTATATGTTTTAAAACTAATGGTTCTTTTCAAGTTTATAACTAGCTTTTTAATTCAGTGTTGGAAAAACAAAGGAAAATCATGGAGATGAGAAAATACTTAATTCTTAGGTGGGGATATAATTTTAGCAAGGAACCTGAAGACTATAACTTGCTTCCCATTAATGGGAGACTATGTAGAACAACTTTACATTTGAAATTTTAGTTTACAAACCAAAAAAGTATGGTGTATTGAAATTTCACTGAAAATTTGGAAGTGTATTGCCAAAAACAATGAACTTATAATAAATATGGTTTTCCCTAGAGTTAGTTTGTCATTTTCTTACGTAGTTTTGTATTTGCATTATAATTTACCAAACTAAATGAGTGTTACTCAAAAATTAAGAAAAGATCAGATAGAGTCACAACTGATGAGCTTAGGTATTTCCAAACCTCAGACTTCATGTAAGAGAGGGATGTCTTCCAAAACATTCCTGGGAAGTGGCTAACATGTCTTGAAAAGAAGAAGAAAGAAGAACTTTCCTAGGTTCCCACAAATCCCAGTCATGTAAACAAACAAGAAATTCTGTGAAATATACTCTGGTCATATGAAGGAAAATAGTTTCACTACATAAACTCCCTTCTGTTTGTGAGTAGCTCACCTATGTGAAGTCACTATTACCCTAATGCTGCACTGCCTTTTCTCTACCAGTGTCCAGTCAGAAGCATATTTAGCTAATTGCCTCTAATTGTTACATAATCAAGATAGGCATTATTTATTCATGAACCTCTATGAGTGTGGTCCCAGCTTCTGTTTTCATGCTAGGTATAAGGAGCTATTCTTTTAGAAAAATGATTGTTGTACTTTCCAAATAATTGTTACCTCTGATTGCAATGGACTTGCATTTTAATTGTGAGCTTGGTATGTACTGAAATTTAATTTTTCTCAGGTGTTTTGATTGGTTAATTGTCTTCTCTGTTTGTCTTCCATTACTTTCAGGCATGAGGGTTGATTTTCCTTACTGAATTCAAATTAGTATCCCCCCACACCTTATTTACTCTTTTTAATTTCCTTTTCCAATTCTTTCATGATAAATGCTGATTATTTTATATTTGGACCACCAGAAACAATGGTCGCACATAACAACAACAAAACCTTCATCGTGGTTCATCTGGCTAGAGACATTTTTTTCCAAATCCCTCATGCACATATACCAAATGGCAGCACCGTTATTGCCAAGGATTTGGATATTTCAAAAATTTCTATAAGTAAAATTATTGAATAAATTTCTCCATTTCATAATGTGTAAAAGTTCCACTAAAGTACAGAGTCCAGTCATGATATGTAAAGTGGCTGAGTTGGTAAGAGTGCCTTCTGATGTTCCAGAGGACCAGAGTTTTGTTCCTATCATGTACTTCAGCTTCCCCACACTGCCTGTAACTCCAGCTCCAGAGGATCTAGCACCCTTCTTTGACCTCTAAGAGAGCCAGATTTAAACCCACTCAAAGCACAGACATGGGCATAATTTTTTAAAAATATAAAAACTTCAAGAATACAAAGTTGGGAAACTTTCAACAGTTGACCATCATGTATTTCAGTAGGAACAATGAGAATAACAACATATTATCTTGGAAACAAAGTGGGACTTTCATGTAATTTCTGCATTTTAGTGGTATAAAATTTGGAAAAGGCAGTGAATCCTTTTATGAGTCTAGAGTAAGTCTAGTTTGTACCTGCTCCAGAGTCAGTGGTAAAATGTGTGAAAATGGCAAACTTTAAGTCTGATAATTTAACTTTGAAAAAGTAGTCATTGCCAAGATTCATAAATACATGAACTCTTGCCTAACTCTTCATTTCTTTTCATCTATCTCACATGTACCTATGAGATTGCTCTTTGAGGACAAATGGAGGGGTGCTATAGCTTAGTGTGTTTCTTTTAACCTACTAGAAAGTTAAATGCTGTCTTTCTCACTCAGCCAGCTATTCTGATACCTTCCTTCTGGGATAGTGGCTCTTTCTAAACTACGTTAGGAGAGTAGTTAAGAGCACTTGCTACTCTTCCAGAGTACCTGGTTTGATTCCCAGCACACACAAACACCCATAATTCTAGTTGCACAGGGCTTTGATGGGTTCTAAAACTCTTAAAAACAAAATAACAGCTATTGATTAAGACTGGGTGTATGGGCCAGTGGAAGACTGAAGGAAAAACTTGGTTTTCAGTATGTGCATTATTATAACAGTTAATTAAATCATTAGTTAAAAGACAGGTATTTTCAATTACAATGTGAAATCAGTGAGTGCTCTAGTCAAAGGTAGACAACATACCATCTCTGCATGTAAATGTGATGTCCAATTCGAGTGAAACTCATGAACCTTTTGAAAATAAGAACTAGTAATAATAAAAAATGAAAAATGCTTAGTATATTTTTATGGTGATATGTCATTTCTTTTTCAAAACATAAGACAGGCTAACTTTATAGAGTATAGGCTTAGATGGCAGTCCCTACTGAAGGCAGAAATTTAGAAGAAAGTTGCATAAATTCTGATAAAGGCCTCACTCAGCTATGTAGCTTCCTGGCAGGAGTTGACAACAGGAGCTCCCATGAGAACATAGCATTTCTTACCAGTGTGGAAAGCAGCAGAGCTCATAGAGAGCAGGTTCTAAATTTACAGCAACCTATTTTCACGTGAATCATCAAGGAAAATACTTTTCTCCTCTAGGAGTTTCACATCTGTGGATCCAATGGCTTCTTTCTATCTCTACCCTTTTTTGTTGTTTGTTTGTTTGTTTGTTTGTTTTTTGTTTTTGTTTTTTTTTCGAGACAGGGTTTTTCTGGATAGTCCTGACTGTCCTGGAACTTGCTCTGTAGACCAGGCTGGCCTCAAACTCAGAAATCAGCCTGCCTCTGCCTCCCAAGTGCTGGGATTAAAGGCGTGCGCCACCACCACCCAGCTATCTCTACCCTTTTAAAGACCACCATCTTGGTGACCATGATGGGTTTGGGAATTCCCAAATCATATCCATAGTAAGAAGGCTAACCAAAAGAAAAAAAAATGAGAGATGCAATTTTTGTTCTTATGAATTGATGACAATTAAAAGATATCCGTGAGTCATTTTTTTAAGGAAACCCATCATAGAGAATATATTTATTTCCTCTACTTTGACAGTAGCCTTGCTTTAATGTTAATGAATTCGACAGCTTTCTCCAAGATTCTCTTTGTTATGGCAAAAGTGGACCATGCCATTAGACAGAACTGCTAAGGTTGAACCAGGTTCAAAAACTTTGGTAAATATCACAATTGAGAAGAGCCAGGCATTGGAACCAGCTCTCAGCTAGTCCCAACTGTCCTGGAACAAATAATCACGACACCCCACTGATGGGAGTCTGACAACCAGTCATGTAATGTGAAAACCTAGAGGTCCCATGTTAATAATAGGTTCTGATTGTTTAGCCATTGAGGCAATGATACCCTTCCTGGCATCCCTTCCTTGAATGGGTATTTAATCCTTGGTTCACTCTGAATAAGACGTATGCATTCATATCTGCCATAAATATAAAGCAGTTTGGACAACCAAGGACCATCTTTTTCATCAAAGATTACTATAGGAGGAGGTCTTTGTTGTAAAGTGGCATGTGTAATTCTACCAGAGGAGGCCTGCTGTCTTCCAGCCCCTCTATACTTTCATCACTCTCTGGGAAACAAAGTGAATTTTGCCCCATTCCGCCCAGCTATCTGTTCTGCCTGGCATGTATGTTGGTATATGTATGTTCCAGCATCCCTGTGGCAAGGGAGACATGCAGCCTGACAGTTGCCATGATTCTCTTAGTTAAATACTTCAAAATCAAATCTCTAGTCCTATATTTTTTTTTATTATTTATTTTATTTTTTTTTTAATTTACATTCCAAATCATTTCCCCTTTCCCGTTTCCTCCCTCCCCGAAAGTCCCATAAGCCCCCTTCCCTCCCTCTTTTCTCCATTCAACCCCCTCTCGTTTCTCTGTCCTGGCATTCCCCTACATCCAGTCTTTCTAGGACCAGGGGTCTCTCCTTCCATCTTCTTAGAAATCTATTGATATGCGGATTGTGTCTAGGGTATTCCGAGATATATTTTTATTAAAAATTTATTCCTGAAACTGTCCCTCTTTTATCGTAAATTCACATGTTCCAAGTTCACTTATGCCCTTCCACCAAGCACCACACGATGCCCTACTTGTATTAGCTTTCTTTACTTCAATACATTTTTTTATTAGAATATAGCTAAATAACTTCAGTTTCATTTCTCTAGTCCCCCATGTCTTCCATCACTCTCGAGTTAATAGTGTTTTTCCCTTTAATTTTATTGTTAGATATATGAAATACATATGTACAATATATGCCATGTATTTATTATTGTATTTATTATATGTTATAAATATTTGTTACTATCTCTATCAATATCTCTAATTGAGTACTTTGTGTGTGTGTGTGTGTGTGTGTGTGTGTGTATGGTTTCAGAATTAGTGGGTTCATCCCTGGTAGAGTTGTAGAGTCTCATTCTCTCTCCCTCTCCCTCTCCCTCTCCCTCTCCCTCTCCCCCTCCTCCTCCTCCTCCTCCTCCTCCTTCTCCTTTTTCTTCTTCTTCTTCTTCTTCTTCTTCTTCTTCTTCTTCTTCTTCTTCTTCTTCTTCTTCTTCTTCTTCTCTTAGCAATAATAAGTTGCCTTTTGTTGGACTTCAAAGACATTTACAGTTAACAAGCCATTTACAGGAGAAAAATATGCTATTCTCTCAAAAGTGTCACTTTATGTATTGAACATTATCAGAGGTATAATAGGCCATACAGCAAATGTGCCTAGGTGATCTTCTATAAGGCATATCCAATCTTTTTACACTGTGACACTACATTGTCATCTATAAGTCAACACCTGAGAACCACATAAGCACATTACCAAAACAAAATGGCCAAAAATTCATAGTGTTTTAAGTAAGTTTACAAAACTTTGCTGTGCTACTTTAGTAGCTAACCTTGGCTACTTGCAGCTCCATCTATCTTCCTGTAAGGCTGCAGGCTTAACTTTCCAATTCAACATAGTCCAATCTGAGAATCCATGCATTTCTTTTAGAATGTTTTTGATCAGAGGCACAGTGGATAGTTTTAATTGCCCACTTTCATATATTAGAGGATGTTTAACGGAAATATAAAATCAAGACTTTTACACAAATATGAAGTAAAAATACATCTCAAATATTTTATTAACTCTATTATTAATGAGGGAATCAATAATATACTAAGGTGAGATCAAAAGACCGTGCTAGAAACTATGCAATCCTGAAATGATAAAACAATTTATAAGCATATGCAGAAGGAATCCCAGGGCAGCAACCAATTGGACACAGCAAATTTGCATTGTGATGGAAAAGAATAAAATAGCATAATTTTACCTATTATGAAATTCATAAAGCTAACTAAAAAAAATCACAGAAAGTTTGAAATACTCGAAAGTGTGCTATAGACTCTCCACAGCCAGTAATTCATTTGAGGGTTCACTGTAAATGTAAAGGAGATGTCTAGGTCAAAGCCATTCTTTTATGTTTCTTCATACATTTTTTTCATTGACATTTATTTATGCACATTGCAACCAGATCACAGACTCTCTCCCAACTCTCCTCAAAAGATTACTGTGAATATATTACTTTATATTTGGGAAAAAACTGAATTATTATGAATTTTTCTGACATAGAATTAAATTTTTCTCTGTTATAAAAATCCATCTTCATTTGTTAGGATACCTTAGAAGGCAGCTAAAATATAATTGATCCTATGAAAAACTCTTAAGTAAATTCAGGAGTTATTTATCCCAAGGGCCTGCTGTTTCCTTTGTTGAGTCATGTTAAGACCTTCTCTTACCTCCTTTTTATATGAGACACTTTCCAAACACATCTGGATTAGCTTCCTCTTCTTGATAAGCTCTGGTTATTTTTGATACTTCTCTAGCTTGACTCCATTTTTCTCTCTGTGGTCATGGCTGTTCTTATAGATCACTATTCCTTTCATACAGGGATACTTAGATTATGTTATACTTCTTCCATTTAGATAATTTAACATCCTCTGGCCCTAAAGGGCAGATTGGGTCTGTCACTCACAAATACAGAAAATTGGTACAAACCATTCTAGTTCAAAATAGTAAAGTTAGAGCATCTAGATTGTAGTGGAGATATCAATATATTATTTTGACAGTGGACATTGGTTGAACTTGAAAGATGGGGCAGAACAAACAATTTAAAGCCATAGCAATGTGATGTTTCTATGTGTTGATTTGTCTTTCAACTTGACCATGTGGTCAAATAGAATCTATACACGCTTCATTTTTTCTTCTAGTTGTCATTTCTCACATTCCTTTCTCTTGCTACCTCCTTTATATTTTGGGGTACAAGTTAATAGGGCCATTCCATATCAGCCATCCTCTGTGCTTACATAAAACCCAATGGTATTTAATACTCTACTGTTAATATTTTGAAATTATTCTTGATTTCTAATTAAAGTATTCTTAAATTTGTTTTGTACCAGACCTAACTAATTATGTAGTTTTTCATGCTTGCCAAGTCAAGCTTACCTGTCCTCTTATTAGACAAGAGGCTTATGAAGAGCTACATCCTCCACTAAATATGCTTTAGAATGCTATTTCATCCTTTGATCCTAATTAAGACAACAGTTAAAAACTCATATGACTCCACACACATCCACTGTGATCCACATGTGCAAATAAGCCTGTTCATACTTTCTGAAAATTTCATACTCTCAAAATATCAGCAGCAATATGCAAAGTAATCACTTCCCACCTTCTGATTTAACCTTTATCATTTTTTCTCCCCTATATGGAATATTATTTTTATACACATCACATTTACATTTTACTGAACTGTATAGTCCATCCTGTATTGTTAAAGACTTCGCTAAATCAGAATGGATGCTGGTACACTGAACTTTTTGAAAGAACTTGTGTAATGAAGCCATTGATGTCATGGGGAGCAAGGCACACCTGGTACCTATATCCTCAGGGAACTTTAGTAGGAAAAATAAACGCTTTTTTTAGTAAGCAGTTGCTTATTAACATTGTCATGAAGAAAGATAATTATGAACTCTACAAGAAGTTGTACTGACTGTTTTGTGTGTCCACTTGACACAAGTTAGAATCATCAGGGAAGAAAGACACCCAATTGAGAAAACGTCTCCATGAGATACATCTGTAAGGCATTTTCTCTATTTGAGATTAATGGGGGAGGGCACAGACCATGGAGAGTAATGCCATACCTGGGCTTGCATTCCTTGGGTTCTATGAGAAAGCAGGTTGAGCAAGCCATGGGAAGCAAGCCAGTAAGTAACAAACTTCATGGTCTCTACATCCGCTCCTGCTTCCAGGTTCTAGCCCTGTTTCAGTTCCTGTCCTGACTTCCTCCAATGATGAATTGTGGTCTGGAATTGATATCATGGAGAGCAAGGCACACCTGGTACCTATATTCTTAGGGAACTTTAGTAGGAGATGGATTTTTGGAGAGCAAGTAGGATCGTTGCTCTCCAAATGAACTCTTTCCTACCCAGCTTGGTTTTGGCTCATGCTGTTTTGTTGCAGGGATAGAAACCCTAAGACAAGGACTAAGAGATAAACTTACTTGTTCAAACTTTTCATGTTCTTTAAAGCACAGATCAAACAGTTCTATCTGTCACAGGCATTTTTCTTATCTCCCTTGCTTTTGGTATTTATTTACCACTCACTTGTCCATTCCACCTCTACAGCATTAATATTGTATTTGTTTTTCTTATAATAAGATGTCTAGACTAAGCCAAATGTGCTTTGATATTCTTCAAAGCTGTCTTCAGCTGTTAACTTCTCTGGAACCCTTCCCTCCTGTGTTTTCTCCCAGTCCCAAGGTGCATGTACAGTTCCATCCTCTTGCCCCTACAAAAACAATTCCATATTCTCCATGATCACTTTGCTATGGTATAGGAAATGTCTGGTTCTTTCTTTTCATTTCTGTCCCTACTGCTATTTCCATGAAAAAGAGACTTAGTTTCTTGATATCCTTAGTGCTCAGCATGAAACCAAGCTCATACTAGTAGAAGCTCAAGAGATTTTAATGCAGGATAAGGCAATTCATTTTCCTAGGTCATCCCTGATTCGGAGTTTCAGTGTAATGCATGGTCTGAATTATAATTGCCAAGTCCTGATACTTCAGGGATCTATTAAATACTTCAATATGCAGTGAAAATATTCACATAACCCAATGTTCCTCCTTTATCTAAGGATGTGACAAAGTTGTCTGAGGTAGAAGACTTCTCAGTGACAATATTGTGTGTTTTCTTATAAATTTATTTTTCATTTGATATATGAAACACCTTTACTATCAATCTTTTCTCAATGTGAAGCATGCAAAAGTCTTTCTTCTAGCTTTAAATTGTTATCTCTTGCACTCTAGTCTTCAAGATGCTCTTTGTTTCTTTCACTATCAGCAAATTGCTTTAGATCACCTCAGTGAAAATTTGAAGATGTTTTTGTCTAGAATCACACTTGTGAAGGATAGATGTGTCTTATGTGTAGCTTATTATTTGTGAATTAGGCTATCCAACGCTTGATATATACAACTTGGGACACTTAGTATTTCAATCTTGTCCTATTGGTATGGAGTTATAAACTGTGATGTGAGTCAGATATGGCATCTCATACCTGTAATTTCAGCACTTGGTAGACTGAAGAAGAAAGATTGCTAAGAGTTGAAAGCCAGACTTGGCTACAAAATAAGACTGTCTTGAAACAAAACCAACCAACAACCTGGCAAGTACCAAGAAAGGAAGTGAAGGTCTCTCACTTCATGAATCTTTATTCTTTCCTTTCTCACTTAAATTGCTGATGAGCTACTGTGACTTCCATATTTTTGCAGATGTGCAAAATAATCTATAGTGTAGTTATTGTCTGCTGCCATAGTATAGCAGATGCATATGATCAACAAATGTGAGGAGATTCTCTAAAAAAAATTTCAGTTTTCTTCAATTAAATGCACAATATGAGACTAAGAATCTGGCTGTATAAATGAAATTAGTTTATGTTTGTTTGTACATGTAAAAAAAGAAATAATGTAGTTATTTTAATGAGGTAATATTAATAATTCTAGGCAAAGTTATGATATTTCTATTTAAATATTTAAATAGTATGGCATGAAATAGTTCTTAGACTTGTGCAGTTTACCTCACAGAAGCAAAGCTAAACTTCAAAAATAAAAGCAGTAGCAAGCTAATCAGTCTTCACAGAATTTAATGACTACTGGAAAAAGAACATTTTATTTATCAGAAGGGCAAGATTCAACGTAACATATTGACAAATTATTAATTTTTTCATGCATTGTTGTGTGCAGTTGCTTGTTACATAAACACTTTGGTTGGATGAATTCCCTCTAGCTGTTATATATGTTGACTATTTGCTCTGATTCTCTCTCACCCTTACACTTAGTCTCTGTATTTTTGCTTCAGCTTGTGAAGGTGAGGACTGAGGATCCAGTTTCTCATTGATATGGGCATGCCAAACACAAAGGCAGTCTCCATCATTTGTTAGCTAATTGATACCAGGAGCAATATCAGGTTGGGATCATTTTATTGGATGTTATTTACAATGGTCTAAAGGATATCTGCTGTACAATAGCCACTGGGGACTTATTACCCATGATCACTGATGTGGTAGTTGGTCTTTTGTCATTTCCCAACATTTAATTTTCCAGTTTCTCAGTTTGATTACTGAACAGCATTAGAAAAATGCAAATGTCGTTTTAGCATTAAAACTGACAGCAGAATGAAGACTTGAGATGGAGTGATAAAAAAGGAGCATGATAGATTAGTTTTAAAATAAGAAGTACAATATGCAGTTTATGTAGAGTTTCTAAACACGTTCAGGCATGCATGTTCTTCGGTGGACAGTAGAACAGGCCAGAGAGTGTTAATCTGTGACAATGAGGTAGAGAGTCACAAGGTCATTATGATCATTAAAGCCAGGTCTTAAGCATTCCTTCCTTAGTTTATAAATCCAGGATATATTTAAAATTTAAGTCTTCATTTACCGAAATGATTAAAAAATTGTAGTCTAGCATCCTTAATAGGGGCTCACTGCCTCCAGCCTCAAAGCAGCAAAGTGGTCCCTGGTGGGTAATAATTTCAACTTTCCTGAGAACAATGATAGTTTTGTTGATAACACAGAGCCATTTGCCTACTGGCTAGTGAGAAGACTATAGCTGTAGTGTTAACCATATGATATTCAACATATCTTGTGGGAACTACTTCTTTAAAATAATGATGCATGGATTTGGTGGCTTATCCAATTAAGAAATAGCCTGAATTTTGAATAGCATACACATAAATTATAGTTGCAATTATGTCTGTATTAAGGAAGACCCTGGGATTATTTTAGTAACAGGAGAGACATAGTTTTACAAATGGATTGAGAAAGTAAATATACTTTCTCATTAATAATTGACAAATTCTTCTAAGTAACTACTGCATTAGACTCTATCTGATCAGTTGTGATTCTCTGTCTATGAATTTTGTATCAAGGCTTTAGTAAGTTGGTTTATTGCCAAAGAATGATTTTGAAACTTTTCTGTTGGGTGTGATTCAATTCAGTTCCTGTCACACAGTTGCCCCTAAGGTGTCTTATCCCTCCATGCCAGTTCTATCAATCCAATGCCTTGACTATTCTTATATCCACCCACTTCATGGTCATTCCATGTAAAGCACTGAGCAGGGCAACCGTTGGTAATTCTACACATGGTCACTCTAAAAGTCTGACTATATCTTATCTATCAAAAGTTTAGCCAACATATATTTCTTGCACATTGACAATGAAATGGATACCACTTATAAAGACAAATGTATACCATTTTATTTAGATAAGTAAAATGCATCATTTTGTTTCCTGTGTAGCATACCGTATAATTAAAGTAAATTATAGTAAATTATTACTTAAATAAAAAATTATGTAAATAAGTATTTGCAGAAGAATTATAGATCAAGTTCTTAAATTTCATTTTTGTGCCATTTTGTCCTTGAGGAACTTGTATAGAACTCATTGGTGAAGTAAACTTTATATACTATGGAGTATGCTTAGACCATCATATATGTGTATTGTCTTTATTTAATACCATTGCTATCGTGAAAATCAGTTTCTCATTATCAGTGATAGGCTAGTGCTTGTATTTTTAAGTGAATGCTAATTTTTATCATTCATATAACCATTTCACTTATTCATAGTCCATCACTGCTTGGGGCAGCAAACAATGACAGGGACTGCCTGCAGTAGGTCGGGATGGAGACAACTCAGAAGTCTGTGGCAGCTCCTCATAGAAAAGGATGATGTCTGGGACCCTGAGAAGCAGAAGACACATCCCTCCAGGGTCCCGCCATCTAAAATAAGGGACTGCCTGCAGTAGGCCTGGTGGAGACACCTCAGTAGCCTGTGGCAGCTCTTTGTAACAACAGTTGTTCCCATTTCTCCTAACCTTAGCCCTGGACAACAGCTGTACAGATTTCATTTGTGCGTGACTGCTTTTCAGTTGGCCTTGGTGTGCACAATTATTCTATTATATCTGACTTTATTACTTCTTTTTCCTTCTGCTCTGGTGAATTCTGTTAAACTAGATGTTCCCTGATGTAATTATTCTTAAACAATTAGGAATTGAGGCGTGGGGCACGGCACGGCACAGTCCTAATGGCCCAGGTGCATGCTGTGTGTTCTCATCTTGGAAACAATGTAATAATTGTACAATGGTAATTCTAGATTAATGCTTGACTTTCAAAGAAAGTTTGAAAAAATTATTAGAAAATGAATTAGAGCCAACATTGAGACCCTGAGAAAACAAAAAAAAAAAACTACTAAGGTTATGAAATAAGTTTTGCATGACATTTGAGAGTGGTTCCTGGATAAGCAAGTATAGAATATACAAAATCTTATATTAGTAAAACTAAGTCAAAACACTGGGACTCTTAGGAGCGTCATTGTATGGAATGTGCAGAAGCAGAAAGCTAGCGGGGCTAATGAGTTAAGGGTTAACGATTCTTTCTGGCCACTGCTTGGCAGCTTTGCCCATGTTATTTATCATGAGAGATTCACAAGAAAATGCAAGTAGCTGGCCTTGGAGCTCTGAGTTCTGAAGTATAATAAGTTAAAGTTAAAGTTTAAATAATAAGTTTGAAATTATTATTATTTTGGCTATAGGCCTAGGAATAAGGAAGCTTGAAACTTTGGGGAACAATTGTAATTCTTGATTCTTTTTGGGACATGGTTATTCATTTGAATTTGATTTGGCAATGATTATACAATGTCTTTTTTATCTGCGTTTGGAGTATCAATAAAAGATTGGGGCCAGAAAAAGGCAAGAGAACATGAGAAGAGCTTGTGAAGAGTGAGTGGAGAAGGAAGGTGAAGAGTGAGTGGAGAGAGAATGTGAAGAGTGAGTGAAAAGAGAATGTGAGGTGTGTATGGAGTGTGTGTGAGAGTGAAAGGAGAACGCATGTGGTGTGTGTGTGAGATGTGTGTGAAGAGTGTGTGTGTGAATAAAAGGGGAAGGCACAGAGGTGTGTATGAGCATGAGAGTTCAAAAAAAAGAAAAGCTCACAGGAGAAAAGCAGAGTGCACAGGAGAATGCACAGAGAAACTTTAAGCATTGAAAAATTGCCTGTCAGTTTGTACCCAAAAAGTAGTCTGTGTATATTTATTTTGCGCCTTCCAGATATCCCTGCTTCCAGTTGAGAACTCCAATCCTGGGTTGAGACTGGAATCCCAGACACATCACCTTCTTTGAAGCCAAAAGAAGTTATCCATTTTGTTATCTACTTGTTCCTGTTCTCTTTTCTCAGTGGTTTTTATGTGTACCTAATGACTCAATTTTAAGAAAATGATAATGAACTGAATTTCTTTAGTTTCTCATTATTTTTTTTGACAAAATGGTCCTTATAGTTACATTACATTTTTGTTCAAAATTGTTTTGTAATTTTTCCTTTAATGTTTTCTAATAAGTATATTTCCCAGTTTTTCTGACAATCTGTTGGAATGCCATTCAACAAATTGAGGTCATGCTTCAAATCTTCCATGATCAATAATGTTCACAAAATTTATTTTATATAATAATTTATGTTTTGTCAGTAAACTTTTTAAAGCAAAATCTTATAAGAACTTGAAATAAACTAAGAAACATCTAACCATTCAATTTCAGTGAAGCACAAGACATAGGACCTGGGAATCTGAAAACAGAGCACTTGGATCTTACCAGTCTCCCTGTATCTTCAGATGTAGGGATACTGCACCAGTGCTGAATGCCAAATGCCTTACGTGAAAGTTGGAGATAAGAAACCTTGTACTAGGTGGAAGGGTACAGTGGCTCAGTGTATAAAGAACTTATCAGATAAACACTAAGATCTAAAATTGGATCCCTAGTTTGCATATAAATCTGGAAAAGTATAGTAACACACTTATAATTCTGGTGCTAAAGAGGTAAAGTCAGGTGTCTTCCCATGCATACTGAATAGCTATAATAGTTGAATTTGTGAACTCTTGATTCAGCAACAGACCATATCATATCAATATATAAACTAAGACAGTAATTCAGAAATACAGCTAATGTGCCTCTGATGTACATATACATTATTTGTGTGCCTGCACATTAGAACCCATGTATTCTTCACTATCCATGTGAGCTCATATCACACACATATCCAGAGACATACATGGAAAGCAGTCCCATTTACCTCATACCATTGTCATGAGAACTGTCAACTAGCACATGCAAATATTTAACTGGTGCATTTGATGCATATTCACTTTATGCTATGCATTCAGAAATACTTATAGCTTTAGACATCAGCTTAGCTTAAGTCTTCACTATGTAAAAGTCTTTTTGTTAAACTGCTATTTTTTTCAGGTCACTTATCTTCACCAGAATCTATAGCTTTCCTCTAAACTATGCAATAAAATGAAACTCAATAAAGTCAAAGAGATGAGTCAGATATGTATGGAAGGGAACTTATCTTGATCTCCCTGAGCAGCTCAAATGTCGTTTCAGCTCTAGAATTTGCCCTTCATTCTATACCAACCTTCTCTAAGTGTCAACCTTCTTTTGTTAATTATATTCACATTTCTCAAGTTTTTCTTCCAGCAATAATGTGTAATGGGAAGGAATCAATTTCCAAAGTTAATGACTTTTTTTCTAGGTTTTAAATATAAGGTTTCTATTTCCAATGTGAGTGAATTTCTCAGTCTTAGCTTCAGTGTATAAATGTGATCAGTAAAGACACTTGCAATTAGTTATTTATGAAGATGACTACAGGCAAGGAGTCTAATAAGTGTTATCATCTGTGAATTTTGCCAATTGACACTTACATAATCTAATGTGCCTAATCATACCCCACTTTATTGTTTTACTAAACATCTCTTGGGTAAGTATATAGTGCCTGAATCGGGATTTATGTCTTTAGGAGACAGTGCTATTATTATTTACAGTATCATATAAATAAAAAGATTAAATGTTAATCAATATCAAAAAGAATAAGGAAGGCGTGTTTCATGACATGAGCAGTAGAATACTACTCAGCCATGAAAACTGGGACTCTATTACCATGACACCAGATATTATATATACCTAAGGGTGTGTGAAGTCTTAAATGAAATAACACAGATGCAGAAAGACAACCTCAGACAATCTCACATGGAAGAGGAATCTTACGAACTGACCACTTGCAAGTTGAGGACAACACAACAAAATAGTGGTAACCAGAGGATAGACAGAAGAGGTGGAAGGCAGGAAAGGGGAGGCTGAAAAAATAAGTCTGATATCACACTTACATCACTGTGTACTGAGAGTCACTCTGAACAACATATTGTCACAGTACCTTCTTTTTGGGACTCATACATTTTGCTTATTTCTTCCTTCTTCAATTCTTCTCTGCTTGGAACTCAAAAGGACCATATGAAATGAAACATTTTTAGAGTGGGATTAGTTCATGATTTATCCTTGAAACCATATCTTTTAAACATAAATGCCTCCTGGAATTACATTATAAATCCTACACCATAGTTTATAAGTGTTGGTGTGAAAATTATACATATCATCTAGTTTGGGGATGGAAAAGTCTATCATTATGGCATTAATCTATGTAGCTAGTTCCTAGGATTTATACATGACAGGTGTCATTCCCTTCTTAATGGCTATTATTCTTTGAGAACCAACTACATATCAGATTTTGGGATAGCTTTCATACATATTGCCTTTTGTTTTTTTGGGTTTTTTTTTTTAGTGTAAAATGAATTAATTTTAATATAAATGTATGTAAGTCATTAATCTTCCAGCTGTATTTCTTTACCTTCATTAGTCTCCAACAACCACATAGAGAACCAAAATTTATCATAATAGCTTTGAGCCAAATATTGAGCAAATATCCTTCCATTCTAAACCTCTGAGCGTGTCCAGGTTCCTCCCAGACAATATCTCCACAATATTTGCAATTCTCGTCATTTCTTGATCCAATTCTTTTCTCCTGATGCTTCCTGGACCTCTCCTCATGGCTCCACTCTTTCACTTCCTTTCTCTATCCCCACCCATCCTAGAATAGGAAGTCCCACCTTCTCTCTAGACCTCTGGATTGGCTCATTGGCTTTTATTGATGAGGCAGAGAATGAATGAGGAACAATGTTTACACAAACTTGAGAAAGGAGCACCCAAGAATAAACTTAACAGAGCTATGAACCCAGATAGTGGGATAGAGAAACCAGCATTTGAAATAACAAAAGGATGTAAGCACCAACATTTCTACTCTATGAATAGATAATGTCATTCTAAAATTTCCTGTGAGAACAGTGAGGCACAACAAGCCTAAGAAATTTTTAAGAGCCACAAAGCTCGAGTAATCTTTGAGATGATTACTGAGCACAGATTATTCAACTCCAGAGTTGCTAGATACTAAAGTTCTTGGCACTTAACTCCACTGTGTAGTCTAATAATATCCTTATGAATTGTTCACAGGGTTGATTTGTAAATTCTAATTTCAAGGATGATTAAAGTGTATTAAAATTCAATTTTGTCTTATCTATAGACAGTTTACTTTTTAAAGGAGTGTAGATTCAGAAGAGAATAGAAAATTCCACAGTTGTATTCTTGATTCTGAGTCTGCATGTGTCTTCTCCCAAGTGATTATCATGGCAGCTATAGATTTTGAATAAGAAATTGTTTTAATAGTGTGCCTAGTCCAGCAAGAATCCTCAAAGTTATCCTAATTTCTTTGATGTTATAAAGAAGTCATAAAAATCTCCAAAAAGTATTTTTTTCCCTAGGGAAAATAAAAGTTAAGTTTCAGCATATCTGGTATCCTTTTTAGTAGTTCCTCTAAGAATACACGTATTTTTATGAATACCAAAATGTACAGTCAAATCTCTCAGGTGTCTTGGGGAGTTATAGTTTTATACCAAAATTTTGCTTATATGTACTAAGTGTTCATGGTTTATTTATAAGCCATATGCATGGATTTGTATTCAGTCTGCTCTCTTTGAAAAATGTGTTTGTTGTAGAGAAATATTTTCATCTAATAAAAGGAAAAACATTATAATATTTACCCAAAATTTTAGGCATATAATTTTAAATATTTATTTCTGTATTGCATATTCAATAACTGTAGCAGTAGTTTGGCTAACTGCTTAGTGCCCCCAATGGGTCACACACACACACTCCTGCCCAATAGCCATCTGGATTTGTGAATGAAACACACATATATACACACGCACACACACACACACACACACACACACACACACACACACACACAAACAAACACACACGGACGCATGCGCGCGCACACACACACACACACACACACACACACACACACACACACACACACGCCAGCACACCTTCCAGTTAACTTTAAATATGCCTTGACTACCTCAAAGGTGGCTGGGCAGTTCTAATCTTCCCAGCAGCTAACACACATTCTCCTCCAGTACTTCTGGTTTAATTCCCTCTTATTCTATATTTTGTCTTTGTTGTCCTGGCTCCTGTGGGTGGCTCAGTCTTTGCTGCCCAAGACACTTGAAGCAGTCCTTTTGGGGGCCACATTCTTTCTCACCAACATTTAAGATGATTTTTCTTCTGTTGCTCTAAATCTGATCTGTCTTCCTCCAAATCATGGTGATTCTCTTCCTTTCTCTCTCTCAGTCCTGAGCCCATGCAAACCTAAACGTCAGCCTCAGTCTGTCTGCCTAGCCATAGGCTGTTGGTTGATCAAAAACCAATTGGGGACAAGGGCCTTCAGTGTTTGGACATGCAGATTCCCAATTTTGGGGGCCAGATTAATACAAAGGATTAGAACCAATCCCTAACAAATAATAATCAGCATTAATTCATTGACTGTCAGAGTTAAGTTGATGGGAAATGTCAGGATACTATTGCTTTATAAAGTATAAATATCATATATTTTCTATAGTAGGCCAGAATATACATGCAGTAAAATCATTAACTTATTAAACAGAGCTCCATCACATTACAAATTTCTGCCTTACTCCACCAGCAAAGGAAAGGTAGACACAAAGCAAGTGCTCATTCTCTAGTCACTGATTGATGAATAAGATCAGTATCTTGGCAGGTCACAACAGATCACAGCATGTGGATATAATTCTTCCTAGAGCTTTTTAGATATTTTGGATATTATATGCAAAGAAAATACATTTTATGAAAGTCATGTTTTTTACATGCAAACAACACTATTCAGAGTTTCCAAACTAATCATTACTCTTTGCTAGAAGTTATAGTCTGCTAAATACCTATTTCATTTCTTTTCTTTTTACAAATCTTTATTCATTCATTCACTCCTTTTGATTTTATTTGTGTGTGTTATATGTGCACTCCTGGGATATTGTACATAACTATGCAAAGGCCAGGAGAATATAACAAGTGTACCAATCTATCCCTGTCTATCTTCTCTTGAGAGAGGATCTGTTACTGACCCTAGAGTTAAGTTAGCAGTCAATACACATTAGGCACCACTGTCTTGGCTCCACAAAGGACTGACTTTATAGCCACACATGTCCATGCTAATATTTCTGTGGATGTTGGCACGCCACTTTAGGACTCCTTGCTTACTCAGTAAGAACTCTTATCCACTGAGACATCTTCCCAGATCATTATTCTGATTTTTGTTACTTTATCTATCAATATTTAATACTTAAGAATAGAGATGTCCTGGATCATTGTTCTGGATACTAGAAAGTCCAAGAACAGACCTCCTTCTGTGACATACCATGCAAAAATTATAACATGGAGTCACAGAATAAGCATGTGGCCATTGGTCACTTTGACTCTTCTTATGCCATTTCTAATGTCATTAATGTCATCTGGGGACTCTACCTTCGTGAACTCCAAATTATCTAAAAACATTCCACTCCAAATACCTAGACAAAAGTTTGGCGATTAAACTTCTTACAGCACACCATTGGGGATCAAAATCAATCCATATTACATTTCATTCTTTGATTTTTAAAAGACCCATCATAAGCCAATTTTATTTGGAATGTACAGATCAAACAAAGTAGATAGCTCTTCCACAGAGTGATTATGAGGCAACTTAAGATGCATCATAATACCTAATTATGACCATACTCAGTGCTTACTGATAATGTCCTATGTAAAACTTTGTGATCAGGTAAGCATTGTGTACATGTAATAAGAACTAACAACCTCATTCTCCAGTGGAGTTGAAAAACTTTCAAAACACTTGTTTGTTACAGCTATGGAGGTTTGAAACTGATTAATAAACAATGCAATAACTATCACATAGCAAGCAATCACAAGAAGCAAGACTTGCTTAATGTTAATTACATGAGATACTTGAGATTTGAATGAATATCTGTGGTAGATAATAACACACTGTAGATATTTGCAAGACATGAATGGTTTTGAAGATTTTCAGAAGAAATTTATCTTTTCTGCTTCTGGTGGATGCTTACTGTGGTGGTTTGAATAAGAATAGCCTTTATTGACTCATTTATTTGAATGTTAGATCCCAGTTAGTAGAACTGTATGAGAAAAATGAGAAGGTGTGGCTTTGTTGGAATAGTTCCGGCCTTATTGAAGGAGGTGTATCATCTTGAAGGAAGTATGTCACTGGTGGCAGCTTTGAGTTTTCAAAAGCTCATTTTAGACATTTCTGTCCTTATCACTGTTACTATAAAGCTAAGATTAGAACAAAGCATCTCTAACAAGATCCTTTATGTGGAAGAAGCATCAGTTGAATGAATTATTCTTTCAGCTTGGCTGAGACCTTCCAAATGATTTACTCATTGCAAATGAGAAGTTATGATCTACTTGTTAATAGCTGAATTTTGTTTCATAATTTTGTCAAGTATTCATTATTCTTTCAGTAATCTAGAATCTACAGTGTGTTATTATCTACCACAGATATTCATTCAAATCTCAAGTATCTCATGTAATTAACATTAAGCAAGTCTTGCTTCTTGTGATTGCTTGCTATGTGATAGTTATTGCATTGTTTATTAATCAGCAGATTTATTTCATCATTTTAAAAATTCTATGCTCCCAATTTATTATTCTAGTCCCAAAGAATGGTTCTAGTATTTATATTTAAGAATTAGACAATCAATTCATGAGACCATAGATAGAATATGTAAAATATATTTCTCAGTCTGAACAGTATTCTGTTATTCCTCAGATGTCATTGTATAGGTCAGTGTCACTATTTCTTAAATTACCTCTATTGTCTATCACTTCTATCTGTATTATGTCTGTAATATAATGTAAATTAAACAATGCATTTTGAGGGGAAAACACTTTTTCATACTTGGAGATATATATATATATATATATATATATATATATATATAATAACTGGAAAAGTAGGACTTGAACACACACACACACACACACACACACACATTCTCCTTTGAATAATGATTAATATATTTTGTTAGAGACCAGTAATTTGAAACGAGGGGAATAACTGAAGCCTCTTTCAGACTTCTTAGATGAAAAGCCTATGGAATTCTTATAACAAAAAGGACATTTTGAATGGAGAATTGTGTGTTAACTCATGTTGTTAATTCCTTGAAATTGGTAGGTCCCCCGAAGTTATGATACTGTGCTGTTTTTCTCCTAATGTGCTTACTTTCATTTGGGTAAGTGTTTCACATAAACATTTTCAAATGAATATTATTTTCTCTGCAGGCCTATATTTAATGTCAATGTGCAGGATGACAGAGAGAAATGCAGGAGATGAAATAAACTGAACATACATTACAGTTTATAAATTTAACTCAAGCTGAGTGTCAACCCTCCCAGATAAACTCTCCACACACTCATTTCACAGGGTCATTTGTTCTCTGAACATGCTGACATATTCTTACAAAAGCAAGAGTTATCAACGTGCCGTTTTCCTCCTGTTCTTCATTGTGAAGTTGAGGAAAGAAAATTCAATTTTTGTATCCCAGATAAAACTTGACAGCTCTTCCTGACCACATATAGGTATTTTTTGACACAGGAGACCTGGTAGCTTTCTAGAGGAAAGGGACAGTTGAAATACTGCCATCTTTATGTAACAGTATTATTCAATCACATAGTCATTCATCCATTCATTTAACCAATACCATATTGGGTCTATTAGAATTTCATCTCATGTACCTACAAAGGCTAGGAGAGCATTATAACTCTGAGCTATCTCCCAGGCCTTTAGATTTTCACTTCAGTATGTTCTCTTCCTGGGTTGCTTAGGCAGATTTCAAACTTGTAAGCTTCTTCTTTCAGTTGTTCAAGCATCAGATTCTCAAGTATTTGGGATTATAGGTGTGTGCCATCTTGACTGGTCATTGTTAGAATGATTTAAATGTGGCATCTTTCAGTTAGAAGCTTGGGGGGAATGTGAAGAATGGTTGCTTTGGAATATGTATTTAATTTTCATAAAGTAACTTAAAGAGTTAGATAGAAGGGTGTGCTGATTCAATGCCACACAAAGTTAGATAAATTCTGAATACAGTGATACTGAATGGTTTCTTTTAAATCTTAAGGAGTTATTAGCTTCATTGGGATTATTGAATATCTTGATCAATGTTTCTTATACAACCAAAGATTTTTTTTAGAAAAAGATACATATGAGTTATAGATTATTTCTGTAGCCTACTAACTCACACTTGGCAATTATATCAGTAGAACTGTCTTATTGTACAAGATAGATAAGTCACTAATATTTAAAAGCATTACTGTGAATAATGAGAAAAAAATAAGTCCTAAAATAACCCATATTAAGGTTATCACTAAAAAGAATTTGTTATTATTTTCTCCTTTATTTATTTGAACTCATGTGTTGAATATGAATATGCTCCTGTACTTTGTAAGTTAAACATCCAGCAGTCCATGGCTATTGCAGATAAAAGTCAGTGATGCATAAGATACATTCCATTTACAGGGCAAAATGTAGATTTGGATGCTGGCTATCAATATTGGAAATGATACATTTACTTTTCATAGACTTCAGTTGACCATTCTTATTGTGAAACACAATAATAGATCTTAAAACCACCCTTGTCAGAAATGGAGGTTTGTTGGATAGAAGCCAAGGTAGCTATAACATTTCTTTTCAAAAGTAATTTTTCTTGTGTTTCACATTCTTGTACTGCTACATGAGTCAAAGGTAGATGGAAACATTTTGTTAAATTAAGATTTCATTAATAACTTTAAAGATGGCTTGTGGTGAATAGCAACCAGATTGTCATTGTATTCAACATATATTGAGTTATTCACAAATTGTGAAACATAGTTTCAATAGATTTTGCCTTCTTCACAATACAACAGGTTTCTAAAATAAAAATCAAAGTGACTGAAGGTGGTTCATCTTAGCTGACAACTATCTTGAACATTATGAATGTGGAATCACTGTTTTCTTTTTTTTATTTTCTATATTTTTTTAATTTACATTCCCAATGATTTCCCCTTTCCCAGTCCCTCCCTCCCTGAAAGTCCCATAGACACAATTCACATATCAATAGATTTCCAAGAAGATGGAAGGAGAGACCCCTGGTCCTGGAAAGACTGAATGTAGGGGAATCATTGTTTTCTAAACCCCTAAGAGCATAAATAAATACAAAGACTACTCTTTGTAATCTAATTGAAACAGAAATTAGTAAGTTGCATAGTTGGCAGTTTACAAATAAGATATAAATAAATTAGAATAATGCAATTCTCCTTATGACACCAGGAAACATGATTGAAATCAAGATATACAATGGCACTTTAATATGTATTGTAATTAAGTGGCACTAACTGTAGTTTTCTACATTATAAAGAAACACTGAGTCCTGTGTTTTAGCTTATCTCTTTGTGACTTTTGCTTAGAGTCTGCCTATTGAAGTTATCTCAAGGTAAAAATTAGAACAGTGCGCTTCATGTTCCCTGACTTTTTGAATCATGAAAGTATTTAGTACAATCCATACTTAGAACAATTTATTTCAAAGAATCTAGATATAGAACTATGTAAGTTGAAAAGTAAACTAAATAGATAAATAACAATTTTATAAGCAGAAACAAATGGTACTTAGAAATAGATTTATGTTTGAATTCAACATTTCTGTCTATAGACATTGGTTAAATCTCCAAATGAGGTGTATTAAAAGGTCACTGCTCAAGACAAAAATACTTTAAGAGTGTATGATATTGCAAGTAGTGAGAAGAAGAAAGCAGTCTTTCCTTGACTTGCCCTTGGATACCAAAAGGTGGAACACACATGGATAAATAAATGTTAGATTATTCAAGACAAAAGATATGAGTACAGGATTTTATGAGTGGAGGCAAGTAGAAGATTCAGTCTACTCTAGTGTTTTCTCCACTGAGTAAAATGGTGACTGAAAATCTACCTTAGCACAGTTTTGTTGGCTTGATTTTTTGTTTTGATTTTTTTGTTTTTGTTTGTTTGTTTGTTTGTTTTATACTCTCTTATTTTCTCTCATTTTCTTTTGCTTTTACTCCTCTGACCTGTTGCTTGTATGGTGTATGGATTTATGGATTTTGTGATTCTCTTGTCTCTTTGTGTGTATGAACACATACACACACACACACACTCACACAAATACACACACAAACACACACTCAGAAGCATACAGCTCTGTTTGCTTATTTGTTCAATTGAACATGTAAAGTTTCTATGCTTTAGAAACAGAATGACCTTGGATCGAATCCAGAAGAGAGTAATGTTTAATCATCAGGCATTCTAAGAAGCTACACACAAGCCAGAAAAAAAGAATATCTCTTGTTCTCTCTGCAGTTAATGTATGTATAGCAATGTTAAACTTGTAGGAAAAGTTGGAGAAATTAGCAAGGGTATATATCAGTTTGTTGTCTTGCATTGTGCAGACACTCGTGAATGGTACACATGACATTACAAGATGGTAGATTGAGGATAAGATAATAGATCCTTCTGTGAAATATATCTTTTTAGAGTTCTCAAAGATGAAACAGAGCTAACCAGCCTTTCCAGGAAAAGCCTTGTAGGTTTTGGGAGAGGAGGAATACCTACAAAATCATATCCGCATCAGAAATGTGGAGCATCCCTCCCAACTTTTAACATAAAGGGAGACTGAAGCAATGAGAAAGATCAAGGTTATACATTGTCATGTAACTCTTATAGTCTTCAGCAGTTGACAAGGAGATGTGCACTGTCCTCCTACTAGAGTCAATGTTCTTTCAATCACTTTCAATTGCTTGGATAATATCTCAGTATCACATTCACACGGTGCAGTCAAGGCAAGTCAACAAAGTCCATATCAGCTAGTAGAATTAGTTGGGAACATTTTTATGACTGCAATAATAATCTGGTAGTAGTTCATAGAGTAGATTTTATACAACTAAAGAAAAACAGGCCAATCCTCAGTAGGAGTGCAGCTGACTGATATTTTTAATGAACTGAACCATAAAACTAATGTTTTAGAACAGAAGTACTCAACAGATAATATATTGTAATATTATTATGAAAAGCATTAAATGATAATGGAGTAATTGTATAGTAAAAATAAAATGAGATAGTATTTTAATTAACTTAATTAAATCTATAGTGGTTAAAGTCTTATGTATTTCAATTGGGTATATTTTTAAAAGAAATTAGCATATTAGTGTGAGATAATTATAATCATAGTATCTCAAATGAGTTCAGTGTTTAGAGAAAATGTGTTATTAAAGCAAATAGCAATTCAGGAAAATGAATAATGAAAAGTAAACAAATAACTTTTAAAACTTATTATTTTACATTTTTTGATAAATTTTTTACCAGACACATAAAAGTCATCTCTGGAATAGATTTTCAGGTATTGATTTGGGCAGAATGGCTAATATGTCTGAGTGAATTAAGTGATGTTAGGATTTAAGTTTTTCAGAGTCAATGTACAAGTCATATCTAGGGCTCCTTTTTGGATATCAAATGTTTCTTTCTTTTTTTTTTTTTTGTTTTTTTTTGTTTTTTTTGTTTTTCCAGACAGGGTTTCTCTGTGTAGCCCTGGCTGTCCTGGAATTCACTCTGTAGACTAGGCTGGCCTCTAACTCAGAAATTTGCCTGCCTCTGCCTCCCAAGTGCTAGGATTAAAGGCGTGTGCCACTACTGCCCAGCCCAAATGTTTCTTTTTTTTAAAAGTACTAAGATTAATTTATTGTTATATGTGCATAAGTGTCTTGCTCAAATGTATGACTGTAGTTATGTAGATCCTGGAACTGACATTATGGACAGTTGTGAATACCCATATGGGTGCTGGAACTTGAACCCAAGTCTTCTTCAAGAACAAGGAATCTTAACTATTGAGTCTTCTCTCTATGTCCAAAATATTCTTAGAGTGGACTTTTTCAACAACAGAATAGCTATACCCTAATAAATAAATCCACTAAACAATAACCTCAAATTTTAAGTTTTTAACCAAATGGAAGTTTATTGGTTTTCATTTTGCTTGTTTGTAAGACAAAAGGAATATGCATCTAATTAGCTATCACATGGTTGGTACAGTGGTCAGGCCCATTTCCTCCTGCCGCTGGATCATATTCAATAAATGTCAAGATTACTTCATGGGGTTTGGAGAGGTGGCTCAACCATTAAAAGCACTTGCTGCTCTTACAGAAGACATACAGTTATTTGTCAGATTCTATGTGAGATGGCTTACCACCGGCTATAAACCTAGCTCTCGGAGGGCTGAAACCTCTGACCTCTGTGGGACACACACACACACACACACACACACACACACACACACCACACACACACACACACACACACACACACACACACACACCACACACACACACACACACACACACACACACACACTATATATAAATGAATAAAAATAAATCTTAGTTAAGGAAGACTACTTAAAAGTTTTCTGCATTTAAAATCATGTGAAGGTTTAACAAGGCTTTTAAATGATTGTGTGCCTTATATTTCTCTCATTTAAGATTTACAACTTCTGATATTTGTCATACAATCAAAGCTGCAGATCTCTATTATCTTTCCATGGCTAACTACTGAAAGAAACTTGGCACATTATAAGTCATGGCAGGAGGATTGTATTATACATTGTATTAGTTTCACATGGTGGCACACACCTATAATCCCAGTATTTGGATGCCTAAGGTAGGAGGATTATCTGAAAATTCAAGGTCAGCCTTGTCTACAGAGTGAGATCTAGGACAATGAGAACTACAAAGTAACTCAGTGACTCAAAATTAGATTTGTATGGGAGCTTAAATGTAGTCCTGTATGAAGATGATACTTTGTTAGAGGCTTATATTGGATGCTTACCTTTAACTACTCAAAATAGTGTCTTCTGAACTTTGAACACCTTCTTATTTTTGAATCTTACTATATTTGCAGATTTTTATTTTATTTGTGGCTCAAATTTAAAAAAGTCCCTCAAGATCATATCTTATAAACTTATTTTATTTATATGCATAACCATGGCTCAACTCTCTTTGTTTTCCATCAGTTTTCTTTTTACTGTACCAAGTACACTAGTGATACTGAAGTTAATTCAAAAAGCGTTAAACTCAGAGTTTTCTTTCCAGGTTGAGGATGCTCTTTTGAAAATGATGAGGGCAGACATTTGTTGAATCTTGTAAGAACATATCCAAGCAATATTTTGAATTTTTTTTTAACAAGGAAGGTATTGAAAGATCTACTTGTCTTAATTTTTAGCAATAATAATGTGTATAATGAAGCTGAAGTGATACCAGCACAGACAACATTGGCCAGGAATTTTTATAGGTATGAATCCAGAAGCCATGTATGTAAAGGAATCCAGCAGAGAGCATTGACATATTGATCACCAAAGGGCTCAGTGTTCTGATAAGAAATCATATTTCACTTTCCAGTGGACAAAAGTCTCTTGCTTCTATGATTTGTTACATGTGGAAATGACTTCATTTATAGTGTCTCAGAATGGAAGCATGGATTTCATTCAGGTAATATGACTGAAAGCTAAAGAAATTGCTCAAAGGAAATTCATAAGCTTAAATATTTATGTTACTCCAATGAGAAAAATAAAATAAAATGAACTGAACATCTAGGCTTGTTAAAAAGGAAATAATACAGTCCTAAAAGGGGTGAATACACTAGGGAGAAAAGCAGAGGCTAATTAAAAATTTCTGAGAAAGAGAGCATCATTGGGAAAGAAAATTCTTGGAGGAAATAAATAAATATAGAGCTAAACCAATTAAGAGAGAAAGGGAGGATGAAAACAGAAAATAAGAAATCTTGAGAGAGAGGTAGATATGGATATAGAGGAAATTAAAATAAAATAAGTATCACTCAGATGGAAAGCAGGAAGGATAACAACTGTTCTCACCGTTAGGACCTTAAGAGTGAGAAAGCTCTAGATACCATGCATGATATATGGGGCAGCACTCAGTACAGAAATTCAGGTGGTAGTACTAGTAAGGATACGTACTACTAACACTATAGCTGATCAGTTATCATTGTCATTGCTAAATATTGTTGTTTCTAATAACACGCTGAGAATGTCCTCGGGATAGGTGTGGATAATGTATCTGAAATAAGGGACAGTTTGCTGAAGAAGTAAGGTCTAAAGTGAGTCTTAGCCAACAACTATGAACTAAAATAAATTAATGAGAGAACAAAACACATAAAATGTCACTGAAGACTAGGAAGCTGGTGACTTCCTATAGTTTTTGGTGGAAAGGTTATATAAAATATGCATTGCATGTGTCACTAAAGGAACATGGCAAGATATTAAATGATCACATGAGTCTGGGTACATACCCAGATGGTCCCTAACTATGCTAAAATGATTTTCTAGCAGTTAACATTCAGTAGAAACATTTTACTGGTGGTTTGCTTTTTTTTTCACAAGCCAGTATTCTTGTAGTTTACAATATTTCTTAAATATGCTCTGTAGGTTAGAATTCTGAAGTGGTTTTGGATGTCTGATACCTTCAAATTACAATGGACTTTCACTAGGGAGCTATGTTCTAAAATACAGGAACTATTGTACTAAAATATTAAAAACTATTTTAACCAGTTTTCTTTAGGATGCAAAGACAGACTTTGTTACAGATATATTTTAATTAGAGTTAAGGATAGAAGTTAATTGACACAAAGAGATTTTGGAAGGGTGCCTTACACATCCACGTGCTGGCAATAGCTTTTTAAGATAGTCACCCCTTTTTGTATATCTATACATGTGTGGATTTACTATCTATACATTCTACATGAAATTCTGAAACTAAAATAGGCGTCAAATCTTGCTAATTAAAAGAATTAAACTGGTCATATAATGTTACACAGACAAAGAAAACCCATGTATTTTCCAGAGCCTTTTTTGAGTATTAGGTTTCCTCAGAAATATATGTATTGGAGTACTTTCATGTGATGTAACTTTTTCAGATATGAAATAGTGAGATATTAAGATGCTATACATTTAACAGTATTTTATTTATTAGTGCTAGGAAATTCTAGATTTAGGTCCTTTTTCTATTTTATATTTCACGTAACAGTATATTTGTACAAAAGTTATGTGTTTCTGAACCAATTTCTGTTTTTCTACCAAAATGTTCTTTGTGTTTGATGAGATAATGGCCAACAGATACAAAGCCTTTAGGACTCCTGGGTGCTTATTAACATTTTTACAATTGCTTAGACTTTTTAAATCAGTTAATATTCATAGGAATATTCTCTATCAAGTGTAAAACATACCAGAGTTCAAAACTCTGGATTTTCTTTCTGTGTAATTATGTCTCATATGCCCCTAGACACTTTCCAACCCTAGGCAATAATCAACCCTTTGGCAAGCCAGATGGGCTTTTATTTCACCTTGTCTGTTCCACTATCTTCTTCCTTCACACTTAGCAGTGAAACCCATGGATGTAAGCTTTGGCTCATCAGTTCAGCTTAACATTGGCATAACTTCTTGGCAAGAGAATATGGATGCACCTGCTTCTCATTTATACACAAATTATTGTCTACTGTGTTATGTATGTAAGAGGGTAGAGTCAAATAGTAACATTTATAAAGATGAGTAGTTACAGCCTCTATGTTTATAATTTTGAGGTAAAGGACCCATTTTCTTAGCAACAACCAGTAGGTCTGGACGACTGTTTGGGTACAGGGTTATTTTTTTTCTCTATAGTAATACAGATGGGTCTGTCCTCACCAGGATGAATCCTCACTGAATTCTTTGTGTCCATTTCTGGCATCTCCTCCTATGTACTTTCAGTTCCTCATCACCAGCATTAAGCTTCTCACCTCTGAAGCCTGTCACAAATATAAAATAAGAAAGAGAAGAAGAAAGGGAACACACAGACGGGATTATAAATAATGCAAGTCAAGAATTTAGACATAATGTCAGCTGTCAAGTAGAACTTGAGGCTTGAGGTGAACTTAATAAATACCTTGAAAAAATATGTGATATAGATGAGTATTCTCAGAGTAAAATATATGGTAATTAAACAAAAGGAATTTCTGAATACACACTGAGGTATGCCTGACCAATATGGCCACCATCTAAGACTTTAACATCTCTGCTCTCCAGTTTCTTCCTATAAAAAACAAGGATGCAAATATCCAATGCAGAAATTGTGGGGTTTGATTTGATAGAATAACATACTGAATTCCTGCCACATACGGAGTGCTGATAAAATAATCCAATGCTAGTGCTGATAAGGATGATGTTGGTGGTTGTGATAATCTTCAAGCAATTATTTTGCTTACATTTGTCTTGATTCATTCATCCAATGCACTAACCTATTTTCAGAAACTTCTGGCAATTAACCAGAGCTGAGTCACATGTATATATTGTCCTTTTACTGTAGTTCTAAAGATGCTCAGAGTCTAATTCTAGTATTTTGTCTTAAAATTTTCATTTTGTCTTTCACTTTTCATTAAAGAACCCTTGATGCTCAAATTTATTGCCCATTTAATCTCTATTTCCTGCCTTCATTCTTGTCATAAATTAATATGTTGGCATGTTCAGAACAAACACCTAGTCTCTGAATTCATTATGCACTTGCAAGGAGAAATCATTGGTATAACAATATTTTTTCATTGATTTACTTATTGATTCAGTTTACATCCCAATATCACCCCTTCTTTCCAAGCCTTTCCTCACACAGCCCCTATGCCCATTCACCCTGCTTGGTATCACTGCACCTTGGCACAACAAGTCACCACAGGACTAGAGGCATCCTCTCCCACTGAGGCCAGAAAACATGGCCCAGTTCAAGGAATGAGATCAACAGGCAGGCAACAGATTCAATGAAGGCCCCCACTGCAGGTGTTGAGGGATCTGCATGAAGACCAAGCTGCATAATTATGTGGTGGAAGGGCCTAGATCCAGCCCATACTTGCTCTAATGATTAGCTGTAGTTTTTTGCATATCTTTCTATTGCTGCTAGGTAGAGCTTCTCAGAGGATGATTAGGCTAGGTTCCTGTCTGTAAGCATAACAATATTATGAATAGTATCAGGGATTGGTTCTTGCGCAAGGGATGGGTCTCAATTTGGATCAGTCATTGATTGACCATTTCCTCTAACTCTGCTCCATCTTGATCCCTGTATATTTTGTATGAAAGAGATATTTTGGGTTGAAAATTTTGTGGATGGGTTATTGTTCCTACCCTCCAATAGTAGGTCTGCCTGGCAACAGGAGGTGGCCACTTCAATCTCCATTTCTCCAACTGCTCAGGTCAAGTCACAGAAATTAGAAAAACCAATAACAACAACAGCAACAATAACAACAACAAAAAGAAATTAGAACAACCATCATCTTTAGAAGAATAGGAATGTAATAAAATAAGGTGAAAGTCATGATTTTGGAAATCAGGTAATTTTGGTGTGGTTAATTTGTCTAATGGATCTTTTGATAAGAAATAAAGGCAACATTGTTATCTCAAGACTAAAGTGATCAATAAGAACATGTCATAAAGATAAAAAATTGATCACTAAAAGTATTCAATAATTATCTATTTTCTTCTTTATTGAAGTGAAATATATGCCAGATAATCAAAACAAAAAGAAGATGATCTGTTCCCTTCAAACTGTAACAATCTCCCATACCTGCCTTATCTTTTTATAACTTGAGGTTCAGCCACCAGCCTTTATAGCATCACATTTGTCTTCCCCACCTATCCCACTTTACTGATCAAAATAATTATTCCCATTCCTCTGAATTCTCACAGAATTTGAATTAACTCTGTCTTGTTACACAGAATGTTTCATGCATCTTTCCTATTGTCAAATTGGAGCACCTTTCCTTATTCTCTCTATTTATATATTGACTAATTATAGCTTGATATGTGAGGAATGGGCATAGAAGCCAATCATTCACTAAATTATACTTCATAGTGTTCATTGCATTTCACATTTCTTATCCATTTGGTTCTCATAGCAATCATGGGAAGATCTGTAATGAAAATAATATTCTGTAAAATTAGTTGATGGCAACACACTGAGGTTAATCACTATGAAAAAATTCACCCGGAAAGGTAGGATGTTAAAATTCTGTTTTCCATATTCTCTTTGCAAGGCATATTTTAGTAGGCTAGTTTGGCAGAAATGCTTTATTCATAGAAAAAGTTACAGGCATTCAACTGAGAAAAGCAATTTTAGATTTAGATCCATTTTTAACATAGCAGTTTTGTCTACTAATACTTTCAAATATGTTTGTTTGAAATATATATCTTTCTCTGGGAGATTTTAATATGTCCTGCCACTGCAAAAGCATAACCCTCTAGAAATTGAGCTTTGAGATGAAAACCAGTCATTAAGACATTTCTATTCACTGACTCAACATGCATTTAAAATATCTGACCCACCAACAAAGAGACAATGTTTTTTAAAACCCAGTGAAATTTCACTAATGTTAATGAGGAATTACAATTTCAAATGCATTACCCTTGTAAGATAAATCAAAGGTAACAGTAATTAAGATAATTGCAGAAGATATTTTGGGTTCTGTGTATTTGCGCATTTTGAGAGGTGGAATATAAATGTGAAAGTATTTTTATTCACTTTGATATATTGAGCTGGAAATCAATTTTAGACCACAATATTTTTCATACTGTGTTAAAATATGAAACTTGTGGAAGCAATCATATCTTTTTATATATACACATAATTCCCACTTTTATTTCATGAAATATTCATTAAAAGGAGTTTCTTGTTTATATTGCTATGTCTTATTTTACAAAAAAGAAAAGAAAAAAGAAAAGAAAACCTTCTTAATGTGTATGTTTGAGAGTGTTCTCATTTTGGTTTAATACACAATAAATATGCTATTCTTTTGATTTGATTATGAAATAGTTCTTATGTTTAAAGCCATTAAACTATTGTGAAATTCCAAAATATTACATGTTATTTTATCAGAAACAGCTAAGCAGGGGTGGGGGGAAAACAATCAACAGAATTAGTGAGGACTGAGACCTTCACAGGACTTAAAAAGTGTTGAGAACATACCATATATGTCTTTTCGGGTCTGGGTTATCTCAGGATGGTATTTTCTAGTTCCATCCATTTGCCTACAAAATTCATGGGTGGGTGCATGGGGGAGCACCTTCTTAAAGGCAAAGGGGAGAGAGGATTTGCAGAGGGGAGACCAAGAAAGGGAACAACATTTGAAATGCAAATAAATAAAATAACCAATTAATTAAAAAAAGAAAGAGTCCATAGACACCCTTCACTAAAAAGGGGAGATATTGAGGAGCTGTTTAGATTTTAGAGCACATATGTGAAATCCTAATGGGTCTTTAATATCAGACTTCTATAAATTAAATGTTAATGAGAACTACTTAACACTGCAATCATTCATTTTGAATGTTTAGAATTCCCTATGAGCTTCAATAGACTGATTTCTTGTGTGTCCCAGAACTTACTAACTTCTGGAAATGTAAAGATAGCAAACCTTCATTTTCTTTCTTTTGTATAAAATGGCTCTTCCATACTGTCTGTTCTTTTTGTTGTTCATGTTGATGATGATGACAATTAAGACAACAGCAATGATAAGATTGTGGCTAGAACAAAGTCAAAGCAGTAAGGACATTCATGAAAAAAGAAAGACGGGGAGGTTTTGCTTTTGATAGTCTTAGAATTGAAGTCCAGATGGTTTGTTCATTGTTTGTTTGTTTTTCAAAATAAAGACAATTAGAGGAAGAAAATCAGTGTTCTGTGACAATTGCCAGACTTAGTCATATCCAGACCTAGACTTTTTCATAGAAATTTCATTAAACAGCCCCAGAGTTTTAATTTTCGCAGAAATTTTTCTCATAAGTAAATGATAAGAAGGGCATTACAGCATTCCAATTAGCAACTTTTCTCCTCAAATGACCTAAGGAAAACCGAAATAAAATGTTGAAGATATGACAAATGTGTGTGTCACTTCACATCATTTCTAACAAATAGAGAGGGTACAACTAATTATGGCTAGTTTTTTCTTTAATAATTACTGTAAAGAATAAAACATCAGCATTTTCAGTTTTTAACCTTACAGTTCTCTATATTTTTCAGTACTAGAGTGTTCATCAAATTGACCCAGTTCCCAAAATATAAATATGCAGTAAACAGATGTCTCTGATTGTTGTCTAAATGAACAACATTCCAAAAATCAGATCCTATGAGCTGTGACTGAAATAATTTTTGAGGCATGGAAGAAGCATAGGAATTGTTTGGCATGCCTATTTCATCTTTGGCCTTAGTAATGAAAGTGAACAGATATTTTTTGGTCCCAATATACCTCAGGAAACTTTAGATCTATCCCTTCCATATTTAGACCTAAATGGATTACCCCTTCATTTCCCTATTTTTCCTTTTCCCTTTCATCTCAGGGAAGTATGCTGAAACAAAACTAGTTTTTCTGAAAGTTTATTATTCATGTTGTATAAAGAACAACATAGAGACAACTCACTATTCTTTATACTCACTGATATGCCCTATAAATCCCAAGAATATTAAAGATCCCCTAAGGGAAAAGTGATTTCCTTACTAATAATATGGATTTTTTTTCAACTTTGCTCCAGTGCTTGTACCTAATAAGTGTGCAGTGCAGACTCCAGCTGTGGCAAAGTAGAATACTCCATGTAATGAATTCTATTATTTTTCCTTGCTCAATTTAATAGCCCACTAACTTTAATAAAAAATGTTTGTAAGACAAATCAAAATGTGATTTTAATTATATTACTTTTTCCCCAACATTTATACTCCCATTAATCCTGTAATATGATATATTATCATCAATACGATGTAACCACTCTACCATAGTATGAAGAATTATATTTTATTAAAGAAAACTTGAAGAGGTACAGAAATTAAATCTTGTGGTTGTCTTTGAATAATCAGGATTATATATGAATTTATTAACCTATTTGGTGAATATGAACCAAGTCAGTGAAATAAGACTCAAATCATATCCTTGCTTATACATTAAACACCATAACTTATCATGGTTTAAGTTTACTACAGACATTAACATTACAGTGTTGTACTGTGAATAAGAGTTGTATTTGCTGACACTCTCCTCCAGGATTTTCTGATGTTAAAATGAAACAAAACAAAACAAAACAAAAAAGTGTTGTTTAATATTACTACAACCTTATCATTGCAGAAAGAAGTAAACTTATGTGGTAGTAAGTGCCAAACTTATTTTGCTTAGATAACTCTGTGTCTGTGGTTCTGTAAAATGAGCTGTATTTGTGAATATTTATTTTTTGAACTTAGATCCATAATAGGTACTTATTTATTGAATGAGACATACTTTAAATTTTAATAAGGTTCAGATGCAAAACCAGCCATGGTCCATCTGATCTAAGGTCCTTTCATAGAAGCTATGGTAAATGTGCACATGAAATAATGTGAAAATCCAGTGCAGAGTTCATTTTGTAAATGGGATGATCCAGTGGCTGGAGGTCAGGGCAGTGCATATCAGAGAATCAAGTGAGACAAAGTTCAACATAGTGTCTATGAAGGTGTTCTAGGAATCCTATTTGCACTTATATTATTTGCTGATTTTCGGAAATAAGCATCAGTCGTCTCCTTAAAGAAGAATGATAAATTGTTATATGTAAAATAACACAGGGAAATATTCCCAAAGAACAGAATAAGATTAGGGAGGGAAAGTCAAGTAACATGAAATAGACACAAGAATGGCATAGATTAAATGAGAGGAGACAATTCAATAAAAATGAAAAAAAATGAATTCCACATGGAAATGAATTGTTGAGCTTAAGCTGTTTCTGCAAACTTAGATGTTGTTTGTACATGGAATGGGAAAAGAGAACAAGAGAGAGAGAAAGAGAGGGAGAGATAGAGTGGGTATAGGATTTGAACTTTGGTTTAACTTTACTTTCCTAGATTAATAATTGACGAGAGAGAGAGAGAGAGAGAATTTCATGTTTGTGATTTCTCATTAGAGAGAGAGAAAGAATTTCATGTTTGTGATTTCTCGTTAGAATAAGAAGATTGTTACTATGTTCATTTTATAATTATGTCTAAGAATATCCCCTTTCTTCATTTCCTCTTATATCCACATTTTGGTGAGGTGACACTCCGAGAGAGCCTTGCCTCATCTCCTCCATTAAAAAGGCATTCTCTTGAGCCCTTCTTATAACAATTAAGATTCTGATCTGGATTTTCTGAACTCCCCAAGGGACAGATGTGGACTTTCTTTTAGTATTCTTCTGGTAAATGTGTAGTATAAAACGCATCCATGCGTCTATCCACGTATTTATGGAGAAGGATTACCACAAAGAGACTCAAACACAAGAAGTGAACTAGTTACTTACAGTTGCTCAGGTTCAGCAAACTTGGACTTCTCATTAGCGATGTGATACAAGTTGATTTTTTTAAACCTCTAGGCTCTAGCTCTGCTCTAACCTTATAAATTAAAATATAAGTAATTGCTGTTATCATGATTATTTTGTCATTTATTGGTAATGGTTATGAGCTCCAGTCTTATCTAGAGACTTTTATTCTTTCCATCTTGTCACAAATAGACATATTCACTGAGATGTTAATACCACAGTTTTTATAGTTGATAAAAAGGCATATAAACTATGGCTATAGTTTTTGTCCTATAACTATTTGAGAGTACATAAATCAGCATGTGTTTCATTGTGCATATGAGACAGTCAGAGAAAATCTGTAAACGTCAGTTCTTTCCTTCTACCATGTGGCTTCTGGGATTGAACACAACACTTCATCCCTCTGTGTCATCTTACTCAACCTAATTTTATTAAAGTAGATGATTAAGTTCTGAGGTACAAGGTGACCTCCTGGTCAAGACTAGGATCATATGCAGAAGCTAAAAAGCTATAGATTAAAGTGTTTATACATTGAATGTTTAATCTAATTTTAGTGATTCAGTGAGATTAATGAACAGAATAGAAAGCGTTTACAAAGTTGCATTATTAGAGAGTAAGTTTCCAAAGAAGAGGTGTTAGTAACACAACCTTCATGCTGATTTTTGATCACCTTGGACTTCATATAGTCTTTGCTTTGTGTCCCAATTAATTTTTTTATGATAGAATGGCTGCAATCAGACAGGAGATAATGGTTTTCCATCTTCCTCCACATGTGATTGTAACATCTCCACCACCTGATGCTCTAAAACATCATCCCTAGTTATGTCTCCTTACTAATGTCAGCTGATTAAACAAGATCCTTTAATGAAAGTAGTAAGGCATTGCAGTTATTATTTGAAAAGAATATGTTTCTGAGAAATGCTTGCTGAAGCATTTCAGGTAGCAGGTACAATGTTTATAAATGTCTACAGTCTGCCTCAATGCACTATGCTCTTACATTATGGGCAGGCTTTAGCACAATTTATCTATTTATAATGAAACCAACTAGGACATCCAGCTTTGCTAACAATGGCTTCCTTTCATGAAAATCAGTATCCTCTCTCCCGTCTTCCTTCACCCAAATGTTGCATGTAAACTTTCCCATGATTGCTTTAGCACATGGAAACCAATGTTTAAAAAACCTACTTCCTTTTCATTATGTGTGTGTATGTGTCTATTGTTTAAAATGAAATAAACTGAAATCTGAAAGGTAATATATGTGTATATAAATATAAATCTTTCCAGAAACATTGAAGAGTAGATGAAATAAAATTCCTGGGGTACCATTCTCCCTGCAGAGGATGTTCACATACAGGGGAGAATAAGTGCTGGGAAGGGGAAGACAAGCATGTATGCCAACAGAACCCAAATGAAGCACTGAGTGTACAAGACACAAATTTTCTCTTCTCCATTCTTTAATATTCAGATATTAATGTATAAAATACTAATTCTTTAGTAAGTTTAGTAGACTGTATTTTTTTCATGAAATCATTACTGAAATATCACTAGTCATGAAGTTCAGCTTCGTACAGAACATTTTTCCACAGCTACACTGAAGACCAACTCTACATTTTTCCACAGCTATACTGAAGACCAAGTCTACAAAATGACAGCTTTATTTTTTTCAACACTGCCTTTCATTTTTTTATCTCTCTGGACATACATATAAAGAGTATAAAATAACATGAATCATGACGCAATTCAGGCAAGATTATTACATCAGTGTTAGCACAGTACCACTTGCTGAGGGTTGATTCAGAATCCAGCAAAGTTTATCTCCATAGAATTTGAAATCATGTATCAGAAAACACTCCAAAGTAATTATCTAGAGAAAATAGAATATGTGAAATATGTTTTAAAAATTCTATCTACCTAGTATATTTCCATATTATATACACATTTATTTAACATGTACCACATATATATTTATATTTAAGGGGACAATAAGTCATAGGGGTATGACATATCTTTGACTTTAATGTGTTTGAATACTTCTAAATGCACCTACACTCTCCTTGCTTTTCACTGTGAATTGAATTTATAACACAGCCTCTCAATGGAAGCTGTGCAAATGCTGGTTTTGTGTTCTTGAACTAACAGAACTTTGAGTCATAAATATCATTGGCTGGTGATATGGCTCAATGGGAAAGGCTGACAACCTGAGTTAAATTCTCAGGAGCTGAAAGGTAGAAGGAAAGAATTTAACTTCCCCCCCCCCAAATTATCCACTGATTGCCATAGTCACGTATGAATGTTCAGGAATGTGAAAATACATTCATACACATGTACACCCACATGCACACATGTACATATACAGATGCATGTACGCATGAGCACATGCACATATGTAAGTGTGCAATAAATAAATAAAAAAATAGAGTATCATTTGAATTAAAGTCAACTGCATTTCTTTATGTATATCTCAATTCTGTTATAGAAATCAAAAAGAATAAATAACCTTGTACTCTCACATGTCACTTTCTCTCAATAATAAAGAATATATGTGGTTCTTCCCCTTAAATAAATAAAGCCTAGGGTCATTATTAATTTATCCAACAAAATTCACTTCAGTAGTATATCAAGACAGAACAAGGCAAAGGATAATTGTCCCTTTTCACTGAGTGCTAAAATCATTCCAGGATTAATTGAATAGACATTTTAATGGCACTCAGCTGTTTCTATGACACACCTGGCATACTTGGTAATATAATCTATAGAGAGTTACTGGACCTAGATATAGAATTCAGATATGAACTCTGACAACCATAAGAAATAAGTGGAATTTCTGGTCAAATTGAATCTATTCACATCTTGATATATTACAAGGACTGTTTAGGAGCTCCCGACAGTGATGGATACAGTATTTATTTGAAAGAAAATATTTTTTAACTGTGACAGTAAAATTTATCTTAAACGTTTCTATGCCTACCTATACATGACATTATACATGGTTTAAGATGGCTGAGGTAAGTGTTCCCATTTCTACTTTAATGATGTTTTTATTAAGAGAATTATCATGCTTTAACACTGCTTCAATTACTCAACTGGGATTTATATTTAAAAGTATCCAAACATGAAAGATTGATGGGCCAAGAATTAAAATAGCATTCCAAAGACTCCATTGCTCTGGAAGTATTATAACAATAACAACTGTTGGTCCCTTCATGTTGAAATAAGCAAGGGTTATAAGAGAGATTTTTAGTGTTTGTACCTTTGTTGGGTTTAGTTGCATGATCAACAGGGTTTATTGATTTTTCAGAACTCATGACCATGACAGGTATAACATGACCTTAAAAAGTCAGTACAGTCTAGGAGTGGAAGTAATCTACTCCCTGAACCATAGATTTAGCTACACTGTTGCACTAATTGGGGATTTTGCTTTTAAGAGATCAGTTCAGAGTCCTCTGTCCTGCTAGTTTCAGATGAAACAAAGTAAAAGTGCTTAAGACTCATCTACATTTTGAAGCATGGTAAACCGAGAAGGAAAAGACAATTTTTGTCTATAATTTTATATCTAAAAAAACTGTTACAAAATATTTAACTAGATGGCTTGTCCTAATGGTAACTTTATGAGGATATTTCATCAAGTTATAGAGTCTGTTTTTAACTATATAGTAGGTATATCATACACACACACACACACACATATATGTGATTGTCCACACAGAAAAATACAACGAGGTTGACTAAGACTGAGATTCAGTCATTCATTCAAGCAGCATTCCATTCCTAGGATATAGTTTGATAGTCTGTGGCACTACAGTGGCATGCTTGGAGGAGACATGACCATAATAAACTATCCAGTCATTTCAGAGAAGGGGAGTGGGGATGAGGGGATGAACTTGCTGAGGAAGTATTTTAGTAGGGGAGCAGCATTTGTGATGTAAATTAATTAATTAATTAACTTTTTGAAAAGATGGTGATGACATAGTTAAGTAGGAAAAGGGCGAGTGACCTTGTCCAGGGAGGTGGCTCAAACCAGAGATAATTCACAGCTGAGAGAAAAGTCAGAGTAAAGAAGGGCACACGTGCAGAAGGAATCTTTTAAGTACATTCTTGGAATGTTCGGTGAACAAGATAATGACAAAGAATGGTAGACTACACCAAATTCAGTTGTAAGACTGGCAAAAAATTGTGCTTGGAATTTCGTCTCATTATTAGAGCCAATTACTTGAAGATAATATACTAACATTCAAATCCTTATCTGGGGTTTTGTTTCAATAGGAATGTCTTCCTTACAGTTTAGTATGCCAAAGTTGAGTATTGCTCTCCTCCCCTTGGGCTGTCCTGGCTAGCCATTAAACCTAGTATTAAATGCAAAATTACCTGATGACTTTTTCTTCTTTCTTTCCTTACTGCTGGTCTTCTCACGCACCATGCCTGCAACCACCCTGTTCTTTTACCCTCCTCTTTCTAATTTTGCCTTTGGTGTTTTTTCTGACTGGCACACAGATCCTCTATCTCTACATATCTCACGCTTTTCTGGTATCATTATTTTCTCGATTTAAAGGTCACCTCAGTAGGAGGTATTTATTTACTCTTCTTTCCCACAAGCATTCTCTATTCCTCCTGATCCCATTACATGTCTGCTATTGCCCTTCAAAATGCTTATCTCAACTGGCATATGCAGAATACATTTTTGTATTTAATTTCTTATTTCCATAGACGATTTTCCTGGGGCCCCCAGAGTTAAATCTGTAACCTAACTCTGAGAAACTGTGAATTCAATATTATTTGGGAAAAGCAAATATAAGAATATTAGGATAAAATCAACATGAATTTAGAATAGCTCCTGAAATTGTAAGAGATCCTGATCCTTGTATCCAAAGCTATTATTAGGATATTAATAATGAAAGCCAACCCTAACACACAACTTCACTTTTCCTGTTCTCTATTAGTAATTCTACCAAACATGTGGGATGCTGAACATGTATGATTTTGTTTACAGCTCACTCAGTGTCTTGAGATAGTGTTGTCACAAAGATGCCACAGGAATCAGAATGGAAATCTATCTTTGAAGTCTCCAGACTGTTGAAGGTCAACCCACACTGTGTGTACCTTAGGTATAAATGAAGTTTAGCATTGGCATTAGCAGCAGGAGAAAAGAACAAGGATTCATACAAAAACATAAAATGAGGAGTTCCATACCTCTTTCCTCATCCAATTCCCTAGAAACTAGAGGCTGTTACTGTTGGATTCTGTTCTCACTATGAAAAACACAAAATTTGTGGAAGATGCTTGATATTCTGTCCAAAGTCTGCTATAGGTGATACTGAATGTTCCTACAGGCTTCATAAAAAAGACTGTTCAGATTCAGACTTGTGTTCACAGTGGGGGATTGCAACTTCTCTCAATCCAAGCAGACCTTTAAACTCTTATTGCCTGGAATTCCATAGCCACACAACATAAACTGGTAGGAACAGCATCACATTTGACCTTGCCTACTCCACCCTTTCAAAGATTCCATTCTGTGCTTTCCAAGAGGCTTAGTGATTTCCTTCTTTCTTGTTTTCCAGGAAGCAGAGTAGCATAAGAAAGAACTTATAAAATTCCCTTTGGTATTTCTGTTGTCCTTTGATTCCTCCTTGATGTTAAAATGGGAAAAACATATTTTACCTGTAGGCTTTTTTTTTTTCCGTGTTCCCAGTTCTCTCTTCTTTTCCGATTCTCTCACAGCTTTGAGATGCCCAGGCTGCCTATGAATAGTGCAACCCTAAAAGATAAATGACTGATGAAAGGTCAACCTGCCAAGACAAGCATAGAAGAAGCAGATATTTTAAAAAATCATATTCTGTGGCAAGTATGGATAACAATTACCTACCATAAACTCCCTCCAGAACTTTTCTATAAAACTAAGGGCATTCTTAATCCTAGAGATTTGTTTAAAGACATAATTATATTTGATGATGATGTGGGCAAAACATTGGAGAGCTGGGGATTTATTGGGCTTTTGAATGAAAGGAATAAAAGGCAATATATTCTGGGCACTCTCCATAGTCTACCTCCATAAAATTAAGGTTTAGATGCTGAAAACAATTTTTTCTTGTGCATAATGGATAAAATACCTCCATCTACTAAATTAATTAAAAGAACTCTCTCTCTCTGCCTCTCTCTGTCTCTCTGTCTCTGTCTGTCTGTCTGTCTCTCTCTCTCTCTCTCTCTCTCTCTCTCTCTCTCTCTCTGAGTGTGTGTGTGTGTGTGTGTGTGCGCGCGCGCGCGCGCGTGTGTACGGGATAGTCTAGGTTTATTTATTGCCTGCTTTTCTACTGTATTCAACTGCATTTCCCTGAATTAATTAGTGGAGAGTTTATTCCTGATCATGTGTTCATGAGTTGTGGGTTTGTGAGTTTGTAGGATGGCTTACCTATTCATTTTAGAGATCTGCTCATCTGAGAAAAGATATTGGAATTTAAGGAATCACATATGAAACTAGATTTTCCTAATCAATATTATAAGTAAAAGCTTAATGCATAATAGCATACCTAGTATTTTAAATGATTAAAATATACTTTTTTCCTTTATTTTCAATGTTTTCTTTTTTAACCCTATTAGGTAGTACATCCTAGCATCCCAACATATCTCCATTTTGTGTGATAGCTTCTGTTTGTTAAAAATGAACTAATATTTAGGAGGGAAATGAAACACAATATTAAGCCAGTGACAGGAACTGAAGTATAAAGTGTTTGCCAGGAATGTCTAGAGGTCTTGTATATGCGATTTAATCTTCACAAAAAAAAAAAAACTTCTAGGGTGCCCTTTGCAAGAGAGATGAAATTGAGAACTCGTAAAGCTCTGCTTTTAACAGACTCGGACAGGGGTTCACCCTTGCCATTGGAAGGAGAGTAATTAATTTTTTATCAGGCTGTCAAGGATGTTTAGTCTCTGGGTAATGGTTCACAGCACAGAGACCATCAGACTGTCAAAGTTCTATGAACTGGAGCCAACTTCAGAAATCATTTAATAATTCAGCATGGAAAGTTCCTCTGAACACAATGGCAAGAAGAGTGTGCCTGACAGTGGATTGGGCATAGGTAAAAATTACAATGTTTATTTTTTTTTAATTCAGAAAAAATTCCAATTTGTTTTCCTCAGTCAAACTTATACTTCACAGTATCATATTCCTCTTGGATAATCTAACTGTATTTAAATATTTTGTGCATATAAGCATGCCTGTATAAGGACAAAATAGCTGGGAGTACAAAATGTGGTGAAAAGGAGCTTTTAGTTTTATGCGTCAAGTAATGGCAACATTTGAATATAAAGCAATGTACTTATCCCTCTGCCAAATGTATGCACGTACCAACAGAAACCATGGCACCTCTTTGAATTATGGTTGTTTCTTTCCCCTATTATTATTTTTTTGCATTTTAAAAATATGTTTTTATTTTGTGTGTTGGGTAGGCACTATACTATATATATGGGTATCAGAAGACAGGGAGCTGGTTCTCTACTTCCACCATTTGCATTCCGGGAATTATAATCAGGTGATTATTCAGATTTCAGGCCTAGCATATTCACCACCTGAGTCATCTCATTTGCCTCCTTTTTTAAATCTCCAAAGATTTATTTAGAATACAAAAACAATCTGATTATATAGAATGTGGGCACACTTGATCCTTTGAAGCATCTTTACACCTGCTGATGCATTTGGGTGTGGAAACAGGAATGGGAGTGTTTGAGACTAGACCCAGCATTGTGACATTTTGGTTGGAAAAAGTCATGATTAGCAAATGTAGACGATTATACTCCAAGAATCTGCTACTACCATGCATGAAACAATATACTTACTTATTGTGGATTTATAAGAGAACAAATCTGGGGTCATGTCAGTCAGTAAGGACATAAAACAGTCTCACATTAGACACTCATGTACACATGATAGTGAATGGGCTTTAACCTATTGCATGAAATCATCAGTACCCAGGAGAGAAAGCTGCCTTCGCAGCAGCACCTGAATAGATTTCATAGGTAGGTAGAGAAAGGAAAACCTATTGTAGAGAAGTTTTCAATGAGCACATGAAATATTTTAGTTTGCCACATCTATTGCATTGTCTCCCCTCACGTGCTGAGGTCAAGCCCTGCCAGAGCTTTGCATATGGTGACTGAACCATAGCCCTAGCCTTCATGCACTGTTATTTGATTTGCCATAAACATGGAGTTCTTTAGTCATGTCAGGCTAGGGAGCTGTTCTCTTCGAGAGTTTTTCATTAATCTGCCATATAATCTGAAGGTGTATTTTCCAACACCATGCCCAGATTTCCAATGTTAATATTTGCACACCTGGCCAAAGGTCAGCTCCTTTATGCCAATAACTGATAAGGAATGCAGAGTTATACACATTCTTTGGAAATCTCTGTGATCCTATATAACCTTGAAGACACTGAAAACTTTGCAGTAAGAACATGCAGACATTTTCAAGGAATGTATTGGAAGCAGTCTTTGTCTTTCCTGTCAAATGTTGTCCTTGCAGCCAGTTATAAGAGGACACAGGCAATAAACAGCATTAATTTAAATCAGTAGAGATGGATGGCTGACATTAACAACTAGGCTTCTACAGCTGCACAATATCTAATATGTACTCATCTTGTCTTTATGGAAACAAATCTGACCAAGTAGATTCATCTAAAATGTAGAGACCCACAATGGAAGAGACCTCTGAGGTCATTTAGCACAGATTCCAGTTCAGCTGGTGAGAAGGTAAAATGCCACTGTCCAGGTTATGAATGTCAGTCTGCAGTCGGGATGATTGTAAACCCATGTCCTAGGAGTCTGTTTCTGTTTTTTCAAATCTGGGCTCTGACTTAACTTTCTTTGACTCAATTTCATCATCACCAGTACAGAAGTAATCAGATAGGTCTTTTAGCTTCCTTCAAGGTTAAAATGAATTAGGATGTGCTGAGAAAATGCTAGCACTTTATTAAGGCTATTTTGTGATTATAATTAACTAGAATCGGGAGAGTACTTTAGATGGCACTCTCTAGCTCATTGAGTACACCTTAGTTTTTTGTTTGTTTTGGAAGGAGAGATATACCTATATTTGGGGGTATATTTAGTTATTATGACTCAAAATTAAGAGAACACATGTGGCATCTAATGAGTAATCAGGGATTCTTCTAAGAATTCTATCATGTGCAAGCCAGGAATTGACAGCAAGGAAATATCCAGTTGAAAAATGCATGTTAGGTAGAAACTGACATGCATTGCTTTTGGTTGAAAAAGTAGTAATTTGAATGGAAGATATGAACTGAAACTGGGTTTAAAGTAATAACAATAAAACTTAAGTCATAAATTTAAACACAAGTGAGAACTAACACAGATCATTCTTGTACTCATGTTGTGGCAATATATAAATATATTTCCTTCAGTTGTTGGCTACCATAAACTCAAGACCTTCAATCATTCACTTATTTTTAACAGGGAATTTGTAAGACGCTTTAAAAATATATTTATTAAGTACATAATTTGATTATATTAAGGGTTACTAACTTTGGTCATAAGTAGGATGAAATATCTTCTTGTTGTAATCTAATATGCTACAGATTGTGATACACTTTCATGACTGATAAAATAGAATAAAGACTTTACTTCCAAGTTTCCAAACCATATAAACTTTTTTAAACTGGATATTTTATTTATTTACATTTCAATTGTTATCCCCTTTCCCGCTCCCTCCCCTCAAAAGCCCCTATCCCACCCTCCTCTCCCTACTTCTGTAAGGGTGTTCCCCTACCCACCCACCCACTCCCACCTCCCCTGTCCTGGCATTCCACTGCATTGGGGACATCGAGCCATCACAGGACCAAGGGCCTTTCCTCCCATTGATGCCTGACAAGTCCATCCTCTGCTACATATGCAGTTGAAGCCATGGGTCCCTTCCTGTGTACTGTTTGGTTGGTAGTTTAGTTCCTGGGAGCTCTGGGGGGTTCTGGTTAGTTGATATTGTTGTTCTTCCTATGGGAAGCAAATTCCTTCAGCTCCTCCAGTCCTTTCTCTATCCTCCACTGGGGACCCCGAGCTCCATCCAATGGTTGGCTGTGAGTATCTTCCTCTGTATTTGTCAGGCCCTGGCAGAGGCTTTCAGAAGATAGCTGTGTCAGGCTCCTGTTAGCAAGCACTTTTTTGCATCCACAATAGTGTCTGGGTTTAGTGTCTGTATAAGGGATGAATCCCCAGGTGGGGTAGTCTTTTGATGGCTTTCCATCAATCTCTACACCACACGTTGTCTCCATATTTCCTATTTTGAGCATTTTGTTCCCCTGTCTAAGAAGAACTGAAGCATCCACACTTTTGTCTTTCTTCTTCTTGAGCTTCATGTGGTCTCTGAATTGTATTTTGGGTATTCCAGGCTAAACCATATAAACTTATTTAATAGTATGTTTGAAGTGATCTTCTCACCCTAGAAATGTTCTTTTTCTTTTGATGTTACACATCCATGCAATGTGACAGTGATATAATCAGATTTTTCTTATATTCATAAAAATGAAAAAAACCACAGCAATTGAAATATTCCATAGTTTGGATCGCTTTCAAGGTTACAAACTTACCTTGAAGCATTTCCTTGCATATGCTGTAGTTCATAAAATCATATGAGACCTTAAAAGTCTAAATAGCTGGGGAAATGCAGCATCTAGTAGCTCAGTTGAAGAAATAATTGCTTCCAGCTGCATTGCTATTGTATTTTTTTGCAAGAAAATACACCAAACAAGACATTTTAAACTAGTTTTTACATAGCAAAGGGAGTGACTTTCCAAGTATGCTACAGTCTTGAGCAGATCTTATCAACACACCCAAATACATGCAGTCACACAATATAAAGGCATACTTTGATCAGTGATGGATGAACAGGATTCATAATGGAGACTCCAGGCTAAAATGCAAATCATGTAGCTTAGTAGCATGCTAGTCTTCATAATGCAAAGAAATAAGTTAGTCATTGCATCGGTGCTGCTGCAAACAAATTTATGTGTGGTCATTGACAATCTTGCCATATAATAAAATGTATAAGGAGTTAATAAACTTACAAGTTGTTGGTTTATCTACTTTTTAAATTTTTTATTATTTTATCGGTATGGGTGTTTTGCACCACAAACATGAATGGTACATGTGGAGATAGGAAAGAATATCCAATCCCATGGATGCAGAGTTACTGGTCGTTGTGACCACCATGTGAATACTGAGAATCAAACCCAGGTCCCCTACAAGAGATAAACTGCTGAACATACTTTTTATCCCAATACTATTTGTTATATTTTTACCACCCAGAAAGATTAGTTTTGAATGTTTTTCATCTCTTTCTAAATACAACTTCACTGTAAAGAGGGATGGTATGTAATATTAGCAGAGAGGTCATTCATCTAGATTCCATTTCATCATGGTGACATGGCAAGGTACAGAACATTACAATCTGTGTTTTTGTAAATATACTCCGTGGCACATACATAATGATTATTGTGCCAATGCATTCTTTAGATCACATCCTTATCACTAAACAATTCTCTTTCTCCCTCTCTCCTTCCCTCCCTCCCTCCCTCCTTCCCCTTCCTCCTTCTTCTTCCTCTCTCTGTCTCTCTCCTTTCCACTCTTCCTCCCTCCTTCCCCCTTTCCCTCTTCTCTCTCTCTCTCTCTCTCTCTCTCTCTCTCTCTCTCTCTCTCTCTCTCTCTCTCTCCCCCCTCTCCCTCCTTATCTCCTTATCTCCATCTCCCCCTCCCTCCCCTTCCATCCCTCTCTCTCTGTCTACCCCTCTCACTGTCTCTCTTGGGATTTTTTAAGACAGAGTTTCTAAGTTTAGCCCTGGATGTCCTAAACTCTCTGTAGACCAGGCTGGCCCCAGTGCTATCTGCCTCTGCCTACAGGGTGCTGAAATTAAAGGCATGCCCCATTGTTGGCCAGTTTGTTGTCTCTTTCTTTTGTCTTTACTACTGCTGCATCTTCTGAAACAAATTTCCTCCAAATATGAGAGACCTTCAATCGCACATGTTTGTTCTGAGGGGGATTCAATTTCAACCATTGAGAGTAGGTTTGGTTAGGAGTCTGTGCCAAGAAGCAGCCCTTTTCTTTCTGATCAGCATGTATCCTTCTTAGTGACTAGTAAGAATGGGAAAGATTTCACCAGAATATACCACTAGAGTACTAAGCCTACAGAAATCATGGTACATGTAAACTCTCTTTTCTTATCAAATTCATCTTCATTCCCCATAAGTCAAGGCAATTTCCTGGCTAAGCTCAATATCAATGGGGTAATATGGAAGACTGAAAAAGTATTTGCTGAATAATTTCCAGTCATCATACTTAGCCATAATTTTAGTTGAGAGTATCCGGAGTTATCATTTTATCATTTCTGTTACTTTTTATGTGTGAGATCCATGCCGGATACTAGATGTATGAACCTAGATACATGCAACTCATTCAGCTTGATATCCTATGGTACACATTTATGTTTTTCCTACTGTTATAATGGAATGCTAATGTATGCATGGGTATGGTAAATTTGTTTGAGACAATAATTTAATTATAGACTCAGAAGTTTCATAGCATAAACAAGTTAACAAGGTAGGAAGACAAGAATGACTCAAATGTTCAGACTTGAAACCAGACTATAATTATGAAATAACAAATTAAGACGTGCAAAAAGCTTATGAAAAAAAATATTAAAAAAAATGTTTTATATTCTCTCCCATAAAGGAGACACTTACAATCAGAGCATGAAAAGAATATTCCTTGTCTCCAAGGTGATGGCTAATCTATTTTGTTTCTTTTCTTCCTGCTCCATCTGACTTTACTTGCTTGCTTTCCTAGTTTATTTCTTTGGTTTCATGTGACCTAGGGTTCACAGCTATCTGTGAATTTGTATTTTCCCTTTTATAGCCTCTACACTTAATATAATAACAATACTGCTCTAGTGAAATGTTTGTACTGGGAGAATTTATGCAATTAGCCCCCAAATCCTGTCATGCTCTCATGATAAGTGTAAGCAGAACTCTCCAAAATTGTGGTGAATCGTGGCTATAATTGTATTACACTTGTATCACAGCTGACAATGAGGTAGATAACCTCAATTGGTCTGATATAATGCTATGACTCATTTAAACTGTACAAATTTATGCTAATGAATACAGAAAAACTTTTGTTGTATATGATATTTTTGCTATTTTTATTAGTATTAGCAGCCTTGTGTCTGCTAGCCAAGAGATATGTCACTGACATTCTTACCTCTGTCCTCCTGTGTGTGTGTGTGTGTGTGTGTGTGTATGTGTGTGTGTATTCCCATTTATTCTGTGATGTTTTCATGGATGTGTATTATGTGGTCTTATTTTCCTCTCACTCCCATATCTCCAAATACTTCCAGGACCCCCAATCAACTCTCCTTCTCTTATCTGTAATATTATATTATATTAATTATATTATAGTATAGTATAGTATATTATTTATAACCCAACAAATTCAATAAGTGTTGACCATATATGCATGAGAATTCAGTACCTACCAATGGTCACAATCCCAAAGGAAAGTGATTCGCTCTGAAGTTAATTAACAACCTTTTTAAGCTTATGGTTGGGTTTGGGGTACTTCTTTCCCTTTTAGAATTTTTAACTGACTGGATCTTGTAAAAGTCATTAGTAGGTGAATATAGCTCCTGTGTGTTCATATGTGCATCAGTCATGTCTGGTCCAGTGGAAGAATGCATTTCACAGCCTCCCTTCTTATTTCCTAGGTCTTAAACTCTCCATCTCCACTTCTAAGATGTTCTCTGAACATTAAAGGTTATAAGGGTAGATGTATTTTAGTAACAAGGAACAAAAATAGTTTCATATTTGTTCTATCTAGAATTTATAATCCTTAAACCTTATTGAGATATCCTATAATGTTTCCAAATTATAATTAAAATGGTTTATTTTGGCTCTTTCAAATTTAAAACACTGAACTGCAAACTTACTTTCATTAAAGTTCGTTTAGTAAGTATCCAGAAATATATTTAACCTTACACTGCAAATTGTTAGACTTAGTGGCTGAGGAATGTGGCCCCTATCCACAATCTACCTTCTTTTAGAGCAGATTCCTGCCCGAGATGCTTCTCACACCTGTGATTCGCGCTTGGGTCATTGTGTCAGGAGAATTAGCTTCCTTTTACTATGACAATATTTCTGAAACAACTTTTAAAGTGGAACAATTTAGTTTTGCCCACGATTTCTGAGACTTCAGTCCGTGATTGGCTAGTTTTATTATTTCAAGGGCTATTATGAGCAGAGACTTAGAAAACAAAAGTGCTTATTTTGTAGAAGCCAGGAAAAAAGGAAAAGGGATGTGACCAAGGATACGACAATCTCCAAAACAACACTTACTCTGTCAAACTGCTTCAGGAGGGTTCCACTTCCCAGGCTTCTATAAACTCCTAATAATCTATTAAATTATGAACCCAAAGAGCCAGCACTCTAACCTGTTCATGGGATTAGAGCTCTAATGATCCAAACTCTTTCAAAAAACTCCTATCAATTTTATTGTAACCAAGCCTTCAACACATGAGACTTTAGGGGATATTTCAGATCCTAAAGGTAAGTTATCACAACAGATTATAGAGATGTCTGTGGAAGGAACATATTCCTAGCCTAGTTTGTTTCAATCTCTCATAAACTGGCCAACATAGCACAATGGAAATTTTCAGTCATAAAGAGGAATAGAGTTATGTAGCTTGTAGGAAAATAGGTGTAACTGGGTACAGTTATATTAAGTGAATTAAGACCATCTCAGATAAATATTTATATCTCATTTGAGATTCCTAAACATTTATAGTAATACAAAATAATATATGAATATGGTAAGAGAAAGTAAAAATAAAATATTGTAAGGGAACAACAGAGATTAATTAGAGAGAAGAGGGTGGGAGTGGGGAAAGGTAAGAGGGAATGGAAGTGAGTGATGGAGGGGTGTGCTCTATTCATGTAGGAACATTTACATTAATGAATACAGCACATGATGCTCACAGTTTCTTAACAGAGCACTCCAAGGGTTATCTAAGGACTACAGCAGTGATTCTAAGCATTGTCTGTGGAGTATTGGTGCCATGTGGGACCATTCTATTTTTTATGAGATGAAGTGAAACCAATAACCATATATTGATAAGTAACATATTAAACTAGCCTATGATAGCTTCTTTTCCTTTAGGCATTATAGTTAATCTTTTGTGGGCTACTAGGATATAAAAATCCTTTAAAAAGGCAGATACTGCTGGTTTTCATTATTTCTAATATTTATGCTATAAAATGGTTTTACACACTGACTTAGGAAACACTAAATGTTGTGCATGAAGGAAAAACAAGCTTAATAGAGGCTACAGAACACTGCAACTTTTGCCTAAATAAAGCTTATCCAATACACATTTTTTTTTTCATGGTGAAACATCAAAGCCTTCATATCCCTGAGAATGCTATACTGGTGTCAAATATTTTAAAAATACAAAATCATGAAAAATATGACAGGACATTGCATGTACTGTGAAAATAGGTTTAATAAAAATTGAAGCAATAAAGTTGAGTGACACCTTGAGAGGCCTCTGCCAGCAATGAATGTATCTCAATTTTGGATTCCTCTTGTGCACTCTTACTTCCAAAATGACGAATACTGATGTTACGATAATAATAAAAAAAATGTTCAGCAAGCAGGTAGATTCACAAGTGCCAACTTTGTAAATATTTAGAATCAACAGTAATATTAGGTTGTAATTTTTTTATGTTCATGTATTCATTCATTTAACCCCTTGAATATTCCTTGCAGGCATCTAGTTTGTCTAAACACTGGAACACAGGGCTTGAAAAGGAAGCTTAATTTTTGTCTGCAAGAAGTCCATAATTTATTGCATTTTTTGAAACAATCCTACTTGAAATTCTCCCTTGGTACTATAACAAAGTACATTTCAAACCTGTGTTAGATCCTCCTATAATGTGAAGACACGTCCCTGATAGATTGAAAAAGCATTACTGCCTAAAGTAATCCTTGCTGATATTAGAAGAACCATCCAACCTTGTTCATTACTAGCTGGTTTTATATTAAAAACGTGTTACCTCAGTGTATCTCTTTTCCACCTAAGATGCTAATAAGAAGTAAAATTACACATGGCACACTTTTATGACTGTTATTTTTGGAAATCCTGAGTCTAAGATGATCTTTTCATACAGAATTATGTTCAGGAGCCTTTAATATGACAAAGCATATCATGAATTCCATAGGAACAGTGAGTTCAGTTTCTAAAATTTATTTGAACCTAGTAATTTGAAGCTAGCTCCTTAAGGTTTACATGACCCCAAATTCCTTTAGAATATTCTTTTTAGTAGACAGGTTTATGTCAGTCATCTTTTTAGTAATCCTCTTGGAGAATCTACAGATTCCCTTTGAGTATGGGTCCTGTAAGCTTTATTTGCTCATATTCCAGGATTCTCTTGCTATTTTGTATTTCAGCTCATCCTAAATTTACGTAAGTAAGCTGTTGATTTTTAGAGGGTGCCTCCGAAAGATTCTACAGCTTTCTTTCCCATCACTTCTTACTTCTGATTGTCCATAATGAGAGCTGTATTCCTGCATATTCTACCCTGACATGTGCTTTGGTATTTAAAGTACCTATGCTCCCAAGTTTAGCTGTGGCTCATTCTGGGAAATTTGTTGCTAATGTTCTATGTACTTGTAAGGTCATCTATTTTTTGCTCTAAAATGTGGTCATATTACATTGTGACTTTATGCAATAAAATCTAAGACTTTTAATTATTTGGTCATATGCCTATTAAAAAAAGAAATTTCTCTTGTGATATCATGTGCCTAGAGATTAGTCTAAAAATATATTTAGGTAAGTCACATGGCTTAGCAGAAGGAGCACTTGGATTTTCAAGTCTAAAATCCTAGTTAGTGTCTGGCTATATACACATTTGGAAACCTTTATGCACCTGAAGTTTTTTATATGTAAACAGAACAAAGCAGCAATACTCCTAAAACAAACAGAAAAGATTTTAGTAAGCAGTCTGGACTGGAAAGGTTTTGGATCTCTATGTACAGTGAGTGGTGCTCTTTCTATATTTGTAAGATCTAAAGAAAGTATATAATCAGGATCATTGTACAATATTAGAAATAGAAGCTTTCTTTAATTTATAAAACAAATAAAATTGTATTAAGAATTAGAGGAATCTGACATCCACAAATCCACTTCCTTTAATTATTCTTTCCCTCCTCCCCTTCCTATCCCTCAAACTTTGTGTTCATTCTTTTTATTTCTCCTTTTCTCTAGAGTCTGTAAGAAAGACATATTTGATGATGATGTATGAGAGGAAGAAACCAGAAGACAGGAAAGGCCTTGGTACATTTGTGGCAGTTGAAAGCTCCTTTCACGCATGCACTGGATGAATGGCACCGAGAGGCATTGGTCTTATGATATCGATGACAGTTTTCTGTTTAGATTTGGGCAGTCTTAGTCCTATCCCTTTTAAATCTACCAGAATAATAGAATGTCAAGTTCTCATTGCTGTGATGCTGGGGCTCAAGTCAAGAAAAGGTGTGACATGCTTTTCATGTAAATCATGTGCTTGGATTATAAACAATTGTATTGTTAGTCAATATACACAAAACTGTGAAGTCTCAAAAACTGAATGTCAAAGGGACTATTAAGAGCCATGTTTTTAATCACAAAAGAACACACATGGTATGCAATCACTGATAAGGGGATATTAACCCAGAAACTCGGAATACCCAAGACACAATTCACATATCAATAAATTTCCAAGAAGATGGAAGGAGAGACCCCTGGTCCTGGAAAGACTGGGTGTAGGGGAATGCCAGGACAGAGAAGCAAGAAGGGGTTGAACGGAGTAAAGAGGGAGGGAAGGGGCTTATGGGACTTTCAGGAGAGAGGAACTGGGAAACGGGAAATCAGTCGGAATGTAAATAAAAAAAATATAGAAAAATGAAAAAAATATATAGAAAAAAAAGAGTCATGTTGTTAACTTGGTTGGGGGAGCATTGACCTGGTCCTCCTAAATACTTTATGGTGTCTTTTAGGGAGGAGAGGGCCTAGGTTATTAAAACCCTTCCCTGGTTAACGCCTACCATCCTTTGACGAATGACTGTTCACTTGGTTGTTACCTTCTCATCTTAAAACTAATAAAAAGGGGGAAAATGTAGAGAACCTTATTGGGGTGCTATGCTACCTGGAAGGAGTCTGACAGTGGCCAAGGAGTTTAACATTGGCCAAGGACAAGGAAATTGGCTGCTAGGCAGGAATCTGACATTAGGGCATGATAGAGAAGTTAAGTTCAGGCAAGAATTTAACCACAGGGAAGTAGGTTAAGGCTAGAATTTTAATCTTAGGGTGGAAACAAAGAAGCAGGCTTTCAGGCAAGATTTTGGGCTTGGACAAGGAAGTAGGCTCAGATATTTTGGTTATTCTGACCAGCCCTTGGAAACAACTGTCACAGGACTTTGCTTATTGCCTTGACAATTTTGTGTTTACTGTCTTGCTTCTTCCTCATTGTACTACTATTGATCTTAATACCTGCATGTAATTAAATGGGTATAAATGTAGATTGGAAATTATTAAACCTGTCTTCAGTCTTAGAATTGACTGGGGTCATGCTGCAAATGAAAAAAAAAAAAGAGCCATGTTGTATATGATGCCATAGTTTGTAAGCCAAGGAATAAGAAAGAAGAGACAGAAAAAAAAATGATAAGTGGCTCTTTAAGAGAAAAGTGAAAAACAAGACTTTAAAGTTGGATGGTTTTTTTTTTTTTTTTTTGGTTTGTTTGGGGTTTTTTTTTTGTTGTTGTTGTTGTTGGTTATTTTTGTTTTTTTTTGTTTTTTTTTTTGCCTTTTTCCTTTCTAACTGCAAGCACAAAATTGATACCAGATTGGTCTCTCTACTTTAATACAGTTTCAACCCAGAATATGACTCATTGAACGTTGTGGTGGATATCAAAGCTGCACTATTAGTTTTTGGGGATTTCCAAAATAAAGAATGACAACCTGGGTGCACTAAAGCAACAAACATTGATTATCTTTACATTAGAGACCAACAGTGTGAGATCAAATATTTGGCAGGGTCAAGGTACTAGGATACAGGTAGATATTAGATGGGGCTAGAGAAATCTCTCTTGCCTCTTTCAACTTCTCCTGATTGCTCATCACCTTGAAAACTTTACTAGTTTATTAATGCATCATTCCAAGCTCTACTTGCCTCTTCTGGTGGCCTTTCACTTTCTGTGTGGTTATTTATTTATTTATTTATTTTGCAGTTTTACAGTATATCCAAGTTTACTCAATATTGAAAATATAAGTCACCTAGTATCTGGAGCCCACTTTAATACATTACCACTTACTCTTGAGTCTATTTGGGAGCAATTTTCCTGAAGATCTTCAAAATAATAACTATATACATATTTAGGGAGACACGGATTTTGAGGGATTTCTGTTTAAGCAGTACAGATTCAAATAGTGACTTTTTGGGGTAAGAGTTTCTACGATCTCCCTAGTACAGCAATACACACACATATACACACACATACACACACACACACACACACACACTCAGTGGGAAATATTCTGTACTTTATAATATATGGATTTTAAATTATTTACCCCCATCTGACACCATATGTTAATACACAAAATATTGTGCTGCATGCATGCAATCATGAGTATGTTGCCCATTCTAGTTCTCACCTCCCATTAGCTGCTGTTTTTTATCAGATTTCTGGTCTTATCAAAACTTCAGATTCTAGTCAACAATGTTCCATAAAATATAACAAAAGATTGAACACAGTGAGAAAACCTCTCAGTCATCGCGTTTTCTTTTTCTTTTTCTTTCTTCTTTTTTTTTTTTTTTTTTTTGTTTTTCGAGACAGGGTTTCCCTGTATAGCCCTGGCTGTCCTGGAACTCACTTTGTAGACCAGGCTGGCCTTGAACTCAGAAATCCGCCTGCTTCTGCCTCCCAAGTGCTGGGATTAAAGGCATGTGCCACCACCGCCCAGCTCATCGCGTTTTCTAGAAGCAGACTACTTGAAGTCACTCTGCCAGTTGACTCCACAATGAGTCCTGTGCAACGCAGACCCTGATTCTTCACTGTACCATAGTCCACTGTGAAGGCCACAAAATGAGTCAATTATGTAGCTTTCCTGAAATGCCCCATACTAGTTATCTTTCTGTTGTTATGATAAAATACTGTGGTCAACACAACTTATTTACGTAAGAATTTATTTGGGACTAATGTTCTGTGGGGATACAAATCCATTATGGTTAGGAGACTTGTCAGCAGGCAGGCATAGCAGAAAGAGGAAGAATTTGAAAAGTCATATCATCAATTAGAAACAGGAATTAGAGAGAACTAATTGGAAGGAGCCAAGGCTTTTGATTATCAATGCTCATCCCTTGTGACTTACTTCTTCCAGAGAGGCTATGTTATGTAAACCTCCACAAACAGCACTGCCACTTGGGGCTAAGTGTTCAAATACCTGAAACTGTGAGAGGAATTTCTTATTCTAATCACCACATGCTGTCTTGTTACACTAAGCTTCAATGTGTGTGTGTGTGTTTAAGTAGTAAGTATTTTAGGGGAAGTCCTAATATTGAGTCTGTATGAAAACTGCAGAGAATAGTAGAAGAAATCCAAGACAGGGATGGGGGCAGGGTTTAAAGAAAGCAAATATTTAAGATGTATTACCTACAAATAAAGGTTTATTCCTAGTTGCTTTGTTTACTTCATGTTCATAGAGCCATAGTGATATCTCCTCCAACTCACTTTACAGTTCACTCTGACTGCTCTGTAAATATAAATACTCAGTGTGCCAAGTTCGCTCTTTCTCAACTGTAGACATTATATAAATCATTCTTAAGACAATAAGCTTTTCCCAGGGGAAACTTCACTGATATCCTAGTGCCTGATTTATGTAAGAGCTTGTTGTGATAATAGTATCCAGAATTTATTGACAGGAAGATGAAGGATAGCCAATCATACATTTTGAATCTTGCTATGATTTCAGTGCCTAGAGAGGATAGAGGAGAAAATTCTGTAGAGAGGTGATCTGGAGACTTCAGTTACAATATCTGGTTTATCTTTCTAAGCAGAGTAGGAGCCCTGAATATACACCAAAGAAATCCATACTCCAGCGATTACTGATTTAACTATCCTACCAACTTGCCTTTGAAAAGTTCTAAAACAGGAGCAAATTAACTTTGTATTCACAGCAGTAGGGATCTTAGATACTACAATGAATTCCCTGGATAAACAACATGAAATATTAAATATATTTTTATTTAATTTGTATGGAAGTATATATTTTTTAACATAAGAGAATTCTCTACTTTGAGGAATAATTGAATCTTAGATATTCAGAGACATCATACTATTTCTGCCATATTTGTTCTGGCTAGCTGAGTTCATGGAATTTTATCTTTAGGAGAGACTGCAAGAACATGATAAAGAAATGTTCAGGAACTGTATATTGCACTTTGTGTGGAGAGAGATACTGATTCGATGAGTTAGATTTGCTGAACAGTATCTTCTTCATGGTTAATCAATTTTCTAGTTGTCATGGTTCACTAGATATATACATTGAAAACCTCATTTAACTTCATCAAGTACTAAAGAATGTAAGTTTCTGGGTAACTTGTCAGTTAAAACTAGAAATAGTAGCCAAGTACAGTATAGAACCAAGAGGACTCAAACTATTCTTTAATACATTCTGTGTCAACCCGTGGCATTTGCTGGAAATTACCGAGCCTTTTCTTTCTTTTTTTCTTTCTTTCTTTCTTTTTCTTTCTTTCTTTTTTTTTTTTTTTTTTTTTGCACCATAAACCTATCTGTTGAATGAAACCTGGTTAGCTCAAGAGGGCCTTCCAAGCAAAGCGGTGACTTTGGTGAATCAGCTGTTTATTACTGAGAGGTTAGTCTGGCACAAGTGGGTAATAAGGTTAATTAAATAGTCAGAAATAGATCGTGTGCTTCTGAATGAGCTGATGGAGAATAGAGTGAGGTAGAAGGGATTGATTGAAATGGAACGAGCTAACTGGATTTGAATTAATGGACTGTAGGAAGGGAGTAGCATAGCACTGGATGTCTAAAATTATTGACCTTGATCAATTCTGGATAAATTAGAGGCATCATTTTTTCAATGTGAAGCCATAGAGAGGAGAACTTGACTTTACTAGCTGCTTTGCTTAACACCTGCCTTTACATAGTTCCTGCATATAGCTGAAACATTGTTCTTACTGGGCCTGGTATTTCTGATGTTTCAGATGAAAACTGCTAGGATATCTATCCTCTGTTATCCTGGGCTGCTCCTGGGAGAGGTACCTTGCAGATGTTCATTTAACAATCATTGTTAGTGTAGGCATTACACTACGAATAACAGGGAAGAGAAGTTGCTCTTACGATTCCTACTTGTTCAGTTCTCATATTAGCCCCTAAAAGTTATTGTAATTAGATACTTTATACCAGACGATCTAATTCCCAACATGGGCTCCATCATGGAAAAGGTCAATGATATGAAAGGAAGCCAATAAGAAGTGCTGGAATCTTGTTGAGGTGTAATAGATGTGTTATAATTGTTAAATTCCACCATTTTAAAAATGTTTTTATATCTGACAGGAGATGACTAATGTAGTAATCACTTAATATGCTAATGAACTTTGTTATATCCCCAGTTAATTCCCCAGTGTCTGTATCACTAACTCATACACAGCCTATTTGCCTTCACAAAAGTAGACAGAACTATAAGAAATATCCCAGTTCTACAACATGTAATATAATATATACTTTTATATGAATTTAAGTTTGAAACACAAAGTGTAAGCAAGAGACCTTATTTACATTTAAGAGGTCAGGAGACTGAGGCAGAGAGATGATAAATGACTCAAGCTCAGTTTCATAGTTTGTGTGTACAGAGTAGTCACTGAAACTCAGAAACCTATGCCTGAAAATCATACCCCCAGGAACTGATACTGTTCTCATCAGCTGAAAATATTTGGGATTTTTTTTCTATGCAATTTTCCCTAGGAATCGCCCATACCATGCCTGATATATTTGCTTCTGTAGCTTCCAATTCTCAGTGGATATCAGTGCAGTTACTTTACTGTAGTGTTTATCTTCCCTAGGAACGTGTTTACTCGATTTGTAGAAACTGTTCCAGATTTTATGTTTCTTTTATGACTTTTGTCTATATAGCCTCAATTCCTTGGTAAATGATTTTTATCATTTTCACAGAGAAGCAGTAAATGATGAACCTAGATGCAACAGTACCTATAATAAATGAAGCATTTATTAAGATGTTTTTAGTTTTCCTGTCATTACTTGCCCATAAAAATGCTCCAGATATATTTCAAAAAAAGTTTGAAATCAACATGGTCGTTCTGCAGTCATTATTGATCATATCTTCCCATGGGAAATTAATCTTTTGCAGATGAAAATGTGCTAAAAACAGCTTAGGGGAATAATATAGTTAGCAAGATAGATGAGCAATTGGTCCTGGGTCTCATTTTTATTTAATTCAGACCTTGGACCTTTTTCTCCTTTGGAAATCAGTCAGTCCATGAAGCAGGCAAGCACTTTTCTTGTAGGTCAACTAGCCATAACTTTTTTTTTTTTTGGTTTTTTTTAGAGACAGGGTTTCTCTGTGTAGCCCTGGCTGTCCTGGAACTCACTCTGTAGACCAGGCTGGCCTCGAACTCAGAAATCCTCCTGCCTCTGCCTCCCAAGTGCTGGGATTAAAGGCGTGCGCCGCCACCGCCCGGCGCCATAACTTTTAAAAAGAATTTGAAGAGTAAACAGGGTAGGAAAGAATTGTGCAAAAGTCAGACAGTTCTTCCAGAAGGCATGTTGAATTGAGTACATGCTTTGGAGTCAAACAGGAACATTTCAATCCTGAGCTTCTCCCATACTGCTGAGCAGTTTTGTACAAATACTAATTTCAGTCCATCCATCAAGGGGTACTGGGAGTTAAAAGGCAAACAGAAGGTGACTAATTTGCTCCATTGACACTGGATTTTCTTATGTTTACTTCTGAAATTTTTTATACTAAGAACTCTTCAGTCCCAGGATGGTCGGATAGTTAGGAGTCAGAACACATAAGTGAAGTAGTTAATGAGACGTCAAGGGGAAGTGCCTCAAAGCCAGAGTCTCAAGATCTTCAAGTAATTTATAGGCACTTTTGATTGACTGTTAGATACCCATGAGGACCCAGTGCCTTGTGTGGGTACCATATAGCATAGCCCGAAATACAGATTCTTGTGAAAGTTTGTTATTATGTGCATTATCAAATGATCACACACTGGTGTGAGAAAAGGAAAGGGACAGGTGTGGCATAGTTCAGTGGAGTAGAGTTTGAGGATCATTCACTTTGAACCAGTGGGAAATATAGAGAGCATGGCTGTACACTTGTACTACATTGGGACAAGGACAATGTCCAATTATACTTGGCATTTAGAAATCAAGAGAGTTGGTAGAGAATTTCTAATCAATAGGCTAGAGCATGAGCTCATGTGTGTGTTTGTGTGTGTGTGTGTGTGTGTGTGTTGATCATGTGTATGTATATAATTCATGTGTTCATGCATTCATATATGTAAGTGGACAAACCATGATGCTCCTATACTGAATAGAGGTCTTCCACCTTGGACTTCAGTCCTCACCTTTTATCTTGGTCAAGACAGGGTCTCATTGTTTTTCCCAGCTGCTTACACCAAGCTAGATGACCTACAAGCTTCCATGGTTTCTCTCTTCCTTGGCTCCCATCTCCTTGTAAGAGCAATGGAATTACAGTAGCAAGTGCTACTGTATACCTGCTTTCTTTTGTTTCTAGGAATGTGACTTTGGGTCATTATGATTAAGAAGCAAACATTTTATTCACTGAGCTATCTCCCCAGTCCCCATGATCATTCTAAATGATGATCCTAGCACTCAGTTTAAGTGGGGACTCATTTTTGTTACATGACACTAATCATAGCTTCTGTTTTGGTACTTAAAAGTCTTGCCATTTCCCTTATTTACAGACACTTTAGCAATTAATGATTATTTATCTAAAAGAAATTTCAAGCTTCTTTGGAGGAAGACACTATTGATCTAGAATTAATATTATTGTTGCTTCTGGCTGATATATGTACAGAATGCTATTTTTTCTTCTTAATGCATCAGCTTTCACTGGAAAGAAATCTAACAAACCCTGAAGTACAATTTTAAAAAAGAAACACAAGCTGATTTTTAAAACTTGGGTAATGCAATAAACAAGTAGATTCATGCAATTTAAAACAAGGGTGAAGTTCTTGTCATACAGATCTTTCACTTGTTTGGTTAGAGTCACGCCAAGATACTTTATATGGTTTATGGCTATCATGAAGGGTATCATTTCTCTTACTTCTTTCTCAGCCTGCTTATCCATTGAGTATAGGAAGGCTACTGACTTGCTTGAGTTGATTTTATATCCGGACACTTTGCTGAAGTTGTTTATCAGCTGTAGGAGTTCTCTGGTGGAGTTCTTTGGGTCGCTTAAGTATACTATCATATCGTCTGCAAATAGTGATAGTTTGACTTCTTCCTTTCCAATTTGTATCCCTTTGACCTCTTTTTGTTGTCTAATTGCTCTAGCTAGAACTTCAAGTACTATATTGAAAAGATATGGAGAGAGAGGGCAGCCTTGTCTAGTCCCTGATTTTAGTGGGATTGTTTCAAGTTTCTCTCCATTTAGATTGATGCTGGCTACCTGTTTGCTGTAAATTGCTTTTACTATGTTTAGATATGGGCCTCGAATTCCTGATCTTTCCAAGACCTTTAGCATGAAGGATGCTGAATTTTGTCAAATGCTTTCTCAGCATCTAATGAGATGACCATGTGGTTTTTTTCTTTGAGATTGTTTATATAGTGGATTACATTGATGGATTTCCTTATATTGAACTATCCCTGCATCCCTGGAATGAAGCCTACTTGATCGTAGTGAATGATCGTTTTGATGTGTTTTTGGATTCGGTTGGCAAGAATTTTATTGAGTATTTTTGCATCGATATTCATAAGAGAGATTGGCCTGAGATTCTCTTTCTTTGTCGGATCTTTGTGTGCTTTTGGTATTAGTGTAATTGTGGCTTCATAGAACGAGTTGGGTACTGTTCCTTCTGTTTCTATTTTGTGGACCAGTTTGAAGAGTATTGGTGAACTTCAAGTCTCTGAAGAAAGAAATTGAAGAAGACCTCAGAAGATGGAAAAATCTGCCATGCTCATGGATTGGCAGGATTAATATAGTAAAAATGACCATCTTGCTAAAAGCAATATACAGATTCAATGCAATCCCCATCAAAATCCCAACTCAATTCTTCATAGAGTTAGAAAGAGCAATTCAAAAATTCATCTGGAATAACAGAAAACCCAGGATAGCTAAAACTATTCTCAAGAGTAAAAGAACCTCTGGGGGAATCAGTATCCTGGACCTCAGCTGTACTACAGAGCAATAGTGTTAAAAATCGCATGGTATTGGTACTGTGACAGGAATGTAGATCAATGGAACCGAATTGAAGACCCAGAAATGAATCCACACTCCTATGGTCACTTGATCTTTGACAAAGGAGCTAAAACCATCCAGTGGAAAAAAGATAGCCTTTTCAACAAATGGTGCTGGCTCAACTGGAGGTCAACATGCAGAAGAATGCAAATTGACCCATTCTTATCTCCTTTCACTAAGCTCAATTCCAAGTGGATCAAGGACCTCCACATAAAACCAGACACACTGAAACTAATAGAAAGGAAACTAGGGAGGAACCTTGAACATATGGGCACAGGGGAGAATTTCCTGAATAGAACTCTAATAGCTTATGCTCTAAGATCAAGAATTGACAAATGGGACCTCATTAAATTACAAAGTTTTTGCAAGGCAAAAGACACTGTCAAAAAGACAAAGCGGCAACCAACTAACTGGGAAATGATCTTTACCAATCCTACATCCGACAGAGGGCTAATATCCAAGATATACAAAGAACTCAAGAAGTTAAACTCCAGAGAGGCAAGTAACCCTATTAAAAAATGGGGTACATAGCTAAACAAAGAGTTCTCACCTGAAGAATATCTAATGGCTGAGAAGCACCTAAAGAGATGTTCATCATCCTTAGTCATTAGGGAAATGCAAATCAAAACAACCCTGAGATTCCATCTCACACCAGTCAGAATGGCTAAGATCAAAAACACAAGAGACAGCAGTTGTTGGCTAGGATGTGGAGAAAGAGGAACACTCCTCCACTGCTGGTGGGATTGCAAGCTGGTACAACCACTCTGAAAAGCAGTCTGGCAGTTCCTCAGAAAACTGGGCATGACACTCCCGGAGGATCCATCTATACCACTTCTGGACATATACCCAGAGGCTTTACCTGCATGCAATAAGGACACATGCTCCACTATGTTCATAGCAGCCTTATTTATAATAGCCAGAAGCTGGAAAGAACCCAGATGTCCCTCAACGGAGGAATGGATCCAGATGATGTGGTATATTTACACAATGGAATACTACTCTGCAATTAAAAACAATGAACTCACAAAATTCCTAGGCAAATGGTCAGAACTTGAAAATATCATCCTTAGTGAAGTAACCCAATCACAAAAGAACACACATGGTATGCAGTCACTGATAAGGGGATATTAACCCAGAATCTCGGAATACCCTAGACACAATTCACATATCAATAGATTTCTAAGAAGATGGAAGGGGAGACCCCTGGTCCTGGAAAGACTGGATGTAGGGGAATGCCAGGACAGAGAAGCGAGAGGGGGTTGAATGGGGAAAAGAGGGAGGGAAGGGGGCTTATGGGACTTTCGGGGAGGGAGGAAACGGGAAAGGGGAAATGATTTTGAATGTAAATAAAAAAAAACTTAGAAAATAAAATTTAAAAAAAAAACTTAGGAATATTTTTATGCCTACCATTTTATCTGTATAATTTTTCCATGAAATACTCAATCTTAATGTGTTTTTTATATATTTCTTCAATTTTATCAGAGATATTTTCCATGTAAATCTTCAATTTTATCAGAAAATGTTTATAATTTCACTTTCAATCAACTTAGAAATATTTTCATGCCTTCCATTTTATCTGTATAATTTTCCATGATAATCTTCAATTTTAATGTTTTTCCACATATCTTTTTCTATTTTATCAGAAATATTTTCCATGTAAATCTTCAATTTTATCAGAAAATGTTTATAATTCTATTCCTCATTTTTAAACCTATACAATAGTTTCTCCTAAAAGGCTACAGATCAAGAAGAAGAGAAAAACATAGATCATTTTCAAGACCATGCCTCTACTTTTGAAGACCAGGCATGGCATACCTACAGCAGCCCAATACAGAATTGTGAGTGAATTCATTAACATTTTTCCAGTCTTGAACATATTATTTTGGGAACATGGAAGGAAAAGAAGATAGACTGATTAAAATACTACAAGACCATGGGGTAATGACCATAATAACAAAGTTTCCCTAGGCCACTGATTCTTTTGAGACAGACACAGCAATGTGGTCTAACACAATTGGCTTTATGGCAGAGTGTTTTGTTTCATTGTTGTTGATGTTTTTTGTTTGTTTGTTTGTTTGTTTTATGACTTCTAAGAAGTGGACATCCTACAAACTAATCCCATTGTGTGGGGTTCAGAATAACAGTGTAGGCTTACCTAGCTTCAGAGCATATTCCTTGCTTTCCTTGACTTTAGTGAAACTAAAGTTTTTATTGCTTGCAAACTGCAACTTATAATTATGTGAATATCTTAAAAGTGAAGGATTAATGCAAAGCACTAAAAGCGATTGTGTATACCCACAAGGTGGAAGCACCACAGAGTTGACAAATTAAACTGGGTAAACAGTATGAAACAAATTTAAATATACTGATGTGACTATGTCATTGAACAATGTACATCTCATTCATGTACAAATAACATATTAATTCTGCTTGTGTTTGAATTCTATTTATTGAAAATCAGATACTAGGCAGTATTAAATCCTCTGTACCCACTTTAAAAAATAAAATAAAATAAAATAAAATAAAATAAAATAAAACAAGGGTGAAGGTTAAGTACTGAGTCTTTTATCCATAAGGCCATGTATTTCAGACGAGTTTGAATTAGTCACCAGGATTAATGCCATTGATTATTCTTTAGTATCTAGAAAAACATAAAGTTGAAATAAATTTACAGCAAAGACCTTGTTATATAGTTCAAATATGAAAACAGGTCTTTACCTTTGTAGATTTAGAAAATAGATTAACATTTCAGCAGTGAAGTCATGGACTGATATACACATGGTATTTGTGCTATCTTTGTTTGTAGGATGTTCCTTTGCACAGGTGCCTTCTGCTCTCTTTCAGCAAATGCAGCTGCCAATGAAATTCTCCTCTAAAGTACTTTGAAATGGTTAGGGGGGCTTTTTTTAGAAAAGATATTTAATTTTCTGATTCTTAGCAAGAAGGGTCAATTTGTGTTAACAATTATTATATAACAGCATGGTAAATTAATGAAAAGAAGTTAAGGATTTCAGCTGAATAGGTCCATGGGCTATTCAGTGATCAGATCAGAGTTTAAGTTTTCAGAACAAGCTATGATCATTTAGCATTCAGAAACTAGCATTCTAAGATTCACGAGGCAATATTACTGCTTTATTTCATCCCATAATACCCAACAACATGCATGAGAGCCTATAATGTTGATGTTTATATCTCTCTTGACAATTCTTCTGAACATATTTCCACTTAGCATACCACAAAGGAATATAAGGATTTATTACTACCCAAGGTAGCATTAAAAACTATAACAAGCTTGAGAAAAGGTCTGAGAATATTTCACTGTAATAAAGTCTCTTTGAGGGAAAATGAAGAGATAAAACGACCTGAAAGATTTATTCCCATAAAATTATATAGCACTCTGCTTTAATCTTGGTTTGACTCATCCCAGCATTGTGAAATTGCATTCTCTCAATTGTAGTTTGGATTTTTGTAGATCTTGAACTAAACTTATGCTAAGGAAATACATTTTATGCACTGTCTTTCTCTTACTATTCTTTGTCATGTCATTAGATGAGCTGATGACATCAATGTTCTTAAGAGATTCTGCATTATTTCAAACTTCCACGTTTGTAGTTTGAGGCTGTTTCTGTTGATTGAAGCAAAGGTTCTGTATATGCAAACATTCCCTCTAGCATTGAGCCACTCTTGAAACCCTAGAAGGTTTCATGTGATTGTTTCTTATCCTAGTTCATGAATGACATAAAACAAAACCTAACCATTTGTCTAAGTAGATGTGAGCACACAACAAGTACATGCTAAATCCAATGACAAGTACCAAATCAAATGACTCTGTATCAAATCTATTAGCACAATGATAGTGATTATGAATCTAGTCTAAAGAGAGGCCCTGAATCCAATAATTGTGTGCCATATCAATGACTGAGCACCAAAGTTGGTCTACTGAAATCTCAACATCAACAGATCAGCGGCTATACACCAACTTTCTTTTTGTTTTCAGCAGGAGAAAGTACCCAAAGAAATACAGATAAAGGGCCACAATTTATGAATGAACAGCATAACTCTGATTTGTCTTGAATATTGTTATTCTTTGAATGTTTTGTAGATTTTTATAAAATGTATTTTGATCATATCTGTTCATCACTGCCTTCCCTCAATGACCCCTAGTGTGACTCATCCCAATTTTCTCACAATTACAGGTTCTTTTTTTAATAAAGTTTTATCAATAACTTCATGAATACAGTTATGATTTCCCATATGAATGTATGTGTAGCTATTACCAGGTTCATAGGTACCCTCCTAGCAACCACATTCTCAAAAGAGAGTTATTCTTCATCTCAGGCTCCTTTAACTGCCAATAGTTTCTCCAGAAAGGATGTGTCCCAGAGATTCCTCCCTATCTATGCTGAAATCTTGAGGGCTTGATTTTTTTCAGGGACCCACAGCTGCTACGATTTGATACAGAAATGGCATTACTTGGCAGAACTTGTAGGCAGGTTTTTAATTTTATTGGTCAAGATGGTGTCTTGTAAGCTTTGGGAGAAGATATATCTTTTCCAAACTACAAAGTTACACTTTTGTATCAAGAGAAGAAAAGAACTATTTACTCTCATCGTCAATTACTGTAAAATTGCACCCTCTTCCCAAAGAGAGCAGAGTAGAACTACAGATGATTTTCTAAGTGTAGACATGTATTACAGAAGTGCAAGGCTGACATTCCAATCTAAAGAGCCATTGATTTTGAATCAATGAGAGCAATGACTTGTAATAACTGGAGGCATCAGGGCTCCATTCAATTAAGTACTTTCATTAGTCATTCATAAAATTACTCCTTAGACCTTGATTATCAGGTTTTAAAATGAAGTGCTGATTAGGGATGTTCCTGTGACAAGTTCTGTAGGAATAAATGTATATCTAATTTCTGGAAGACTGTGTGTGTGTGTGACAGAGAGATAGAGAAACACAGACAAACACACACACACACACACACACACACACACACACACACAGAGAGAGAGAGAGAGAGAGAGAGAGAGAGAGAGATTAGACAGCATTTAAGTAACCACTGAAGTGTTTTATACATATAATGATAGGAAACTTAAAACCTAAAGCAGGTGATGACTGTTCTGAAGAGTTTAGTGGTTATGAGATGCATCACCTCACTGATTCAGATAATCAGAGAGAAAATGCAGAATGAATTTTAGAACTCTGATTATATAATATTTAATATGCTTGTTCCACTTTTGTATTTTGTGATTATATAAATTTTTCTTTTAAAGCTAACACAGTTAGAATTTTGAAGGCACCTATAAGTGACATTTGTCCATTAAATTTTGTTCCTATAATTGATATTATATAGGAATACTTTAATGAGTGGTGTGTGTGTGAGCGAGTGAGTGTGTGTGTGTGTGTGTGTGTGTGTGTGTGTGTGTGTGTGTGTGTATGTGTGCAGGTACATGAGTAGACATTAGTGTCTCTTCTTTTGTCAGCCTCGCCTTTATGTTTTTGAGATATGGTCTGCAACCTACTGCTAAACTACTGCTAACCTGTAGTTTATAGTTTAGGCTAGACCAGCTAGACAGCAAGCTCCAAAGGTTCCTTATGTTTCTTCTTTCCAGCACTTGGATTATAAGTTCATATGAATACCACAGTGTCATGGTGTCATAGTGCCACTTAGCTACTGTTTTTATCACCTTAGGTATTGAGGATTGAGCTTAGGTCATTATCAAGCATTTTTACTGACTTAGAAATTTTGAATATCTGCTACTTATTTAGTTAGGTTTTGTTTAGTTTCTCTCCTGTTTATTTCAAGCTAGGTTTACAACTATTCTGATGGGTACATGTTACTTCAAACTGAACCAGAGTGATACATCAGAGTCAACTCTGTTACTAATGTTGGGGACACACCCTTCATCTTGCTCCAAGACAGGTTTGCTTTATGATGAAGATTTCCTGACCCTGTAGAGCTGATATAACCATTTCCTCTTCATACTACTCCTTTTAAAATATTAATATAAAAAGTATAATATTGCCAAAATAGAATACTTATTAGCATGTATGTATCTAAGATAGCAGTTGTTTGTTTTCTTGGGAAGTGTGCATTTATTCCTTGACTCAGGGCTCTTCTTGGATGGAAAGTTCAGCAGCAGCAGCTGGCTAAATGTTCTGGCCTTACAAATAGTGATATTATAATTTATGGTGTTGATATAGAAGATATCCCTTTTCTATTCAGTGTTTAGATGCATGTGGAAAGTGCTGAAAGCACCATTATCAAGTTTAGAGTAAAGCTCTATACCTGAAAAGCACTTTAGAAAGAGAACATTATGATTGGTTGTGAGTTATGTCCAGTAAGGAAAGAACATTTTCCGAGATTGCTTGCCCATTTCATTGAAACTTACCTGATAAAGGAAGAGTGAACTGGTAAGAAATGTGAAAGAGCCTGCAGCTTAGACTCCACTGGGTATCCTTTCAACATGGTTGTTTGAAAACTGTTAACATTTGTGAAAAAGCTATGCAATAGGATATCATGTGGCCAACCTGGTATCTGTGAATAGATCTCCATTCATTTAGAAAATAAGTTTGAGAATTAAAAAAAAAAGATCCTATTAATATTATCTCACAAATGTCCTGATCTACTGAAATCAGTTAAATTATATATCCAAATCAAGAAAAAGCATCTGGCTTTAATTTTATTCCATATTGATATGTCATGTCATAATTTTTAATTCAATTATTTTATACATTCATCTTTTGTATATTCTATTATTTCATACATTCCTTTGTTTATTCATTTATACCAGAACTCTTCTACTGGGATGATGTGGCTGAGTAATTAAGGTGAAGGACTGTCAGCTAGTCTTAATTTAACAATATTAAATGTGCTTGACTTTTTGTGGTAATGTGGTTTATAAGCTTCATAAAATTTCATTTCCAGACAAAAGTTATTTGTATCTAGGTATTAAGTATCGTAAGTATAGGAAAGGAATTGATTACTGTTAATTTGCTAAAACATGTCCCAATATCTTTTATTGCTAAGAATAACTTCGATTATTTAAGCTTCTGTTACTTAATTAGTTTATAATCTTGGTTTCTATTTCCTTCTGCTACCTATATATAGATCCTCTACTTAAAGTGGTATCTTAGTAAGTTCACTATTGCTGTGATGGAAAACTATGACCAAAGCAAGTTTGGGAAGAAACAGGTATTTGGCTTTCACTTCCACAACAAAATTTATCATCAGAGGAAGTCAGGATAGGACCTCAAACAGAGCAGGAACCTGTATGCAGGTGCTGATGCAGAGACCATAGGGGTGCTGTTTACTTGCTTGTTCTAAGTTGCTTTCTCAGTCTGCCCTTTTATACAAGCCAGAACCACCAACTCAAGGATTTGAGTGAGCCTCCCTTCTCTATCACTAATTAAGAAAATGTTCTGCAGGCTACTCCATAGCCCAATCTTAAGAGGTATTACCTCAATTGAGGTTTCTTCCTCTCAGATGACAGAAGTTAGTGTCAAGTTTTCATAACTCTAGCCAGCATGAGTAGCCAAAGTAGAGAATTACTTTTGCATCAATAATTATTATCTCAGTAATAAGATGAACACCATTGTTCTCATCGTCTTGGGTCAAAGCTGATATCCTTATGTGCTTTGAAAAATCTGATGTCTCTTAGTCTGTCCTTTATATGACATAGGCTCTTCATGACTCAACTTTCACTTTTCTATTTTTATGGGGGATTTGGAAATGATTTTCTTACTGTTCAATATGTGAGTTTCTTATACCTTTAAGTTTCTAGGTAGTAGAAAACATTAAGTGTATTTCATAGTATCCATCAATCAACTTGAAATTTAACTATGGACTAACAACAAACTGTCAGAATAGCAATATGAACTTTAATGAATCCAGAGAACAGAATGAGGACTTCTGCCTCTAAGAATCTTCCCATGATATTAGAAAATCATGTTAACACAAATTAAATGTGATGAGTTTGTTGAAGTTCAATTGTTCATTCTTTTTAGCTTATGTTTGTATTTTTTTCCTAGTGATTGAATTTCAGTCCTTACATATCCTAAGTGAGTAATCTGCCAATGATCTATCTCCTCATTCTTCTTCATACATTTTATTAAAATAATAATAATTATTATTATTTTAGAAAGACTTTGTTAAGTCAATCTACTGGAATTTGAGCTCACTATATAATCTAAACCAGCATAGGACTTCTGGTCTTCTCTCCTCAACTTCCTAAGTAGTTAGGATGGCAGTCTTTCAGAGGGGAAAATGTCCATTACTCAATTAGCAAACTGTTTTCTCTGTACATACTCCTGTTGTATCTCTTGTGATTTGATTCGCTGAAGACAGAAATCACTGGTGACTTTATCAAATACTTATTGACGTTCTGTCATATACATGGCATTATGTATAGTGCTAAAAAGCCAATGATACAAACAGCCAACAACCTCAATTGTTTTCATTGCGCTTAGAGTTTTGTGATGAACATGACTGAAAACCAGTTTGAAAGGAAGTGAGAGGACAAACAGATTAGGGTCTATGAGAGAAATGTAATAGGATTCACAAAGTTTCTGTGATGAATACTTAAAATATAGTTAATAAATGTAATATATATGAAGAGCAAGAGGGAAAAGATTTAGTAAGTATACAAACAAAAATAAAGAAATCAATGTATTTGGAAAACTGTGAGAGTCTAATTTATTCCACAGGTAAATCATAAAGAAGCACAAAAGGAAGTTTACAGAAAAATCAAATGTAAGATTTTTGTGTGAGTGTTTCAGGGGTCTCTGGGGTTTGCCCAATAAATAGCACCTCAAACCTACCTGATTATAGATGTGTGGGAACCACAGGGATAAATATTTGCTCATTATATGAGCCAGACAGTCAATACCCGTAATACAAGAGCTACAATTACCACGCCTTTCTAAGGCAGCTCTCCTGAAGCTAAAGCATTAAAACAAAACAAAATAAAAACTAATACAGACATTTATGGAAACATGTTCTTCCCATATCGCCAGTGAGTTATGCTGGTATGTCCTTACTGTCTCTGGGATGGTAGAAAAAAGTGCATAATCTCATCTACATGAAACCTGATCCATTCCCAGGAAAAAGACATCCCATTGTCAAAAGAGCATGGCGATCATATTGTCAAATTTTGAAGGTGTTTTATCTGGTGTTAAGGAAAAAGATATGTCTTCCATACATATTGTTAAAGTGATCTCCATTGAGTCAATATGGTGGTATTAAAAATGAAAGATCGGTGAATAGTTTGGATGGCTAATTTGAAAGCAACAATAACCATGCATGCTTTTATTTAAATCTGATATTCGTGAGTAATATTTAGGGTTAAATAATGTCAAAACAGTACTATGTATATATGCTACATTTGAAATGTAAACAAAGAAAATATCTAATAAAAACAAAATTAAATATATACATTAAATACTATGTCCATATTTAATGCTGTACTTGACAGTAGTCAACAAACAAAAAGAAATTCTATAGGCTTAATATGTATAGGGAGAAGTCAATAATGATAAAAACAAAGAGCACAGATATTTTGTCTATTCTGGATTCTGGAATTTATATGGCAAAATTACATAAGCTAAATAGTTTATAAACAGAAAACAAAATACATTCCTCACAGTAATGGAAGCTATCATTCAAAATAAATATAGAATTGGAGTGTAGAAGGAGTCAGTTTTTTCTGTTAGTGATGGAGTTTTTCTTTAACACTCTATGGTTCCTTTTAGAAGGCCCTCATCACACTAAGAATCTGTGTGTTATGAAAGTTGTTACATAGCTTTCAAGCCATACACCCACATTTAGACTGTAGCAAGAGGAGTAAAAATACAAGTGCATACTTTGACGATACATCAGAAAGTGTTTTAAGACATATAAATATTGTAATTTAATTTATTTAATAACCTTATGATGTTTAATAACCTTATGATGTTTATGATACCAGTATAACTCACGTTTTTTTTTTATCTCCAATTTATTGGTCAAAATATCCAATGTCATGTTTGAGGTAAGACTGAGCTCAAACAGGTAGGAGTCGGCTCAAAAGAAATGGTTGAAAGTTTTGCTAATGATAGATGCCATGAGATAGAGGAATTGATGTCTAGTTTGCATTTTCACTGTATTATTTGTTAATCTATTTTTTATTTCATTCCTTTGGATAAGATAAATAATTCAAAACAAAGCTTATACTCTGACAGGTAAAAATGCATTTTGCTTTATGAAATTAATTATAAAAACATTATGCAATGATATTATTCCTCGAAAACATTCATTCAGAGATGTAAAACTGCAATGTGCATAGTTACTTCTTCCCTGGAGTCTCTGAAGGGTTAACCATATTACCTATGTTAATAGACTCAGAGCATGCAAATGTGTAGACTGATGTGAAGTACCCTAATGCATATTATATTAAAAGAGTCTCTTATTGTGGGACCACCTGTCAACTCATTACCTCTATTAATGCAGTGTGACTGTGACTGACACGGGTTGAAGTAATTAATGTTTATAATTTCTCTCAAAAGTTTGCTAAATTCACCATCAACCTCTGAAGGAATGTGTTTAAACTGTGTCTCAAGTCATCAGCCTTCTAAGAGCTATTTAAATGAACTGCAACTATGATTATTATTATGTTTTCTGCAAGATAATGTAAATTTACTTTTGTAATTCATACAATCTTTCAAGATTCTGTTATGGCCTCTAAAAATGATAGATCACTGAAGCAATTTCCATACACTTCATTACTCATTCTTTTGGCTTCCTACCGTAGTTGAGAAGGAGAGTGAATCAGACATTCAGGGTGTTCTTTCAGATTGGACATGGTGAACTTTTATACTAAGATAGTAAATAGAGTCAAGCCATGTTTTGGAGATGGACACAGTGAGAATTAACTAAGAAGAGTAAGTATAGAAACACATACTTTGACCAGTATTCATCAGAAAGTGATTTAAGTGTTAAATAATTATTGTAATTTACTTCATCATTTTATGATATGGACATCATGGATAGGCAATGGGTTAGGCAATGAGAGAGAGAGAAAGGATTAATTGATATCCTGAATGCATATTTATATATGGGAAATGATAATGATAATTCATCCATTAGGAATGAACAAAATGTGAGAACTGTGGGGGTTACTTTTGCTAATTAGATAAATTTATTACTAAATTAGAGTTATTTGAGAGGAGTGATCCATGAGAAAATGCCTCCAAAACACAAACTTGTAGGTAAAATGTGTGTGTGTATGTGTGTGTGTGTTTATTTCTTAATTCATAACTAAAATGAGTGAGCCCAGGACACTCATTGTAGATAGTGCCATACCTTGACAGATGGCTGAACAAGCCAAGGAGAGCAGGTCAATAAACAACATGCCCCATGACTTCTGATTCCATTCCTGCCTCCAGGTTCTTACCATTCGTTCATGCCCTGATGTGCTTTGATGATGGACTATAATGTAAAAGAGTAACATGCAAAACCTCTTCTACTCGAAGTTGCTTTTGATCATAGTGTTTTATCACAGCAATTGAAATCCTAATTATAACATGGCCATATGAATAATCCAGGGAACAAGATGAGTTCAGTTTTACCTTTATTGCTCTCATTATCCTTTAAGACCTACAAGTAAAGATCTCAAATTAGCTATCCTGGAATGTATTTACCCTAAAATATTCTAAGTCTTTCCAAAATGTCTACACCATAAGTTATGTTTGTCATCTCCACTCATTAAAATGTGAAATACTCAGAGAGACCATTCTTATCTGGGTCTTGCATATTGATTCAGATACACATATAATCAAAAACAATGTATTTTAAAGTATGTAAAAAGGGTCCATTGCTTAGAATTAATATAATACTAAGAAAAGTGTATATTAAACTTTTCATGGAGAATTGGCATGGATGTTATTTGGGATGATACTGGATGCTCTGGTTGGATGCTGTTGTTGAAAAGCACTGGGTACAGTTGAAGGTTCCAATTAGAGGCACAAAAGAGGTAAAACCCCAAGGACAAATGAGTTGAAGATGATGTGATGATTAGGACAAAAGCACTGGATGCCAAATTCTATGCTCCAGCAAGTTCACCATCCCACTTCACAAAATGATAATAGAGGGCAATTTAATTAAAAGATAATGGAATAAATTAAGGATGCTCCAGTATCTTCGTGTACCTCAAGAGCATACATTTTCACCTCATAAAAGTCAACCCAGGAATCTTTTGACTCAAATTGAAACAGTCTATAAATATAACACATTCAGGGCAAAGTATATTTAAACAAGACTGGTAGAAATGTTTGCTTAAATCAATTCTCTCAGGTGGGCAGATATTTTTTCTTTCTCTTTTTCCTTCGAAACTAACTATGCAAGTCACAGGTAGAAAGAGAAATAAAGTACTCTGCAAGTTTTACTATACCAACTTCTTGGCACAGGCTTTACTGAGTGCCAAGCACAGTGTTAAGACATGAAGTAGTGACTGAGCTCTTATTGTTAATAGCTAATCCCACAGAAGGTAATGTTTCTGTGATTTTAAAATAGAGCTTGGAAAAACCACAGGCCAGCTGGGTACAATTGAAGGTGGTAAGTAGGGACATTAAAGAGGGAAAACCCTGATGGACAAAAGTGAGTTTTCTGGGACTCAAAGCTTGAGGTTTGGCCTCTGCAGTGACTCATGGTTGAACAGTTGCCAGTCTGCAGTGTTACCACACTGATACACTTTGCCTACAGACATTTATACCTTATAGTTCTGCACCTAGGTCCTAGGACCTAATACAGCTTGTGTGTTTCATTGATAAGGGCATTAATCACCTTCATGACATTCACCCTTATGACCTTAATACCAGCACATTGAGGATTTCATAGTGAATTTAGAGGAGACAGATGTGTAGTTTATAATGACTTTGAGTGAGTTAATGAACCTTCTTGCTCTTCAACTTTCTCAGTTGATTGAAGGTATGCAATAATAATGTCTCCCCACCCACAAGCTTGTGTGAAACAAATTGGAATGATTAAGGGAAAGGTCAGAAAAGGGCACTATCCATAAGAGATCACAATAACTTTTAGCAGCTCTCAAATCTAAACATGATTTGGGACAGTGCTCAATTGTCCCTCTAAGGACCTTGACAAATCTGTGCAGTTATTAAGCATCTGGGTAAAGGTTTCCAATATGTCCTGATAGGTCCCTTCTCACATAGTCTACATGGATGGATAATTTGGAAGGAATCCTATGTTATAATATTCAGACATATTTCATTCTTTCTTCTTTCTTTGTTAGAAATATATAATCTATTGTAATTTATTTTTTTACCATAGTTATTTTTTATTAGATATTTTCTTTATTTACATTTCAAATGCTATCCCCTTTCCTCGTTTTTTCTCTGAAAACCTCTTATCCCATCCCCCAACCCCCTGTTCAGTAACCCACCCACCCCTGCTTTCCTGTCCTGGCATTCCCCTACACTGGGACATCAAGCCTTCACAGGACCAAGGGCCTCTCCTCTCATTGATGTCCGACAAGGTCATCCTCTGCTACAAAATCAGCTGGACCCATGGGTCCCTCCATGTGTACTCTTTGGGTGGTGATTTAGTTCCTGGGAGCTCTGGGGTACTGGTTGGTTCATATTGTTGTTCCTCCTATGGGGCTGCAACCCCATACAAGAGATAGAAGAGAGAATCTCAGGTGCAGAAGATACCATAGAAAACATTGACACAACAGTCAAAGAGAGTTCACAGCCTTCTTTCTTTTTTTTTTTTAATTTTCTATGTTTTATTTATATTCCCAATGATTTCCCCTTTCCAGGTTCCCTCCCTGAAAGTTCCATAAGCCCTCTTCCCTCCCCCTGTTCCCCAGTCAACCCCCTCTGGCTTCTCTGTCCTGGTATTCCCCTACACTGCCAAATCCAGTCTTTCCAGGACCAGGGGTCTCTCCTTCCTTCTTCTTGGAAATCAATTGATATGTGAATTGTGTCTTGGGTTTTCCGAGCTTCTGGGTTAATATCCACTTATCAGTGACTGCATACCATGTGTGTTCTTTTATGCTTGGGTTACCTCACTAAGGATGATATTTTCCAGTTCTGACCATTTGCCTAAGAAGTTCATGAATGGGGTACAGAGCTAAACAAAGAGTTATCACCTGAAGAATATTGAATGGCTGAGAAGCATCTGAAGAAATGGTCAACATCCTTAGTCATTAGGGAAATGAAAATCAAAACAACCCTGAGATTTCACCTCACAACAGTCATAATGACTAAGATCAAAAACTCAGGAGACAGCAGGCGTTGGTGAGGATGTGGAGAAAGAACACTCCTCACTGCTGGTCGGATTGCAAACTGGTACAACCACTCTGGAAAGCCGTCTGGTGGTTCCTCAGAAAACTGGGCATGACACTTCCGGAGGACCCTGTTATACCACTCCTGGGCATATACCTAAAGGTCTCCCCAGCATGCAATAAGGACACATGCTCCACTGTGTTCATAGCAGCCTTATTTATAATAGCCAGAAGCTGGAAAGAACCCAGATGTCCCTCAACGGAGGAATGGATCCAGAAGATGTAGTATATTTACACAATGGAATATTACTCTGCAATTAAAAACACAGCCTTATTTCTTATCGAAAGTGTAACTATACTTCAGTGCAGGATAGTGCCACTATTCTGGGTTGACTTTGTCCCTAAGTTTCAAGCGTTGGCAACAATCTTACATGAAGTATTGTCCTTTAAGAGGTGACTAAGTCATAAAAATACCACTTTCATTTATAAAGTGAGGCTGTATCAGATGAATAGGCTACAGTAAAAGAGTTTAGCTCCTTACATACTCTTGTATATGTTCCCACCAAAATATACGTACTAGCATGTTATAAAGCAGGAGAATGGTTCACACAACTGAGTTCTCCTAAGATGTACATTAAATATGGTTACATTTCTTATATGAGCATCAGAAATACAAATAAAACAGAAGGCTGGAGAATTACTAATTTGGGAGAGAATATGCAAAGTTAATATTGAGAAAGATTTAGGTTGATAATACACATAAATGTCACCAGTTTCTTAGAAACCTTCTATTCATCATAACATATAACAAAAATGATATTATTTTATATAATAATAATCTGTCTTACTATGCCCTTCTTTCTTTTTCTCCTTTAATATTTTGGAATTCACCCATAATTTTTGTTCTATTTCAGATAATGTATTTTAAAAATGTGATATCTGAATTTTTGAATCCCTAAACACATTTAATTTCAAAGATACCTATTGTTTTCCACTATATTTTATGAACTAGGTTCCCTTGTATTTGAACTGTAGTGAAGAAGGCTGAGGAGTTCTTGATGTCTGTACTTGCTGATATTTACAGAGAAAGTCCTTTGTATACTCTAACACATTTACTTCTGAGGATGTTGTGCTCATGATTTGCCTGAAAGCTGAAGTTCTACCTTACTAGGATTCAGGAGTGCCCAGATTCTCCATGGCCCTTCACAAAATGTCATGAGTACTGTCACCCCTACTGTCTCCTGAACCACATCCATTTCATAGCAACTCTTTCCCCTATGTGCAGCTCTCCCAGTTCTTTGCCCTTCAGTTCTCTAGACATCCAGAAACCTATGATCAGTTATGCTATTAAATTACACGTTTTTTTCTCAGAGTCAGCTCCCAAGGGCCCTGCTTTTATGCTTTGGTTATAGACTAGTGTGTATCTGAGTGTTATTCAGTCAATCAGCCAGTAACAGAATAAAGTCCCTCTGGAATGTGTCAGTTTCCTCTGAGTAATATGTAGAAGAGGAAAGAACTTCTAGCACACTCTCTCTCCTTCTCTCTCTCTTTCTCCCAAAATACTCATCATTTTGCTCCCAAAATATTCATCAATTTCCAATCAATGATATTCTTTTTGAATATAGTATATTTTGTGAAATTCTAATATATGTATATATTTTAATATATATATACATATATATGATATATTTTGATCATTTATACAGATACCATCTATAGCTTTTTTATGATCCCTCCAAATAATGTCCCCTTTGGCAAAATTAACACACCACATTGAAACAGCATTGTCTTTGAAACAGTGTTGTCTCTGTGCATATGGATACAAGGCCATTCACTGGAACATGGACATCATAACTGGAACACTCTTAATGAAAAGCAAATTTTGTTCCCCAGAGGCCAATAACTGTAAATAGTTCCTCAGCTAGTATTAGGGTCTTATGCTCTCACCAATACTGGAAATTTGGTTGGCTTATTACTGTTTAAAAACTGTCTTCTTCATATTCCTGTTTCTAAACTTGTTCTTGAAAGGACTTTGTACACATTAACTCATGGCAGCGATGGGGAATCTGTGCAATCATGGCACAAGATTGAAGGAGCTCTCTTTGTTTTTTTAAATTAGGGCTTTATTTTTATTCTATGTATGTTGGTTTTTTGTCTGCATATAGGTCTCTGTAAGAGTGTCAGATACCCTGGAACTGGAGTTACAGAAGTTGTGAGCTGCCATTTGGGTGCTAGAAACTGAACTGGGTCTTCTGGAGGACTAGCATTGTTCTTAATCACTGAGCCATCTCTCCTTCCCTAGGACACATTCCATTATTTTTCATGTACAAATGACTGTGTCTGACCGTAGTTAGAGGTGACAAACTAGAATTGTGTAACTAGGTATGTCGACATAACTTTGAGCAATATGAAATCTTTCAGTAGTATGTAGAATGTATGAATATAATCACTTAGTGCTAAAGGGCAGAAACAACTATATTGTCTGACTATACTAAGAAAGTTTCCTCTATCCCTCTCTTCTCTAACCCCATGCTTCATATAAAGATTTATTTCTCATTAGAGCTCACTGAGGGTTTTTGGGGCTATGTGGTTTTCATTAATCATCCAATCTCTGAATATGCATGTGAATTTTCATACTTAATAATCATGAGTTGAAATACTGTGCTGTACAATGAAGATGATATGGAGCTGGACACATAGTACACATATTACCCATATTTTTGACTTTGTCTGCTTTGTGCTCATAGATGAGAATAATATAGAGTACATAATTTATAATGAACAGAAATGTACTTGATTTATCAGCTTTGGAAGACACTGAGTCCATAATAAAAAAGCTTGCAGTTAGCAATGACCTTATTCTAGCATCAACCTATGGAGAAAGTTCAAAGTTAAGAGAGGGTAAGATCAGTGGGATACCAACCACTGATGAAAAGACATCTCATGAAAAGACAGCTTCCAAAATAATCAACTTACTCCCATTATAATGACATTAATCCTCTCATGCTCTCATAACACTCTTGTTAACACTCTATTGAGGATGGGTATTTCAACTCATTTAGGAGAGTGTACATTGAAACAATAACATCCATTGAGAGAAAAGCTTGCAAATACAATGGATATGGTGTTAGAGACATGTAGATTTCTTCTAAAACAGGAATGCTATCCACTGTTCTCAATATGATAGGAATGTAAGAGGGTTTAGGGAACTCTTTTATTAGAGAAGTCATGTGTAGAAACTCTCTTAACAAGGGAAAACACACAAGTTTCTAGACAAGAGCATGGAATGCTCAAATTCTATTTGAAGAACAAACTGTGCTAGGTTAGAAATTAGAAATTAGGCAGTGGTAAATTAAACAGATAGCATAAGTCATGGGTGAGATATGACTGAGTGAGAGACTGATTTAGTAAAATGTGTAACAAGTAAGTGAAATTTTTCTTTAGTAATGGATCGCGCACCCTAAATGGATACTAGTATAAGGTATATTAGATAACCATAGTCCTCTTTGAAAGATAGTTCTGCTTTGGTACTACACCATTTTCCTCCTATCTACAAAACTAAGGTGGATATTGAAGAATAAGTACAGGAAAAGACTGTAAGAAAAACAGCTTCTCTTTGCTTCTTTTAGTTTGATTTCATGGTTCCTGTCTGAATCTATCCACATTCCTATTTCCTTCAGTAGTTCTTACTCAGTTACTGCCGTATCTCTCTGTATCCCTCCAGTGACCTTAGGTGATTGAGTTTGCTTATCCACAAAGGTAATTTTAATTCTTTGGAGAAAAGGAAGACCATAATTATTTACTTACTATTTTACCCATTAGGACTGTCCTTGCAGAGTTTGAATTCTCTGTGGAAACATAGGCTGTGCTTGAATTGGTTAAACTTTATTGTTTAGATATCAATAATCTGATGATATCTTTTCTAAACTATCCGTCTTTGTCCTCTGTGTGCTATGTACAAGACATTAAACTTGCAGTGATTCAATTGCCTAGAGTTAGTGACAGCATACTTTTCTCTCCTGAACTGAAAATGGTTTTATACCTTGGGAAATATCACTGAAGATAACATGTTGCTGTCATGTTTTGAGGGCATAAATACCACTTAGAAGCAATAACACCATATGCAAATAACTCAAATGGTTGGTTTCTAAGGTTCCCTCCAGGAAGCTGCATTGTCTACAAAGGGCAGAGTGTATCTTACTGTTAGGGTTCTTCTGGTTTCTTAGATCCAACAGTCCCACATTAAAAACTGAGTATCCGTGATGTTAATAGCATCACTTTGCACGAGGCCTTTGTCATCTGGTAAAATTTATTCAACTCCTTTTTTTTTTTTTATAAAGAACTAGGTTAAAGTCTACTCATGCCTGTTGCCTGTTTCCACATAGAGGAGATGGCACAGTCACATTTCTGCTAAACCTCCTTGTCAGGCTCTACAAATCTTTTCCTGTGTCTCATGGGAAGTTTCCTATGCCACTATTTAAGCCAAGTGGCTGGCTTGTTTTGCTTCCTTGTGTGGCTATCGAAATGAGATCTAACAGAAGACAGGAAGAAAGTGGTGAAGTTGAGAGCAAACTTAACAAAGTGCTGCTGATGAAGGAGCTGCTAGGAGTTGAGGAGGCTGTAGTGTGCAGCACGCCAAGGCTGGGGGCTAGCCTGTGCTGTCCTTCCAGTTCCGACAACAGAACGCTGAAGAAAACGCTCTCAGTAGAAGAACAAATATCTTTAGAGTTATTTAAAAACTTAAGTTCTTGCAGGTATCAAGAGATTTATCTAGATTTCAAAGTCATATTTTTTCTTATTCTATTATGCAACAGATAAAGGATTCAAAATTACATAATTCAGGCACCTATTTTTTCTTACCTAAAATAGTTTCTCATGTCACTTAAATTTAAGAACTAACTGGCAGACTGACTAACATAGTGATTGTACGATGCTGCTTCCTACCAAACAAAATTGTTGACTCATCGTTTTTCTATGGCCAGTATGTATTCCGTACAGTCAGTAAACTCTCTGAGACCCATTTTCTCATTAAAACATTGAAGACTTAAATGTTGCCTTTAAAAATTGACTTATCAAAAAATAACTTCATTGACTAGTAAGTATATATACAACAGTCTGTCTTATTGGTGTGAGGTAGATTACTCTTTCATAATAAATAACACACTTATGTGAATTTTTGTTGTGATGATTTTAAGGTTATATGGTTCATATAATCATGGTATTAAAGGATAATACATAGTATGTTTTGTAAAGCCAATGTTATGCTTTGTAGAGTATGGTATGTTGCAGTGGGAGGGGGTGCCTCAGTGGGCCCATGCTGAGTTATCCTTCCCTGTGAGCTACCAGCCATGTGACAGATCTAGTATAGAAAAACAAGAAAAATTTTTTAAGTTTACATTCAAGAGACAATTAAAGGAAGCTTGGAAATTTGACCTTGTAAATATGAGACATATTTAGTGTAAGAATTTGGAAGCCTTTTAAACAAGGAGGTATCCCAATAAGAAGCCTGTAATTAGCGGCAAAAACATATTTATTGAGTAAAAATAGTTATTATTTTATTGCTAGTACCATTCTGAGTACAAATGTAATAACTAGGCAAATAAGCAGCCAGACTAGCTAGCCAGGAGGTCATGTGGCAAAGTAGGGGCGGAGCTATAGGCCAGTGCTGAGGTAGAATTGTTTACCTACACCTAGCATGATCCAATAGCAAGAGAGAAACCATCTCAAGGCGAGGGAGAGAGAGAGAGAGAGAGAGAGAGAGAGAGAGAGAGAGAGAGAGAGAGAGAGAGAGAGAGAGAGAGAGAAAGAAAGAGATGCTAAGACGGGTCAGGCATGATGAAGACTATGGATACCTCCATCCCTGAGGGTGGTCAGTTCTCCCTTGGGACCAGGGCTGTTTATGCTGACAAGTGGGGTCGCTTATCAATTCGACAGTGTTTGGATGGAGAGGTCTAGTGATCTATATAGTGGCAGGGTATGAGAACCTCCATGTTTGTAAAGCAGAATTATGACAGAAATAGTTATCTTTAGTGAAACCGGTATGGTGTGGTGGGAAAGGTACCTCCTCCTAAGGTACCAGCCTTGCAATGTTGTGTAGAATAAAGTTTATTTGGGGACATGGAGAGGTGATTGGGGAAAGAGTGGAGGAGAAAAGTAGGAGAGGGAGAGCGAGAGGGAGAGCAAGAGGGAGAGGGAGAGGGAGAGAGGAGAAGAGGCCAGCTGAGAACACTGGAGAGAGGGAAGAGGGAGAAGACAAGAGAGGAAGGAGAAAGGGGTCAGAGAGAGCAAAGTAGGGCAGAGAGAGACAAGAGAGGCCAAAGAGTCCTTTATATAGCAAGCCAGACCTACTTGACTGTTACTAGGTAACTGATGGGCAGAACCTAGGAGGAATGTTAACATGCTGACAATACCTATACTGATGAAAGTGACACAAAATGTAAACATATCTATAACTATAAATATAGATATTCATTGAAAACTTCAGCACCCCCCAATGATATATCCGTATGAGAACACATGTCTGCTTATGCAGCTCCTTAGGTTTCATATCACAAACACAATCTACTCACTGGCCAAAGAGGGTCTTGACACTAAGAACTGGCAGAAAACTCAGGAAGCTTCTAAAATATTCTGTCAAGTCAGTTACCCAAGCAATAGACTCCTGGAAAAGTAGAAGCAAAGGCCATGGAAGACAACAGAAAACTGAAGTTGTTAGAAGTCAGATGTTGGAAGACAGACATAAATAACTTCTCTCCTTCATGTGAAGCTGAATGAGGAGGTTGAAAGACTTGCTTGCAAATCTACGGTGACATGGTTATTAGACAAACATCTTCATCACATAAGTCTGTTGGTATATGAGCTATTCCACAGCAGGCCTGTCCTTTAGTTTGGCCTGATATGGTTTGTGTTTTCCATTTGGAGAATCACAGCAGGGCAGGTGGTTTATTGGTGCGAGGAGGAGAAGAACAGTTACTAATGGAACAACATTTACCTACTCATTCCCCACATGCCAAAGTCCTTGAAGAATTGTCTCCTCGACATCGCAGACATGTAGCATGGCTTTTGTTTTCATTTCATAGCTCTCCCTAGATGTGATGTTCACTGTTTAATAAGCTTTTGTCGTTGTTGTTACAATCAGAGGAATGACCTTTCAATAGATTTTGAAAATCCACTAGGCTACTATTATTTATTCCAACAGATTTGATAACATATCCAATGGAATTTTCCAGTTAAAAGTCATGAAGGAACTTTAACCTTCAGTGACATCAACTGAAACCTTCAGGAAATAAAAGAAGATCATTACCTAGTATGTCTTCTGCCTGACAGATTTAAGAAGAGATTAGTCTACTGCCATTTGATCTCATGTGCATCCCTGCTGGGAGCAGCTCTGTGGCCTGGATCTCTGAATCACAGGCTAAATGAATTTTTTCCCACCAATGAATTTTCCAGCTCATTTAGACTCTGCTGCCACGGTGTGGGGAAATATCAAATAGAACCTCAGCTTCAGAGGTATCTTTTGTCATTTAAAAAAAAAACAAAAAACAAGAAATAATCTGTCTATTCTCAGGTTCATTTAAAGATAACTACTAAAATAAAAAAGTTCTTAGACGAAGGGTAATATAGGAAAGTGATAACTTTCTAAATAATTGATTATTTGGGTAATGACAGCCACTCAACATGTGGTCATCTCAATGAGGGTGAGATAGCAATGAGATCAAGGAACTCTCTGATGAGTTACATCGAACGGGTTACCTGGAAGGGAAGCTGGGATGTATGGGAAGGTGGCGAAAACAGAACAAGACAACAGCTGCTGTTCAATGTCTCAAGGTTTAATGGAAGACTCCAAATATATAGGTGGGGGAAAACCCTTCCCCCAATGGTTGGAAATTCTCTGCAGAACCGGTTTGGTTGCTCCGCAGGTGGCTAGTGTCTCTCAGGAAACTGCAGGTCCTTGAAGAACAATGGGCTTCACCTTGGTCTGAGCGCTCCACCCTAGGTGGAGGAGATTATGGCTACCACAGGAGTTCCTGCTCAAAGGAACTTCACCTTGGCCGATGTCAGGTTCCTGCCAGGCGTTGTGGCACCCCAATAAGGCTCTCTACAAGTATATAAACCTCAGATCTCCTTCCTACCTTGCCTTTTATTCTCAACATTCTTTCTTCCCTTTCTTCTTTCTTCACAGGCTTTTTTTTTTTTGTCTTCCTTCCATCTTTTCCTGGTTCCATTAAGAAAAGATACTACTGTAAAATTAAATTTGTCTTTGTCTCTTTATTCCTACAGAGGTTTGTTTTTTGTTTTTTTGTTTTTTTTATGATAAAGAGTGATAGGTACAGTGAATGTCAAACTATGAAGCAGGCTTCAAAGAGTGGTTTACAAGATACCATGGGAGCTGGAGGGACAGTGTCCAAAGCTGCCATTCTAGATATTTACAGTCAGTTCAACAAATTGTTTGCTGAACATCAAAAATACCATTTTCCAGTGCCTGGTAGTCATAACAACAGATGACAGGAATTATATTCTGAACCAAATAGGGACAATGATTTCTGTCCATATTAACCATAGTTAAAGAATTTTAAAATCTATAGGGACTAAAGAAAAGTCACTATCAAATAGAGAATTTCTTTATATTTTAAAACTTTATATTCCAAAAAATTTCAAAAAAAATTTGATAGACAGACATAGATCTTTCCTATGTTCCTTGGAAATATATTTCATATATGTTTTCTTGACTCTATAATGAAAACTTATTACTTATCTATTTTTCAGTCTTTGTAAAACATAATACACAGGAATGAGGTTACTGATCAAGATAAAAAAAATAGAATGTCCATAAAAAGGCCTTGAATCAAAGAACATATAAAATGGAATTACAAAGTTCAAATATACAAGATTTTAGGTCATTAACCTGACAGCTACATCATAACTCTGACTTTTCTTTATTGGCTCTTTTATGTACTGTCTCCTACTATGGATTGATTTGAAAACCCTTATCCATCTTAAAATTAACAAATTTGGAAGCATAATTAGAATATAAAAGTTGGTTTGAGAGAATAAATAAGTGAGAAAATTAATCTGCTGGAAATTTCTACGCACAAGTAAGTAAATGCAAGACTATATGTGTTATTTAAAAACACCATGGAAGATAATAACAGGTGGTCAGGATATGAGCTCCATTTTATAGGTTGGAAAGTCAAGGATTACTGTGTATGACTGACTCAATCAACAATGATACTTAGATAAAAGCCATATCTCATATTATCTCATTTAATAGAGATATTGTTTTACACACACATATGTATATGTATGTATATATATATGTATATATACACAAATATATGGTGTGTGTTAATACATATATAGATTTTACACACATACACACACATGCATATATATGAGTTGATTTTCAAGAGCAAAATAAGAATCTATAGTATCTTTGGAGTAAGTATAAAGTCCTTACTCTAAATTCTATAAAACACATTTGCTTATCTTGAATTGCTCATATTTTTGTTGAGTACCTTTAAAATCAAGCCTTTTTGGCCAAGAAAGTAAAAGAAAACAATAATCTAATTGGAGAGTTCATTATCCACTAAGTTCTTGTGCAGTACACATTTCTAGAGCCACATTCATTAACATCAATTATGTGGTAAAATAAAAGAAAATAGCTCAATATTAAGTCTTTGCATGATAAGAAGCAGATTGTTGCCATTCTTAAATCTACTGTCGAGTGTAATGAAAGCAAACATAAGAAGGTGGAGGGATTAGAGCCTCAAAGTCTGGTTTGAGCTTAAACATGAGAGGAAAAAATATTGAAATATGTGACAGGTATAATCATCATCATCATCATCATCTTGTAAGATAACAGAGATACTGCATTGTTCATGGACCTTGATTCAATTCTGTCATCTATTGTGAGTTTACTAATAGTAGCAGGCTATAAGAAATTTGAGAGATTAAATGAAGTGGTATGTATAACACTGTAACTCGTAAACGCTTTTAGCATGAAGTACCTGCTTGCTAATGTTAGTCATTGTATCCCAAGAAGGAAGGAGACTAGGAAAGTTGGTACAAGCTGTCATATTGTCCTATCAAAACACCAAGAGTAATTGTAAGTCATAATAAATGTGTGGTAGTGGGAAGTAAGGTAATATTTCTAACACAATGTCTACATTGGTAAACAGAGACTATTATTATCAAAACAAAAGTGGTTGTGAAAGCCTTGGGAAGAATTAAGAGTTTCTCAAATGCTGTTTAATGTGTTTCATCTCCTTTCTTGTTGTCATAGAAGCTATTTCAAAAATTATGCTTATGGTTTATGGTAACATAACATAGAATGTACATATGACATACATACATATGTACTTGACATGACATAGAATGTACTTTCTAGCTATGGTAAGCTTTAGTGTATCATGGATATGGTGAAAAAGCTCAGATTAGTCTTGGCAGGGAGAGGTATGCAGATTCATTGTGAACAGACAAAATGAAATTAAGTCTTGGGGAATAAAAAGGAAATTACCTATAAAGAATCCACTCACATTTCAGGAGCATAGCAGTTTACAGTGATGGAAATAACAAGTTGATAGGTTTTTAGGAGACACTGGAAAAAGGTTGTTTCTTAGTGATGATAGATTCCCATCACTCTGCTCTTCTGTGCTGTTCATAATGGTCACCTCATTTCTTGTAGGATGGAGGTCAACAGTCATACCTATGCATCACTAGGGTAGAAGGAAGTAGATAATCCTGCAGCCAATGCTTGCAGAGAAAAGACCTCCCCTGTATCCCTTGTCAAACTCTATTAACTCCCAGAGGTAGGGCTGGGGCACATGGATCCTGTCAATACAGAAAGTGTGAATATATAATGGGGGCATGTCAGTACTCTGATCTAAATCAGAGTTATGTAAACAAGGAACATTACGGGGTAGCAATGACTGAGTAGGTAGCCTACATACTTATTGTAGTAGAATGCTCTCAAAGAAGGGTGCAGGACTTCCTTAACTTTGATCCTACAGGCACTTCTAATGAGCTTGAAGCCCTAACCAGTGAGGCTCATGCGCATGTGTGCACACGTTCATGTGTAGGACACTGAAGAGTTCAGAAAGGGTAGAATAGATGGATAATTTAGTTTGACTAAAATAATAGAGCCAGAAATTACTCCTAGCTAAGGGCTGCCTGGAGAACAACCTCAGCTATAAGGGATGGAAAGTGCCTTTCAAGAGCTGTGGATTGGTGAAAATATCCTGTTGTTCCTAATGTATGTCCCATTCTAAATTCTGAGACACATGTCCCAGTGTTCACATCTTCTGTTAACTGTTAAGTGTTCTTGAGGTTTAAAGACAGAAAAGAAATATATTGAATGAAATCACGTAGATCTAAGTAAAAATAGAAGGAAAATAGATGCCCTTAATTTGTCCCCTATATTGTAAATTAAATACATTGACAGGTATTTTCTTTCAGAAATTCTAAAACCTCATTGGTCTTGTATACAAAATGAAGCTGATAAAATATGGAATATTTGATTGTGGATACGTGGAATTTTCTCGATAATTTCCTATTGCTGAGCATCTGATTCTGTTTTAAACAACAACAAAAAAAAAGCCTTGCTGAATTCTAAGGAGACAGGACAGAAATAAATATGCACAGGTTTCCTGTTATGTATATTTCTACGTATCAGACAGTGATGCAAAGATGATGTTCTATTCATGCTATCTGATCGTAATTATCATTGTAAAATTTCACTGCAGCCTAACTAAGACACATTGCCTGCAAATCAACATTCACCACTTAGGGATTGCTCTGTTAGAGAAATAGTATTTGCCTCCAGCGCCACCCAGTGACATATTTTTAAACTGCATCTGTTCATTGGGATGGCGTCTTAACCTTGTATCTTTAATGCACTAAATAAAGTTTATTCTAAGCCAACGGATGTCTGAAAGATTACTAGGACTAAATGAAACTAGCTGTCTGTGTAAATATGTACTTTAATCATTGATGATTAAATCATAGAATTTCAGGATAGTATGAAAATATGTGGACATGTAGTCAAATATGTCATTGAATTTTTTTTCATATTATATTCTTATAATATACTGTTGGGTAGTAGAAAATGTATAGTTGTTTGTGTAAACTTTTTCCTGTTTATGCAGGGTAATCCTTATTGGTGGGATTCATTGTGTAGTTTTGCTTAGTTCACTTATATGTGAGAAAAACAAGAGTAAGCTAATGTAAACCATCCCAGATCTTTCAAAAGAGCATGTGTTATTAGGTTGTGGCATCAAATGAACGCAGCATGTGTATACAGTTTCAATTACAGAGATGCATTGCTGCTTTAGATTTAATACATATTGAAGGGGCTATAGTGATAACCCACCAGGTAAACAGGCAAATCTTTACTAATGCTGCATGAATTTGCCTACTTAATTTCCACAGAAATACTGATAAGCAAAAGCTATTGGCATTATTGCTATATACACCACAGGCCCATGAGCTAAATTTTTATACAATGTCTCGTGTCTACAGGAAGGTAGAATTAGGATTTGAATTTAGTCTAGCTCTTTTATCTACATTCTTAGCTGGTTTTGTTGTTGTTGTTCTGTGCTTTGTTTTTTGAATATTTGTTTTGGAATCATGGAGTTTTTTGTACTCAGTTTAAAATTTTGCTCTTTACTAAAAACAAAAGTTGGTGAATAGTACAGATCTCCTTAGATTTAAGGGGGGAAAAAAACACCTATAGGTCAAAACTTATAGATCTGCACTTATTTACCCAGCACAGACTGCTGTTTAGCATTTGGTGATTGCATTCTTATTTACATAATTTAAATGTGTATGGCATATGTATAGCAAGCAATATTCTTTTAAATGTGTTCATTTAATTAAAATACAATTATGTCATTTACCCCCTTCCTTCTCGTCCCTCCCACTTCTCCCATGTCTTTCTCCTCTGTTCCCTCTCAAATTTATGGCTTTATAAGTTTTTATTATTAAATATATATGCATATGACAATACAAATATAAATGTAATCTGATGATTAATCTAATTAATATTACTTTTATGTGTATGTTGCTGGGGCTGACCACTTAGCATTGGACAACTATTTAAGGAGCTCATCCCTGGAGAATACTAATTCTCCTCAGTAGTCTGTAGTTGGCTGAAACTCTTCATGTAGAGGTGGGTATGTAGGATTTTCCACCACTTATGTTGGCAGGTCAACTGGCATTTTCATTCTTCAAGTCCTGTTTAAGGTGCCACATTGCTGAAATTTCACGAGTGCAGCTGCATTGTCATATCTATAAGATTACAATGTTTAGCAGAATTCTTAGTCATTTGGTTCTTAGAATTTCTCCACACTTTCTTCTGTGATATTCTCTGCACCACAGAAGCAGGGCTTCTGATGCATCAAATGGTTCTGGGCACACCTTGGTTATTTGTTCTTTGCATTTTGATTACTTATGTGGCTTTCTGTAATGGTCTCTACCTGTGGCAAAAAAGAGGAGCTTCTTTGATAAAGGATGAGAGCTACATATATCAATGGGCAGGTGGATAAGTATTTAAATGTAAATAATTATAATATTTTGGAAAGTGTCAGTAGTAGGTTCTCTTCTAAGTCCATGGCAATGGGTATTTGGTAGTTTACTGTACCAAGCATGAGTTCTCTCCTGCTGTGTCTTAGATCCAATTAGAGAGCTGTCAGTAAACAGCAAGATACACAGAGCTACTATTGCACCTGTAGAGATATCCCACCATGCTGGTCATGTTGTGGTCCATAGGCACCATATCTGCTAGGACTATTGATTGCTTTCCTATATAGACTGCTGGCATATTGAATTCTGATAGTATAGCAGATAATCCTCAGGGAGGAGACTTTTAGGTAAGATCCAGTTTGAATCCTCTGAGTTCTGTGTCTAAAGTATGTGATGTTTAGTAATAAAACTCATCTTCTCCCTTTGGGAGACAACTAAGGGCAACAGTAATAACCTACTTTGTTTTGAGAGTGTCTTAGAGACTCCTGACTAATAAATCAAAAGGAAGTTGCTCATGCATCGTACAGGAATGTTACTAAAATATTTTGTTCTTGAGGGGATCACTGTCAGTTTCAATGGCATATTTGGGCTCATTCACTTATACATACACATACACACTTATATGTATTAAACAAAAGTTTAGATAAATATAAAATAATATAATTCCTTGTGGCTATTTTAAACATCCTTAGTGCCTTTATTTCATCCTTCCTCCGTCCCTATCTTGTACTGTCCTCTCCTCCTTCTCAATTAAATCCTTCACCTGTTTTTCCCCATTTCGCCCTTCTGGAGTCTTGTTAGCCACTGCTCATTTAACATGCATTACAATTGAGAAGTGCCAAGGAGATGCTAAGGTGTGTGACATCCGTGATTTTTTTCTTTCAGTATTCATAGCTGAAAGTATTTCATCCATAAATAAATAAATGATATTGATGAAGTGTAGAGAAGAAAGCCACCTATCCCTGCATGGGGCAGTGAGATTTAAGGAGAATTTTGGAGAGAAAAAATGGAATTTATCACAGAGAAAAGTGATAATCCACAAAAGAAGGCTATGAAATTTATAAGTCAAGGAAATTCACTCTGCCTTCTTAGGAGCTACAGTCTTAGAAAGTATTTTGTTAATATTGAAAACACAGAGACCATATTGTTAAGCAACTTTTAGTTCTTATAGTTGCAGTTATTATAGTTTGCTTCTTAATATTGTTATTTATAAAAGAATATCAATGTTTACTGATCTGGTATATAAAAAGTACAAATTCTGTTTGATCATTTTTGAAACATTTCAAATGTTTCGATGAATTAACCTACTTTGTGAACACTCATTCTCTTGTGAGTATGTGTGTGAGCACAGATACACATGATGGAAAAAATAATTGTCAAAAAGCACTTAATGCATTACTTGAAACATAAAAGAGACTTTTGAAGTAATGATCACATTTATTAACTCTGAAATCAAAGGATCTATGCATACATTACAGTGTATTATTTCAAAATGACTGCATAAAATGTCAGTTTTAATAAATTTCCTGAAGATGAAATACTTCCATCACTATGTGTATATCTAGAGAAGTCCTCTATGACCTCAAGATATAGTGCCTCTTACATGATTGCCAAATTACCTCCAGCTTTTTATAAACTCAGATTTAGTTATTTTTACAACTAGTAGTATTATTTAATTTCTGTATGAAGAACATGTATTTTATTTTTGTTTCCTTCACAGTAATTTTATATTGAAAAATCTATGCCATTGGATTTCACATATTTCCACTAAATTTGAGTTGTTAACGATTCAGAGGCCAGTTTTTGTTAAGACATTTCAATGAGACATTTGGGAGAGACCCTGATATGCAAGTGGTGGTGCTCAGTAGACTTCTTAGTGTGTCAGCTGGGAGCTGTGATTTTGCTGTGTATGTAGCAAAGGAAATTGATGATCTCTTTGCTGCCTGTGGTTTGGCAGTTTGATTTTACTATCTGATTTTGAATCAGAGATATTTCTTTTTGTGTTATTTATTGTGCCTGGCATTGCCTTACAAGCGAGTCATGACTCACGTCATGAGTTCATTCACAGTTTCTATCTGTGCTCTTATCTGCCCAGGTGCCATTTCTGCAACCTAATCCCCAGGTTCCTGAACTGAATTTCTTTTGATTTACTAAGGCTCTGTCTGCAAACCAATAGAAAAACAGACTAAGAATTGACCAATACTTCTTTAAATGTATATATCACTAAGTTGCATTGCTATGTTATAGTCTACTCTCAAATCAGAAAAGGTCAAATATATCAGCATATTAAAACTATTCATGTCCTTGGTTATTTAGTACCTATTCCTTTTCATTAACTCATCCATTTGATTCTTTATTTAGTTAAATTAAGCCAGCTGTATTTCTAGCTCATTATAAAAGATAAATGATTCTTTAAAAGAAGAGAATCAAGTAGGGCCAAAATGTGAGAAAAGTCAGGCTTTGAACTTATATAATATGATTTTATATTCTTTAATATTCAAAAAGAACAGTGGTAGAATTACAACCAAGTCTCTAATATCTGAAATCTCTCATGCTGCCTTTCCTTAGGTAACCACTGCAAATCTGAAATCTTGTTTCTACTGATGGTACTTAGATGAACTTTTTCTGCAATATTTATTGTACTTTTATATTTATATTATATTTATATTTATAGTATACTGTATATTTTATAAATAAATGGTGGGTCTTGGAGCATTGGAATATAGATTAGATAAAGCTTATAGTCTACCCATAGACTTCTATCATAAGAATCTATGGCTGCTAGCTATTATTAATGCACTCTTGTTTTATTTCTCTATGTTAATGATAGACCTCACTTTGAGAAAACCAATTCCATAACTCCATGTACTGAATTGATATTCTAATGAGACCATTAATTGTCTTTCTTTATACTCTGTGTAATTTACACCTTATCTTGTGGAAAAAATAGGGAATAAATTAGATCTACTTTAGCAGTAATCAGGTCTATAGAAATGAAGCTATACTCAAGAGTGTAACAGGATGCTTTGCTCTCTGGGTTGTATATAGACCCAGTTTGTGTCTGAAAATAATGAGATAGGTGTTAACAACTTGCAATATTCAGTAGGAACCCTGGATTTCCCTACAATCCATTATTTATCATAGGATCAAAGGAGATGATGATCATAAAAATCTTCACAAAGAGTTCATAATAAATAGTATCTTCAGATATGTAATGGGATAGAAAATAAAATCTTTTCTATCTGTTTGGACTCTAGCTCTGGAGTTAAATACTGGAGCAGTCAAAAAACCTCTCTGGAACTTGCTGAGAGGTTGTCTAACTGATGTCTTAATACTCTCAATTCACTATATTAAATAATAAGCAAAAGAACTTGATAGTGTGATAATCAGTCTTAGGTCTCTGTATTTAGAGTCTTGACTTTTCTCCTAACTTTTGTATTTTGGAAGAACATAATCCACTCAAGTAAAATATATGTTTTCTGAAAGTATGTCTCAATGATTTGGGGTTGTTTACTAGGTGGGCATAGAGGATTCTATTGCTTAGCCTGAAATTTATAAGTAGCAGAAACTCAGGGGATACTAGAATGGAATTTAAGAATACTTCCTTTTTAGTCTTTTTGAGACAGGGTTTCTCTGTATAGCCCTGGCTGTCCTGAAACTCACTCTGTAAACCAGGCTGGCCTTGAACTCAGAAGTCCACCTGTCTCTGCCTCCCAAGTGCTGGGATTAAAGACGTGTGCCACCACTACCCAATTTAAGAATACTTCTTAGGAAAACTTGAAAAATGCCTCCAGGAGTTTCTAGTGTATATGTACATAACCACAATTTGGTCCCTTGTTCTCTCTGGATAACTTTGAATGTAGGGGGCTGTCTAGAAGTTCTTGACATAGAGAATATAGAGAAAAAAATGATTTTGTTCAAATACCTGCATTTGGTACATAAGCACATTAAGGATACATGGATGTCTTGAAAGACAGTCACAACCAAACATATGACTTTAAATGGTAGCCCCAGGATCATAGACCCAATACTTAGGAGCTGTCTGGAAGGCCTGGTGAACACATAGTGAAAGAGCTAGTGGCCAGTAGGCAAGTGACACCCTGTCAATGAGAAGGGAGTGTACACTAAGTTGCTGGGCTGCTAGTTCACTTCAAATTGGGTGAAAAATAATAGGTATACTATAGTAAATTACTTGCTGATTGACATGGAGTTTACAGGTTTTGACCATTAAAAAGAATAGCTCTTTTTTTTCTTTTTTTTAATTGAATATATTCTTCATTTATATTTCAAATGTTATACTCCTTCCCAGTTTCCCCCCTCCCAGAAAACCCCCAACCCATCCTCCCACCTTCTGCCTCCAAGAATATGCTCCTCCACCCAACCCATTTCCATGACCCCCACTAGATTTCCCCACATTGGGGCCTCTATTGAGACTTCACAGGACCAAAGACCTCTCCTCCCACTGATGCCTGACAAAGCATCCTCTGCCAATCTTTTGGCTGGAACCACATGAACACCTTGGTTGATGGCTTAGTCCCTGGGAGCCCTGGGGCGTCTGGTTGGCTGACATTGTCGTTCTTCCCATGGGGCTGCAACCCCCCCCCAGCTCCTCCAGCTTGCCCTCCAACTCCTCCATAGTGAACCCCATGCTCAGACCAATGGTTGGTTGCTAGTATTCACCTCTGTATCTGTAAGGCTCTGGCAGGACCCCTCTAAAAGACAACCATAAATGGCTCCTTTTGGTACACACTTCTTGTCATCCATAGTAGTTTTGGGGTTTGGTGACTGTTTATAGGATGAATCCCGAGGTAGGATAGTCTCTGGGTGGTCTTTCCTTCAGTCTCTGCTCCACTCTTTGTCTCCATAGCTGTTCCTGTGATTATTTTGTTCCCTTTCTCAGAGGAACCAAATCACCCCCACTTTGGTCTACCTTCTTCGTGATCTTCCTGTGGTCTGTGAATTGTAACATGTTTATTTTGAGCTTTTGGGCTAACATCCACTTATCTGTGAGTGCAAACCATGTGTGTTATTTTGTGATTGGGTTACTTCACTCAGGGTGATACTTTCTAGTTTCATCCATTTGCCTAAGAATTTCATGAATTCATTATTTTTAATAGCTGAATAGTACTCCATTGTGTATATATACCACAATTTCTGTATCCATTCTTCTGTTGAAGGATATCTGGGATCATTCCAGCTTTTGGCTATTATAAATAAGGCTGCTATGAACATAGTGGAGCATATGTCCTTAATGCATGTTGGAGAATCTTCTGGGTATATGCCCAGGAGTGGTATAGCTGGATCCTCAGGTAGTACTATGTCCAATTTTCTGAGGAATTGCCATACTGATTTCCAGAGCAGTTTTACTAGCTTTCAATCCCACCAGCAATGGAGAAGTGTTCCTCTTTTTCCACATCCTCTCCAGCATCTGTTGTCTCCTGAGCTTTTCAACTTAGCCATCTGACTGGTGTGAGGTGGAATCTCAGGGTTGTTTTGATTTGCATTTCCCTAATAACTAAGGATGCTGAACATTTCTTTAGGTGCTTCAGAGCCATTCGAGTTTCCTCAGTTGAAAATTCCCTGTTTAGCTCTCTACCCCATTTATTAATAGGGTTATTTGACACTCTGGAGTATAACTTCTTGAGTTCTTTGTAGACATTGGATAAACTGGAGGTCAGCATGCAGAAAAATGCAAATCGACCCATTCTTATCTCCTTGTACAAAGCTCAAGACCAAGTGGATCAAGGACCTCCATATAAAACCAGATAAAATGAAGCTTATAGAGGAGAAAGTGGGGAAGAACCTTGAACACATGAGCACAGGGGAAAATTTCCTGAATAGAACACCAATGGCTTATGCTCTAAGAACAAGAACTGACAAAATGGGACCTCATAAAACTTCAAAGTTTCTCTGTAAGGCAAAGGACACTGTCAATAGGACAAAACGGCAACCAACAGATTGAGAAAAGATCTTTACCAATCCTACATCCAATAGAGAGCTAATATTCAATGTATACAAAGAACTCAAGGAGAATATCTCTTTGAGGAGCTAATATACTTTTCTTTCTTGGAAAACACAGGTAATGAGAGTATTTTAGAAGGACTTTATGGACTGTGTCTGGAGAATCTTACATGGGCTTCTGGATAAAAGCATGACCTCTGGGAGAGCATAGGACTTCTACCAGAGTGGGATGCTGGGATATAAAGTTGAGGGGAAATTTCTTCCTTTTTTTTAATTATGAGTTTTTGTTTGATATCCCATGAGGTCCAGTATATCCATAGCCCAGTATGTTTCTACAACTATGCACAGATGATGAAACTTTCCAGTACTTGTTGCATCCTCAAAAACTGAATGGTTTGTTTGCCTCCAGTTATATCCACTTCCAGTAGTTCTTCAGCAAGGGGAGGGACCCACAGATCAGCTACTATATATGTTGACTGGGTTGGATGTGTGGAGGTATTTTGTATGTATTGTATACAGCTGCTGTGAGTTTTTGAATGTGATAGTCATGCTATGTCCAGAAAAGAAAATCCCACAATGTTTTTCTCCTTATCCCCATGTCTTTCTATTCTCTTTGACTCCTTTTCCATACTTCCTGAGTCATGGGGATATGGGTAATTTGATCTCTGTACACATGTCTCATTTAAGTACAAACATTTAGTCTTTATATTGAGTACTTTGACCATTTATTCATCTCTCCCTTGATTGCTTCTCATTGCAAAAAGAATCTTTTCCATTTTGATGACAAAGATATATTTAGAAGACAGCTTAATGACCTGACCACATACCTAAATAATAATAGCAGTTTATATTCTAGGATCTAAATGCTCTCTGTGAACTTTTGCCCCGGTTTATAATACCAAGCAGGAAACTCTTTTTTATAAAGAGGGTCTCAATTCCAAACAGAATTTAATTAGTTACTTCTTGACAGTTGTACCACTATTGTAGTAGTTAACACATTTTGTCTGGCAAGTAGGTATTGCAGCACGCAGTGTTCAGTGCTGTGCAAGACCATCGATGTCTTTCTTTATCTTGTAGCTTGTATAACACTTTCTGAAATAGAGGCTAGAAGTCAGGGAGGAAGTTTCTGAGTCATTTTGAGATTTAGATGTCCATGTTTAAAGCAGAAGTGTGTGGTCTCTACAACATGTAGTTGTTCTGCATGATTAAGCTGTTATTAAGCTGAAGTTATTTGGGATTTCTAAACCAGTAACTCATAAGAAATCATCACTGTCCTTATTTAACAATTTTTATTTAAAAGCCCATGTCTTCTTAGATTGACATTATCCACTCACAAATTTTTTTCTTTATCTTTTCAAGATGTATTTTGAAATATAATTCTTAAATAGGGGCTTCCCATGAGGCTTTTTCATACATCCTTAATTTAACCGAGTATTCTCTTCTTTTACTTCCATTTCACACGTTCATTCTTTTGTCTCCAACTATACATGTTGTAATTGGGGTGTGTGATCAAAGGTTTTCATATCCCATTCTCTTTTCAACCATTCACTCTTGCTTTCAGACATGTCTACTATGCCATTTCCTGACTGTCTTCTCCCAATGGTCCACTTCTCTACCCTTTTTATATCTATGGTCTAATAACCTCCTCCCTCCGCAATCCTGTTTCTTAACTGAGATTTATAAAGGAAGTATTGACTGATTCTTATGCCTAATGGTTCCAATCCCATATTAGACTCTCTCTGTGTTACTTCCCTTTAACCTTAGAGATATTCTCATATTTCTTATTGAGAAACAAAAAAGGTCTCCATACAAAGCTGGATGGGATGAAATGAGATTTGAGAAGGTAAGCAATAGTGATTTAGGTGCCCTGGACGTAAATGTTGCATACAAATTTCAAATTAAATAGTGAGAAAGTATTTCAAAATTATTCAAATTTGTATTATTTCAAATGTGGGCTTTATTCATATTAATGTGAACTTTTTAATAGATACAGTCATAGCAAAAGCATTAAGAGCTAAATGACATAATTTTCAGTTTTATGAATTTATAAGTATGAGAGTGAATGTACTCAAGGTCTCCCTTTGTGTAAATATACCACATTTTCTGTATCCATTCCTCCATTGAGAAACCTTCCAGCTTCTAGATATTATAAATAGGGCTACTATGAACATAGTGGAGCATGTGTCCTTACTACATGTTGGAGAATCCTCTGGGTATATGTCCAGGAGTGCTAATAACAGGATCCTCTGGTAGTATTATGCCCAGTTTTCTGACCACCTGCCAAACTGATTTCCAGAGTGGTTTTACCAGCTTGCAATCCCACCAGCAGTGGAAGAATGTTCCTCATTTTCCACATCCTTGCCAGCACCTGCTGTCTCCTGAGATTTTGATCTTAAACATTCTGACTAGTATGAGGTGGAATCTCAGGGTTGTTTTGATTTGCATTCCCCTGATGACTAAGGATATTGAACATTTCTTTAGGTGCTTCTCAGCCATTCGATATTCCTCAGGTGAAAATTCTTTGTTTAGCTCTGTACCACATTTTTTTAATAGGGTTATTTGGTTCTCTGGAGTCTAGCTTTTTGAGTTCTTTATATATATTGGATTTTAGCCCTCTGTTGGATGTAGAGTTGGTAAAGATCTTTTCCCAATTTGTTGGTTGCCCTTTTGTTCTGTTGACAGTGTTCTTTGCCCTACAGAAAATTTGTAATTTATGAGGTCCCATTTGTCAATTCTTGATCTTAGAGTGTAGGTTATTGTTGTTTTCAGGAAATTTTCCCCTGTGCCAATGTGTTCAAGGCTCTTCCCCAGTTTCTTTTCCATTAGTTCCAGTGTGACTGGTTTTATGTGGAGGTCCTTGATCCACTTGGACTTGAGCTTAGTACAAGGAGATAAGAATGGATTGATTTGTATTCTTCTGCATGCTAGTTGCCAGTTAAGCCAGCACCATTTGTTGAAAAGGCTATCTTTTTTCTACTGGATGGTTTTAGCTCCTTTGTCAAAGATCAAGTGACCATAAGTGGGTGAGTTCTTTTCTGGGTCTTCAGTTCTATTCCATTGATCTACCTGCCTCTCACTGTACTAATACCGTGCAGTTTTTGACACTATTGCTCTGTAGTATTGCTTGAGGTCTGGGATACTGATTCCTCCAGAAGTTCTTTTACTATTGAGAATACTTTTAGCTGTCCTGGGTTTTTTGTTTTTCCAGATGAACTTGAGAATTGCTCTTTCTAATTCTATGAAGAATTGAGTTGGAATTTTGATGGGGATTGCATTGAATCTGTATATTGCTTTTGTCAAGATGGCCATTTTTACTATATTAATCCTGCCAATCCACAAGCATGGGAGATCTTTCCATCTTCTGAGGTCTTCCTCTTTCTTCAGAGACTTGAAGGTCTTGTCATACATATATTTCATTTGTTTGGTTAGCGTCACACCAAGATATTTTATATTGTTTGTGACTATTGTGAAGGGTGTCATTTCCCTAATTTCTTTCTCAGCCTGTTTATCCTTTAAATAAAGGAAGGCTACTGATTTGTTTGAGTTAATTTTATATGAGGCCACTTTGCTGAAGTTATTTATCAGCTGTAGGAGTTCCCTGTGGAGTTTTATGGGTCGCTTAAGTATACTATCATATCATCTGCGAGTAGTGATAATTTGACTTCTTCCTTTCCAATTTGTATCCTTTTGACCTCCTTTTCTTGTCTAATTGCTCTATCTAGAACTTCAAGTACTATATTGAATAAATAGGGAGAGAGTGGGCAGCCTTGTCTGTTCCCCGATTTTAGTGGGATTGCTTCAAGTTTCTCTCCATTTAGTTTGATGTTGGCTACTGGTTTGCGGTATATTGCTTTTATTATGTTTAGGTATGGGCCTCGAATTCCTGATCTTTCCAAGATTTTTAACATGAAAGGATGCTGAATTTTGTCAAATGCTTTTTAGCATCTAATGGTTTTTTCTTTGAGTTTGTTTATGTAGTGGATTACACAATAGAATACTCCCTTTAAGTATATAATCTGACTACATAGTATTAAAAGGATCTTTCAAACAGAGATAGGAAAAAAGAAAAACTGGAAGTGAGTAAGATAGGGTAGGAAGAGGGAGGGATGCAAAGAAAAAGAGAGAAATAAGAGAAAGAAAAAGATTTCTATATATTCTATTTCATTAATTTTCCATTGTATTACATAAAAATTAAATTAACTGTTATAAAACACACTACATTCAACTTGCAAAACTGACAGTCTAAGTGATTGTATCGAAAATCATTCTTTCTCCAAATAAAAGAAATTTGTAATGTTATATTTTTTCATCCTGTCTGAAAGGATGTGTCAAAATTCTCATTTCGTACAATGTTCACCTCATTCTATCAACAATTTGAAAATAGACAGCCAATGATTAAAACATGACATGTGTTCTGATTATTTGGGAAACTAAGTAGTGATACCTTTTTGTTAGAGGAAAAATTCAGAATACCTGTCCTTAAGTCCTTTCCAATATCAAATTAGGTGGAACTCCCAGAAGAAAATAATGATGCATTTTAATATGTTTTCAAAATTTGGGCTCATATGTGTGGTTATGTGCTATTCATTTTTTATTATCCAGATTTCATAAGCTGAAATCACCTGGGAAAAGTGATCCTTATTTGGTGAAATAACTGGTTCTGATTGGTTCATGGCCATGACTGTCAGAAATTGTCTGGATTGATGGTTGATGTGGGAGGGCGGTACAGGGTACATTTCTAGGAAAGGAGGTCTAACCTTACAATAAAGCTAGCTGCACATGAGCCAGAAAGGAAGCCAGGAAATAGCATTCCTCTATGATCCCAGATTCCAGGCTGCTTTTCCTCCAAGATCTGTTATTATAGCAATAGAAACAAACTAGAACAACTTGCTTCGTACCACCTTCTATTTTTTTCATTATAGTTCTGTTTATTTTTATTTTAATTTTTATTCACTTTACATTCCAATCAAAGCCCCTCCTCTTCTCTCTTCCCAGTCCTATCTTTACAAATTAAGCTCAAAATTATCCCCACTCCCTTCTCCTCAGAGAAGGGGAGGACCCCTCGTATGCCACCCTACCCTGGGGCATCTAGTCCCAGCAGGTCTAGGCACATCCTTTCCCACTGAATTCCATCCAAGCAGTCCAAGTATGGGTAAGGCATCCAATGACAGGAAACAGAGACTAAGACAACATGCATTGTTTAAGATAGGCTCTTCCTTGTTGTTCCCTGCTATATGTTACCGGATTAGCTGGACTGCAAGCTTAGATGAGATGATTCACCTGTCTCTGACACCAGTGTCTTTTAGGGGCATTCTGGGCATATATGGAGATGCTGATGCTTGTTTCTAGCTTTTTATATGGATTCTGGGATTCTGTGCTCAGCTTCTTGAGCTTTGGAACAGTAATTTAGCCACTAAGCCATCACCTCAACCTCAACTAAATATATTTTAATGTATGATAGAGAAATTAGAGTCTAAGTGAGAAGTTAATAAGATAATTTCTTAACTTCAACACTGAAAAAAATTAAGATTTAAGACACCAGTAAGTTAGGAGTTAATGTGACTGCAGAAAAAATAGAAGTAATGAAATGTTCAATATAATTTATTTTCACCATAGCTTTTAGTTATAGCAGATAGGTCACTAAATTTTCTACGACTAAAGCAATGAACTTTTTAAGAGTCGTGGTTAAAATCAATATACCAAGAACCCTGCATTTTAATCACCTGAGAGTGAATTCACTTCTTGCTTGAGGGGATTCTGTTTGTTTGGTTTTTGGGGATTTAAATACTTTATTGATATATGCTCAGTCCCTAGGATTCATTTTTCTTTCTTCACTCTTTATTTAATTTATGTATGGAATTGTTCCATAACACTGAGTGCAAAGCTGGGTGTTGATGACTAAAATAATTAATACAAAGTCTTGTGTCCCTAGACAGCACTTTTGCTCATGAATGCATTAAATGAATAATTATAGTGTTTGATGAAATCTATGATGTGAATATCCTGTGAGATAAGAGAAGAAGCCTGCCACAAGCAAAGCTGTGCTGTGTTAGAAGGATACTTGGGAAGAAATCCATTGCTGGGTCCTCAGAGCATTCTTTTCATTCTTCAATGAAAAATTGCCAATAATCTTCATGTTTTTGCTTATAAGTTTTGGTTATTTAGACTTAGACCTTTTCTTATAGGAACCATATATCTCTATGGAAAGGACTGACAAGAACCTGTGCATGTCATTAAATCTGTTCTTGTTATGGGTATCTAGATGTGGGGAACTTTAAGAACCTCACTTTCCATAGGTGGTGTGCCTATTTTCATTGTTTTAGTCTTAATGTTGGAAGTTCTGTCCTCTGATTCCTTTTTTTAAAATTAATTAATTATTTAATTTTTTAACACTCCATATTTTACCCCAACCCATCCACCCTCCTCTACGTCCCATACCCCCTCCTCAGCCCCAGTCTCCACGTGGATATCCCCACCCCCCACCCCATCTGACCTCTAAACTCCCTGGGGCCTCCAGTTTCTTGAGGGTTAGGTGTATCATCTCTGAATGAACACAGACTGGGCAGTCCTCTACTATATGCATGTTGGGGGCCTCATATCAGCTGTTGTATGCTGCCTGTTTGATAGTCCAGTGTTTAAGAGATCTCAGGTCCAGTTTAATTAAGATTGCTGGTCCTCCTACAGGATTGCCCTTCTCCTCAGTTTCTTTCAGCCTTCTCTAATTCAACAACAGGGGTCAGCTGCTTCTGTCCATTGGTTGGGTGTTAAATCTTTTACTTTTTTCTGCCTTCTGGAGGCTATTTTCCTGATAAAGATACAGTTGCTTCCCGCCAATATTTATATTCTTTGTATAGATTTTATTTTATATTTTCTATGTCCTATATGACTGATGTATCAGTTTTTCATTTACTATTACAATTTACCTCACATGATTAACTTAATCCAAGTAGCTAGATACATGTTCTGTACCAATTTTCCTGGATATAGTTCTTATAGAGCATGCCTACATCATATAATTATCATTTGGTTTTGACTCTTCTAAAATTTATTGGCATTGTCTCTCTCTTATCCCCACAAAATTCATATCCATAGAAGAGAATTAAATTAGGAAAGAGATATATTTTGAAAAGTAAATTACTATGCATGGGATATAGACAATGATACTGATATTGCTAGATTAGAGATACAAATAAATTGATGTTGGACAGGAAAGCCATAATTCTTTCTGTGTAAATATATGAAAAGGCAAGAGATTATAATGATGGATATGGTAATGGATTAGAGCCACCAATACCAATGCAGATTGTGTTTAACTAAATATGGTCTGGTGATTGCAAAACAACAAAAAATTAGATGTAGGTATAGTTGTGTGCCTGAGGTTGAATACAGACATGCAGACATGCATTCTCTTGCAGTAACACCTGAGTAGAACTAAAAACAAGGTTTCTTAGCAGAAATTAGCAAATGTAAGATCCAGAATCTAGATTCTAGTATCATCCTTTATATGAGGAACCAAGGCTTTGATTTGAGGATGATGCACAACATAGATAAAATAAGCTTATCCCACGTTGTAGAACCAGAAAATACTCACACACACACACACACACACACACACACACACACACACACACACACACAGACACACACACTAGGATGCAAAAGGGACGTAAGAACCAAATGTGTTCCTAGTGACCAAAGTGGGAAAACATTGAGCAATGAAATGAAGTTGTTGGGATTGCAAGAGAATGAGAAATATAGGATAAGTATTCATGAATGGAAACTGAAACTAGTCAATATACAAAAGGCAATTTATGTGCAAATACTTCTATAGTTTTCTTTCTTTTTTCTGTGTTGATTTTCTTTTCTCACAGACAAAGAGCATATATTGGTATTCCTTAGTTTGGTGGGTATACAAAATGATCTTTCAAATAGAGGAAAATTAAAAAAGTTAAAAAAAAATAAAGAATAACTTAAAGTATAAGCAAAGCTTTCCAAACACTACCTCAGCTGAGTTAGCTTATACAGTCTGCCACTTGGTGTAGTGCATTAAAATTGCTTTTACTTCTGCAATCTCCTTCATAAAACATGGGTCTTCTCTAATCATTGAAAACAAATGCAAGACAAGTTCCAAATACGGGACATTGTACATAATACAGAAAGTTATTTGTCAAGTGGACAGCATGTATGTCAGAAATAAGGACAGTCTGAGGAATGTCAAAATGAAGAGAAATACAAAGAGACATGAATGTCATGCAGTATCCTGAGACTTTTCCTGGAATAGAAAGCATTCAGAGAAAGGATAATGCCTATAAATATAGTCTGACCTTAAATTTCAAGTAGATTCACATCAATACTAAATCAGTGCAACATACAATGTAAGATCAATAATACGAGAATCTGTGAATGGCACCTATAAATACTCTTTGGGCTTTCTTTTGGGATTGTTTTAAATAAAATATAGAACTATGCTAAAATTAATAACAAATCTAGATAAAGAAATGTGTCATCCCTAATATATGACACCAGGAGGCAGAAATGAAATTTGAAGAGATTAATTAGAACTTAGTTTTGGCTGACACAGTTGGCAAGAATATTTCAAAGCAAAGCAGACACTTAAAAAAGAAAAACTCATATTCTTAGCATATTCTTATATTCAGTCAATAGATTAGGTAATGATAGAATTACATAAACTGCAAGAACCATGAATATAAACAAAATTCAAAATTCCATTAGTTTTATGGAGAATTCTGCAGATGAACCCTTAGGTATCCTTTGATCATGAGAAACAGAGAGATAAAACTATGAAAACAACTTTAACACTCCACTTATACCTTCATCTCCATGTTCAGACTATCTCTCCTACTTATAAATTCAGGTTTTATCTTCAAAGTTGCTTTGCAGTTGTGAAATTAATGAATCTCTGTCCAAATCTAAGCCCAGGGTCTTCTCTGAGTACACTGTCTATGGCTTCTGCCTACTGTTGCAAAACAAACTGAATAATTCAGTGTAAGAAGATTGTTTGAGATGATCAAAGAGCATCAGAAAGAAAGAAAAAAGTAAATAGAAAGAGTATATAATTTTTTTCTGCTCCGTTTCCAGGAAGCTATCCTGAAATAGTCAACTTGCAAAGCTATAAAGGAAATCAAAACAAATTTTCTGGATACTTTTCTCATGAACTTGTTTACCACACTCAAAGAAAAATAATAGGGTGAAAAGCACAATAGCAGGTCTTGTTCAGCTCTACAAGAAATCAGTGAACTCATTGCTTGGGCAATTTTGCATAGAAATGCTATTGTAACTAGAGACAGGACCTTAATGTAATTTATTACATTATTATATATATATATATATATAACTATATATATAATATATATTGTTATATATAACAATAGGTTATATATATATATGTATATAAAATAACTTATATACATATTATTTTCTAAACATTCCAAATGATTTCCTCTTTCCCGTTTCCTTCCTCCCCGAAAGTCCCATAAGCCCCCTACCCTCCCTCTGTTCCCCATTCCACCCCCTCTTGCTTCTCTGTCCTGGTATTCCCCTACATCCAGTTTTTCCAGGACCAGGGGTCTCTCCATCCATCATCTTGGAAATCCATTGATATGTGAATTTTGTCTTGGGTATTCCGAGATTCTGGGTTAATATCCCCTTATCAGTGACTGCATACCATGTGTGTTCTTTTGTGATTGGGTTGCCTCACTAAGGATGATATTTTCCAGTTCTGACGATTTGCCTGAGAATTTCGTGAATTCATTGTTTTTAATTGCAGAGTAGTATTCCATTGTGTAAATATAACACACCTTCTGAATCCATTCCTCCATTGAGGGAAATCTGGGTTCTTTCCAGCTTCTGGCAATTATAAATAAGGCTTCTATGAACATAGTGGAGAATGTGTCCTTATTGCATGGAGGGGAAACCTCTGGGTATATGCCGAGGAGTGGTATAGCAGGATCCTCCGGGAGTGTCATGCCCAGTTTTCTGAGGAACCAACAGACTGCATTCCAGAGTGGTTGTACCAGCTTGCAATCCCACCAGCAGTGGAGGAGTGTTCCTCTTTCTCCACATCCTCACCAACAACTGCAGTCTCCTGTGTTTTTTATCTTAGGCATTCAGACTGGTGTGAGGTGGAATCTCAGGATTGTTTTGATTTGCATTTCCCTAATGAATAAGGATGTTCGACATTTCTTTAGGTGCTTCTCAGCCATTAAATATTCTTCAGGTGAGAACTCTTTGTTTAGTTCTGTACCCCATTTTTAATAGGGTTATTTGGCTCTCTGGAGTCTAACTTCTTGAGTTCTTTGTATATATTGGATATTAGCCTTCTGTCAGATGTAGGGTTGGTAAAGATCTTTTTCCAGTTTGTTGGTTGCTGCTTTGTCCTTTTGACAATGTCCTTGCCTTACAGAAATGTTGTAATTTTATGAGGTCCCATTTGTCAATTCTTGATATTAGAGCATAAGCTATTGGCGCTCTGTTCAGGAAATTTTCTCCTGTGCCCATATGTTCAAGGTTCTTCCCTAGTTTCCTTTCTATTAGTTTCAGTGTGTCTGCTTTAATGTGGAGGTCGTTGATCCACTTGGAATTGGGCTTAGTGCAAGGAGATAAGAATGGGTCAATTTGGATTCTTCTGCATGTTGACCTCCAGTGGAACCAGCACCATTTGTTGAAAAGGCTACCTTTTTTCCACTGGATGGTTTTAGCTCCTTTGTCAAAGATCAAGTGAACATAGGAGTGTGGATTCATTTCTGGGACTTCAATTCCGTTCCCGTTCCACTGATCTACATGCCTGTCACTATACCAATCCCATGCAGTTTTTAAAACTATTGCTCTGTAGTACAGCTTAAGTTCTAGGATATTGATTCCCCCAGAAGTTCTTTTACTCTTGAGAATAGTTTTAACTATCCTGGGTTTTCTGTTATTCCAGATGAATTTTTGAACTGCTCTTTCTAACTCTATGAAGAATTGAGTAGGGATTTTAATGAGGATTGCATTGAATCTGTATAATGCTTTTGGCAGATGGTCATTTTTACTATATTAATCATGCCAATCCATGAGCATGGCAGATTTTTCCATCTTCTGAGGTCTTCTTCAATTTCTTTCTTCAGAGACTTGAAGTACTTGTTACACAGATCTCTTACTTGTTTGGATAGAATCACACCAAAATACTTTATATTGTTTGTGGCTATCGTGAAGGGTATTATTTCTCTTACTTCTTTCTCAGCCTGCTTATTCTTTGAGTGTAGGAAGGCTACTGATTTTCTTGAGTTGATTTTATTTCCGGCCACTTTGCTGAAGTTGTTTATCAGCTGTAGGAGTTCTCTGGTGGAGTTCTTTGGGTCACTTAAGTATACTATCATATCATCTGCAAATAGTGATAGTTTGACTTCTTCCTTTCCAATTTGTATCCCTTTGACCTCCTTTTGTTGTCTAATTGCTCTAGCTAGAACTTCAAGTACTATATTGAAAAGATATGGAGAGAGAGGGCAGCCTTGTCTAGTCCCTGATTTTAGTGGGATTGCTTCAAGTTTCTCTCCATTTAGATTGATGTTGGTTACCAGTTTGCTGTATATTGCTTTCACTATGTTTAGATATGGGCCTTGAATTTCGGATTTTTCCAAGACCTTTAATATGAAAGGATGCTGAATTTTGTCAAATGCTTTCTCAGCATTTAATAAAATGACCATGTGGTTTTTTTCTTTGAGATTGTTTATATAGTGGATTACATTGATGGACTTCCTTGTACTGAACCATCCCTGCATCCCTGGGATGAAGCCTACTTGATCGTGGTGAATAATCATTTTGATGTGTTCTTGGATTCTGTTGGCAAGAATTTTATTGAGTATTTTTGCATCGATATTCATAAGAGAAATTGGCCTGAGATTCTCTTTCTTTGTCGGATCTTTGTGTGATTTTGGTATTAGCGTAATTGTGGCTTCATAGAACGAGTTGGGTAGTGTCCCTTCTGTTTCTATTTTGTGGAATAGTTTGAAGAGTATTGGTGTTAGGTCTTCTTTGAAGGTCTGATAGAATTCTGCACTAAAACCGTCTGGACCAGTGCTTTTTTTGGTTGGAAGTCTTCCAATGACCATTTCTATTTCCTCAGGGGTTATGGACGGTTTAGATGGTCTATTTGATCCTGATTTAATTTTGGTATTTGGTATCTGTCTAGGAAATTGTCCATTTCCTCCAGCTTTTCTAGTTGTGTTGAATATAGGCTTTTGTAGTAGGATCTGATGATTTTTTGAATTTCCTCAGTTTCTGTTGTTTTCTCTCCCTTTTCATTTCTGATTTTGTTAAGTTGGATACTCTCTCTCTGTGCCCTCTGGCTAGTTTGGCTAAGGGCTTATCTATCTTGTTGATTTTCTCAAAGAACCAACTCCTAGTTTTGTTGATTCTTTGTATGGTTTTATTTGTTTCTACTTGATTGATTTCAGCCCTGAGTTTGATTATTTTCTGCCTTCTACTCCTCCTGGGTGTATTTGCTTCTTTCTGTTCCAGGGCTTTTAGGTGTTCCATTAAGCTGCTAGTGTATGCTGTCTCCCGTTAATTTTTGGAGGCACTCAGAGAGCAGGGTGTTGAAGTCACCCACTATTATTGTGTGAGGTGCGATGTGTGCTTTGAGCTTTAGTAAAGTTTCTTTTATGAATGAGGGTGCCCTTGCATTTGGAGCATAGATATTCAGAATTAAGAGTTCTTCTTGGTGGATTTTTCCTTTGACCAGTGTGTAGTGTCCTATGACTTTTTGATGATTTTAGGATGAAAGTCAATTTTATGTGATATTAGGATGGCTACTCTGGCTCGTTTCCTGGAACCATTTGCTTGTAAAATTGTTTTCCAGTCTTTTACTCTGAGGTAGTGTTTGTCTTTGACACTGAGGTGCATTTCCTGCATGCAGCAAAATGCTGGGTCCTGTTTACATATCCAGTCTGTTATTTTATGTCTTTTTATTGGGGAGTTGAGACCATTGATATTAAGAGAGATTAAGGAATAGTGATTATTGCCATGTGATATTCTTGATGCTATCTTTATGTTTGATAGGTTATCTACTTTTGGGTTTGATGAAAGAAGGTTACTATATCATTTTTTCCAGGATGTAGTTTCTCTCCTTGTGTTGGGGATTTCCACCTATTATCCTTTGTAGGGCTGGGTTTGTGGAAAGATATTGTGTAAATTTGGTTTTATGATGGAATGTCTTGGTTTCTACATCTATGGTGATTGAGAGTTTTGCTGGGTATAGTAGTCTAGGCTGGAATTTGTGTTCTCTTAGAGTCTGCATGAGATCTGCCCAGGATCTTCTGGCTTTCATAGTCTCTGGTGAGAAGTCTGATGTGATTCGGATAGGTCTTCCTTTGTATGTTACTTGGCCCTTTTCTCTTACTGCTTTTAATATTCTTTCTTTGTTTAGTACATTTGATGTTTTGATTATTATGTGATGGGAGGTATTTCTGTTCTGGTCCAGTCTGTTTGGAGTTCTGTAGGCTTCTTGTACATTCATAGGCATCTCTCTCTTTAGGTTAGGGAAGTTTTCCTCCATAATTTTTTTGAAGATATTTACTGACCCTTTAAGTTGCAAATCTTCACTCTCATCTATACCTATAATCCTTAGGTTTGGTCTTCTCATTGTGTCTTGGATTTCCTGGATGTTTTGGGTTACATGTTTTTTGCATTCTTCATTTTCTTTGACTGTTGAGTTGATGCTTTCTATGGTATCTTCAGCACCTGAGATTCTTTCTTCCATCTCTTGTATTATATTGTTAATATTTCCATCTAATGACTCCTGATTTCTTTCCAAGTTTTTCTATCTCCAAATTTGTCTCAATTTGTGATTTCTTAGTTGTTTCTACTTCCTTTTATAGATCCTGGATGGATTTGCTCAGATCCTTCACTTGTTTGTATTTTTCTGTATTTCTTTAAGATATTTTTGCATTTCCTCTTTCAGAATTTCTGCCTGTTGACCCAAATTCTCCTGTATTTCTTTAAGTGATTTTTGTGTTTCCTCCTTATGGGCTTCCATCTGTTTATCCATTTTCTCCTGCATTTCTTTAAGCGATTTTTGTGTTTCCTTTGTAAGGGCATCTACCCGTTGATTCATTTCTTTAAGCGATTTTTGAGTTGCCTCCTTATGGGCCTCCATCAGTTGACCCATATTCCCCTGCATTTCTCTAAGCGATTTTTGTGTTTCCTTTGTAAGGGCATCTACCCGTTGATTCATGTTCTCCTGTATTTCTTTATGAGATTTATTTGCGTCCTTCTTGAAATCCTCTAAAAGCATCATGAGAAGTGATTTTAAATCCAGATCTTGCCTTTTGGGTGTGATGGGGTATCCAGGACTTGCTGCTGTCGGAGAGTTGGGTTCGGATAGTGCCGTATTGCCTTGATTTTGGTTACTGACATTCCTATGTTTGCCTTTTGCCATCTGGTTACCTCTGGTGTTAGTTGGTCCTGCTGTCACTGGCTGTTGGTTGGACCTCCTGTGAGCCTGCAAGGCTATTTCTACCCCCCTCCCCGTATTACTGGGGTTCCCCTGGCTCCGATTGCTGAGGGGCTGCCCTGCTCCTGAGTGACTTTGGAGCCCTGATGTGCCTTGCCCCAAGTGATGTTATATTGGGGAATCCCTGCACATCTGAAGGCTCAGCATGGTCAATCCCCAGAGCAGACGTCGCCAAGGGGAGTCTGGTGCGCTCCCTCCCTGTGTGGGTGCGCTCTCTCCCAGTGCAGGTCCCTCTGCAGGGCAGATGTCCTACAGCAGAGCTGGCGTGTAAGTGACCACAGAACTGCCCAGCTCTTGGGAGCAGGGAGCACACAAGCTGGCTGAGTCCCAAGCGATATTATGCTTGATTATCCCTGTGCCTGGAGGTCCCAATTGCTCTTTTGCTGGAGCAAAGATGGCGGAGTGCACTGTCAGGACAATAGGTTTGAGTGATAATAAAAATCTCATACCATGTGTGTTCTTTTGTGATTGGGTTACCTCACTAAGGATGATATTTTCCAGCTCTGATCATTTGCTTAGGAATTTCGTGAATTCATTGTTTTTAATTGCAGAGTAGTATTCCCAGAATCTCGGAATACCCAAGACACAAATCACATATCAATAGATTTCCAAGAAGATGGAAGGGGGGACCCCTGGTCCTGGAAAGACTGGCTGTAGGGGAATACCAGGACAGAGAAGCAAGAGGGGGTTGAATGGGGAACAGAGGGAGGGAAGGGAGCTTATGGGATTTTCGGGGAGGGAGGAAATGGGAAAGGGGAAATCATTTGGAATGTAAATAAAAAAAACTTAGAAAGTAAAAAAAAAATAACCTCAAAGAATCAAGAAGTAGATAAGAAATGTAACTAACAATCCAGATGTTGTGCTAAGCACTATGGGAATAATGTAAATAGTTAAGGCATTAAAGATGTTAACCAGGAGCCTGTGATTCTAATGAGACTAAAGAAAGCTTTACTAAGAATGCATTTACCTGAAACTTGAGTGATGAATAAGATCATAAAGTTTTATAAAAGTATGGAAAGTAATTTGAACAAAGGTGACAAAGTACATAAGTGAAAATGAAGGTGACAAAGTATATCAATGCACACGTGGTATTATGTATGTGATAAGGAGGCTCAGGGAGCCATCAGGAGACAGCATTAGAGTTGGGGGGCCAGGCTTTATAAGAACCCCTAGACCATGCTAAGGAGCTTGGATACTAATCAGTGAGAAGGAAATTGAATGGTTATAATTTGAGTAAGCAGTAGCATATGATAATTAAAAAGAAAAAAACCAGTGGAACAATTTTATTACTTGCTAACTCTTATTTGCTCTGACACAGAAGTTAATGTTGCAGAATTTATCTATAATGTTTAATGGCACGAGCTGATGAGGGTGTTGTGGTACAGTAACTGAGAGCTGCCTCCCTGCTAAGGAATATCTGATGGCACAACTAATAATGGCATGCTCTTCTTTAATGCCATCCAATAACTGTTTTTTTATTACCAAAAAAATGGGAGCAAAGAAAATCAATACCATGCAGATTTTCATCCATTCTCTTCAGACATCGTTATTTCAATAAATACATATTAGATACTATTTTAGGCAAATGCCAGAGAGAATTTATGCAAATTCAGAATGGGACAAGTAAATGCATATGATAAATGGGGAAGTGTTTAAGTTTTAGCAAGAATGTACAATAGAAGGAGCAGTGGGAGCTTGGAGAAGAAAATGTAACTTTGAGCTTCTTGTAGGTGCCACATTGACCCAAGAATAATGTTTAAGTGTCTTGAATACAAATTTCCCATGCCTTAGAGGAATAGGTACATCCATTTCTTTATGAACTATAGTATGTTGTGTATGCAAACTGTAAAACCTTGGCTAAGAGCTAAGGAGATGGCTCATTAAGTTCACATATCTGTAAAGCATGAGGACCTAAGCTTGGAACACCAGCATGCATTTAAAAATCAACTGTGTTGGTAGGAATCTGCAACATTAGCACTGGTGGAAGGGGTAGGGCAGAAAGATCCTAGGGATAGTCTACCATAAATGGTAAGCACCATGTCTTCTGGGTGACATTGTCTCAAAAAAGATAGAGTGAAAGACTATCAAGGAAGACACATGACATTGAAAGCTCTGGCTTCCATATGTGGATACACAGATTTACAACTGCTAATGTATACATATGTAAGCACACCCTTACAGATATGCAAACACATTCACCACAGATAAAGGAGAAATAGAAGGAGGATGAGGATGAGGAGTATTTGGAGACTACCACTACCTTTGTCCCTTAACCGGCTCATCTCTCACTCCTGAAACTCTGCAATATTATAAATAGTTTGCATGTATGTGCAAACATAAAGTACAAATGGACCTTGCTTATATAAATTTAAAATTAGAAAATGAAACTGATGAGTAGAAACAGTTCAGTTTGAACCTTTTACTAGTCTTTGACACGAAAATCTCCTTTTCTCTGTCTGACACCATCATTAGTATCACACTAACCAAAAGCATCTGTAGGAGATTCAAAGTAAAGCTACATAACCTCTAATCATGCTAGCAAGACCTCAAACTTGTACTGAAAGCCATATTGCTAATTATTGTGTTCCCTATCCTGATTCCTCTTGTATACTGCTACCACAATTGGAAATGAAAGAAAAAGTATAGGTAGTTGTCTGGGTCTGGGTTTTCAGGAGAAAAGTAGTATCTATAGCTGTTAGAACCAGCATGGCAGTAGCATCATGGCTAAAAGATAGCAATATATGATTCTATCTGTCCTCCTTACACTCCTTCAACAACTAAGGAATTTATCTTTTAATTGCTGTATTTTTGATGCTAGTATGTCTTGGTTTGGTTAGTTTTTGATGCATTGATCCTTTCTCCCAATACATAGGTTGTAGTTCTTCATTTGCAGTAGGCACCAAGGAAATCTTTGCTCTTAGGTATTATAAAGGCTGGAGTAATAATCTTACAGATGTATATATGTATACATCTTATGTATGTATCTATGTATGTATGTATCTATGTAAGTATGATGTAATTGCAGAAATAAAATTCATGTAAGTCTTTTAAATTAATTCTTGGAGAGTTTCATACATGGATACTGTGTATTTTGGTCATATTCATCCTTAGACTTCTCCCTAATGCTGCTCAGACTCCCTAGACCCTTGCCATCACCTCTCAACACCATGCCCCCCTTTTTTTTCATAACATGGATTTCAATTTGTGATGTTCATACTTTCAGAGGTGTGGGCCATGTAGAACACAGTTGATCCTCCAGGTGCCACACCTGACTCTTCTTCCCCTAACAACAAACAACGGTCAATAACTCTGTATGTAGAGGTGGTGTTCATGATCCCCTTCCTATATTCATTCTGAAATATTTATTGGCTTGGTTTTGTGCACACCTTATTCAGGCAACCACTATATGAGTTCATGAATGTAGCAGTCCTGTCACATCCAGTAAACACTGTTTTAACCAGGTCCTGTGGATCTTAAAATCTTTCTGCACTCATTTTGGTGATGATTCTCAATCCATTGAAAATGGGGGTTTGCTACATGTGTCCCATTTATGACAGCATAATGTACCAGACACACATATCAGATATTATTGGTGGAAAACAATACCTTGGAAAAAAGGGTGCATTGAATACTCATGGAGACAGATGACATATTATAAATATGAGAAAGGGTGGGAGGAAGAATGAAGAGAAGAAGGACAGACAGAGGAAACCAGGGAAGGAGACAGGAAAGGAAAGGAAGGAGGGAAGAAATAAAACTTTGGCTCTAAGTCTTACAGTATAATTTTAAAATGATTCAGAATTAGAAATTTAACCAAGATAAGGAAGGAAAACACAAAGCGAAACAAATTGAAGTAAAGGTTAAACAGCAGAAGAAAAACAGACACTTAAATGTCACTCTCACACACAAAAAAAGAGTAAGGTTTGTCTAATGAGGAGCAGGGCATTTGTCAAATGGCAGTGGGTATGTTGACAGGCTGGCACTCACAGGAGATGCTGAAGACACATCAGAAGACAAGATCCATTTGGCTAATGGATTTGTTTTATTACAACATTGTAAAGTAGGGAAACAAGGAGACCGAAGAGGAGTGAAGGCTGCAGTAAATCACACAGGAAAATGCATCCAGTCTTACATTCCCTAGGCTTAAATGTTCTTAATTTGGCAGATGGGGATGGTCAGACAGATTTTTAACTCTGTGAGTGAGCCTCCAGTGGAAGTTGTTCATGTAGAGAATTACACAACTTCTTTGCATGGTGTTCTCATGAAACATTAATTGTAAAAAGAATTCCTGCTATTTTTAACAGAAATGAATGAGAACCATATGACTATTTTATAAACAGCATAGCCTTAGGTTTACTTTATTGTTTATGGAATATAAAGGAAAAGCACGTGGGTATTTATTTTGCATAGAACAAGACTGGTGTTTCTAATGCCAGGACATATTTACCAATATACTATGTACTGGTGGCCCCATAGACCATAAGTTAGTAAATATTCTATTGTGGTTGGTTTTTAAACATCACAATTCAACAAAGTCTGTGATATCCAAAGAAATTCTGTCTTAGTGCCTGGATTTAATATTTCTGTCATGACTTAGACGTGATGATAAAATGAGCTCATTAAGTTTACCACCAACACTAAAATTAAAGCATCAGACACAGTCTTTGAGAGATGGTTTGACCATGCAGTGTTGCCCTGAAGAGACATATATAGTTTATCAAAGATAGGTATTTGTGAAAAGAAAGAAAACTCAAAAAGACAACTGAAGAGTAATTAGCTTAGGGATGTGAACAAAATAAATTGCAGGAGTCTAATTCATAATGACCCAACCAGGGATCAGAGCCCTAACTCTGAGCTTTAAAATTTATTTAATAATCTTTTTTGACACTGAAAAGTGCCAGTAACAAGGACCATGCTGGGACATGTGAGGTTAGAACTGTTGTCATTATGCCAGCATTGCTATTCAGGAGACTGTTTAGATTTCTGAAGAAATACAGCAAGGAGCAAGACGAGAGGGCAAAACAAATAAACAAACAAAACCAAGTTCTGAAACAGGATGGAGACAGTACCCTACAAATGAGGGCCTTGACCCAAGGAGACAAAAAGACTTCACAGTTATTTTAGTTTAAAAAGAAAAGGATGCTCGACTCTAATGAAAACCTATGACTAGCATCAGTACCAGGAATTGAGGTAGTACACTGATGTAGGAAGACTCTTTCCTGAACTTTTACAACTGGCATGGTTAGTGAGCTGGGGTGTCATAATGAAGAACCACAGTTTTGAATGGATCAAATGACATGAATTCATTTCCTCACAGCTCTGGAAGCCAGAAGATGACGGATTTGGCTTCATGATTGGAGCTCTGTCTGGCTTAAAGAGAGATTTGGTTCTCTTCTCATTATGTCCTCCAATAGTATGGAGGGAGACTTTGAGATAGTGCAGGAGAGAGAGACAGAGAGACAGAGAGAGACAGAGAGAGACAGAGAGAGAGAGACAGAGACAGAGATACAGAAACAGAGAGAGACAGAAAGACAGAGATGGAAAGAAACACACACACACACACACACACACACAGAGAGAGAGAGAGAGAGAGAGAGAGAGAGAGAGAGAGACTGAAATAGAGACAGAGAGAAGAGTCAGGGCAGAATAGAAACAAAAAGAAATGTTACTTGGCCAGACATGTTGGGAGACCCCTATAATTTCAGTATTTGAAGTTGAAAGCAAGAGAAGAAGGAATCAGTTTATGACCAGTGTGACCAGTGAGACACTAACCAAATCCTCCAAACAAAGGAAAACAAACCAAACCACAATAATGAGTTTCTTTAAAAAAAAATTGGCTTCTGAGATAGATGTATCTCTTTATAAATATTTGTAAACCACCAGACTTTAATCAAACCCCATTAATATAAAAGGCAAGACTCTAAGACTTCACTTGACAAATAACGAGTTTTTAACTTTCATTTTTTTCTTTCCTCTTCTTTACTCTCCAAGAAGGCATGGCAGGAATGCATATTTAATAACATAGCATTGAAAAGAAAGGTGTTCTTCATGATAAAACGGTTTGTGCATTTAAAAGTGAGGTTTGTAGAAGGTAAAAATTAAGTAATAAGGACATACCACCTAGCTATTTAATCTTCTAGAATGGGTAAGAAGTATGAACATGATTTTCATATGTCAAAATCAAAAATTAACCATTTAGATGGAGATGAATAGTTCTTTAGTTAGATATTAGAGTCTCAGAAAGCTTTCATCAGGGAAGCTGCAATCCAGTTACATTTGCATTTCAAGGAGAATCCTACAGTATGGTTTTAAAAGCCTGGGACTGAGAGCTGAGTTTTCTATCAAACCAAAGGCACCTTTATATAGCAAGCCAAGGATTATGAATGTTAAGCATTTCTTCTATGTACTTTGTTATCATGGGAAAATTAGTTAAATAGAATTTTTAAATTTAAAAATGAAATTGTAGTTATTTTTACGCATATTTTGCTTTGGTTAGAAGCTGTTAGTGAGAGCAATGTTGCAAACCATCGTCAGTTTCACAGGTAGGTGGTCAGTGTTTCATGTACTATGTGGTGGCCTGAGCACTATCATCCCTTTAATCTTATCTTCATTGTTAACTTCAAAAGTTTAATAAAATGCTAGGAGAAAGAAGATGAAAGGGACACATTGAAAAGCATGAAAGGGCAAGGCTGGACAAAGTTTTTGTTACTCTACTTGGGATGTAAAATGACTCTCAATAACATTTTCCTATACTAATAGATCAGCATATTGCTGAATCTTTATCAGAGAGGCTTCTTGAATGACGGCGCCTGCACCGCCAAGGTACCGAGTATCGGGCACATGCCTGGGGGTTTAACAGAAAACACAGTCTCGGGTCATTCGAATGCCAAAGCATTACTGAGGGACCAGCAATATATACTAGAGGCCGGGTGAAAAACAATAGGAAAAAAACAATCATAGCCATAGGTCAGGCACCTGACAAGTCCCTACCACACGGGGCGGGAAGACAGAAATCAAGCTAAGCTAAGGATGCTCTGCTCTCAGGAAACCTGTGCAGACAGCTCAGCTGGGGGCGTTGAGCTAAGCTCACCGATGCCCAACACCTGAAGTCTAACACAGAGACTCAGAACCAGACAACATGCGAACAGAAACAGATTTTGGAAGCCTTAGTTCTAAATGGAATGTCTCCATTGAAACCACTCAAGGCTCAGGAACTCATGTGAAAAAGGAAGTGGGAAGTTCTACGAGACAGAGTGGTAGATGACTCCAAGAAAATAGCATTTTTTTTCAGACAAAACAATAGGGCTGTTGTATACATGAAGTTACAGGGAAATGTATTTCTTTTAAGGAATCTTAGCTACTATGTGAGGGTGAAGGGGATTTTCATTTGACAATTTCAAATTGCCTTGCATTATCTACATACATTGAGTCTAGTGAATAAATGTTTGAGTGTTGCTGGGTTAGGGGCAAAATCAGTAAGAAAACATTGTCTTTTCAGTTAAAAACTCTGGATTAATAGGTTTGTGGAGCAGCAGACTCCTAGATATATTGTACAAGTTTCAAAAACAACACTATTGGTGACAAAGTGAGAGTAACTAACAAAGTTCTTGATGGAACTCACTGTCCTATCATGTCTTCTCTTGTATAGAACCTCCAGTTAAATATTTTACATTGATATAACTCATTAAAGAAACCAAAGGCACTGCTTTTACCCTGGAATCTTCCACTTTGTCTCATAAATGAAAATTATCCACACAGATGTTAGTTCTCTGCTAAATTCCATTATGTGGCAGCCCTCTTCAAAACGACATCTTCTATAGCGTCCCTATGTGATTCTTCCACATAGAAACCTGCTTTCTCATGAAATGTAAGATTCTTTTTTTTAAAAAAAATGTTTTCCCCTTTCCGAGTCTCCCCTTCGGAAACCCCTATCCCATCCCCCCTCCCCCTGCCTTTATGGGGTGCTTCCCCATTCTTACATAGTTTTCATCTTCTGCTCTCTAATGTCATAGATTCCAACAAATGCCATGACTTTAATTTATGTAAAACCCCAGTCTCTGTTTTGTGAATCTGAACATCCAAAGCATACTTTGGAAATCAGCTCTTAATATCATTTCAATTATCCTCACAAAATTCATGTTTGCAGAATTTCATAGTCCTTTTGTAAAGGGAAACAAAGACAGAGTCTGTACTCTTTTACTTGCAAGCATACATATAAACCTAGGAAGGTACACACAGATCAGGCAAAACAAGGTAAAGCGTTTCTCTATGTGCTCTGATAGAAGTATGGTTTCCATCCATTTGTCAAGAAGCTGAATTATTTAGTAATATTGCTTGGTAAATCTACATGTTTTATTATGGTCTTATTTGGTAAATATGGCTCCGGTCTAAATCATCTACATTTTAGGTTTCAAAATAGCTAAAATACTGACATTGTGTCAGAAAGAAAAGAAAGCAGGCTTCACCTTAAAAATGACAAGTCTCTTTTGATGTGCATTTCATTAGCCTAAGAAAGTCATATGAACTATCAAGATGCCATTGAGAAAGCGGAGTGTAATTTTTCAGTGGATACAGCAAACAAATGTTTTTGAATTTCAACTACTAGTAGCTAATGCTGTCTTGGAGACACAAACTACAGGAGGCATTTACAAAAGGTATTTCTAATTCTTTTAATAAGCTTTGAGAATGGTGAAATTCTAGTCTTCATTTTACAGAAAAAAGGTAAAAGCTCAGAAGTGGGATATGCTTATTCTTTTTAGCAATGAGAAAGAGATCAACTAGGCTGGTTTGTCTGCTTCGGGGAAACCATATAAATTTTGTCTCAATTGGGCTTGTCAAATCTCTCGGTTTTCTCCTTGAAGGTGTGCAAAAAGTTGAGAAGTAGGATTCCACAAGGTTCCTTAAACCCTATGAACTTTTTTTATTAATTAAGTTATTTATTTACTTTACAGCTTCCTCTCCCCCTGTCTTCACAGTTTCTCCCTGTCACATCACCCATTCACTATCAACCCTTTCTCCCCTTTCTCTCCAGAAAAGGGGAGCCCTCACATGGCTATCAACCAATCTTGGCATATCAAGTTCTAGTAAGACGAGGCCCATCTTCTACTGAGGCTAGGCAAAGCAACCCAGTTAGGGGAAAGGGATCCAAAGGCAAAAAATACAGAGGTAGCCTCTGCCCCTGCTTTAGGAGGCCTACATGAAGACCAAGCTGTATGCCTGTTACATATGTGCAGAGGGCATGGGTCCACCCTATGCTCTTTGGTTGACAGTTGAGACTCTATGACACCAGGGCAGTTGATTTTGTAGGCTTTCTTGTGTTGTCTTTGACTTCTTTAATCCTCAACCCCCACTTTTACAGAATGTCCCAAAGGCATTCCACAAGGTTTGACTGTGGGTTTCTGCAACTTATTTCCTCAGTTTCTGTGTGAAGCCTCTGTGATGGCACTTATGCTGGGTTCGTGTCCTCAAATATATCAGAATACCGTCAATAGTTTCAGGGTGATCTCCCTGTCATGGCGTGGATCTCAGTTTGGGCCAGTAATCTATTGGCCATTTCCTCAAATTCTGCTCCAACTTTTACCCCAGCACATCTTGTAGATAGGACAAATTTTGAGTCAAAGGTTTTGTGGCTTGGTTGATGTCCCAATCTCTCCATTGGAGGTCTTGCTTAGTTACGGGAGGTGGCCAGTCCAGGCTCCATATTCCTCATTGCTAAGGGAGGAAACAAATCTTTATGTGTTCCTTGTATATAATTACCCTAGATGTGTTCATGTTACTTCTCCTTTGCTTAACATGTGATCCTGGACTAAATAATCACTGCTAGTAAGAAATCTACTGTATAAAAGAAGGTTCTTGTCATTTTGGTGAGCTTCAAGATATATCTGCCATATGTGACAGACAACTTTACTGAGATTCAAAATGAAAACAAAAGATTAATAGGATAAATGCAGATATATTTCTCTGCCCGAGTTTTTGTTTTGTTTTATTTTTGTTTCCTTTCTCCTGATTTAACTATTAATAATAAAACTCATTGTAATGGGATTTTGTTTTGGCAAGGAATCTATGGTATGGTTTTTTAGAGGTTTCATTAAATATTATAAGAGACATAAAATTAAGCATGAGGAATTTTCTTCCATTAAAGGAATGTCATTGTCTTATCCCAATTGAAATAAACTCCAAGGACTAAGGGAATCTATGTAAATGAGTCATAGTTGCATAAGTGTCTGGAAATCCAGATCTTCTCATCTGTGAAATTGGAATAAAAACAATACCTGATGCATAGTACTGAGATGAGATTAGATCACTGTGTATGGTGGTTTGAATGAGAATGGCTCTCATAAGACTTATGTTTGAGTTCTTGTTTCCAAATTGGTGGAACTGTTTGAAATATTAGGATGTATGGTCTTGCTGGAGTAAGTGTGTCACTGGGGGCTGGCTTTTCAGGTTCAAAAGATTTGTATGCTTCCCAGTTCTCTCTCTCTCTCTTTCTCTCTCTCTCTCTCTCTCTCTCTCTCTCTCTCTCTCTCTCTCTCTCTCTCTCTCTCTCTCTCTCTCTCTCTCCTATTTGTGGATTAAGAGGCAAACTGAGTGCTCCTGTCACCATCTGATATCACATATGTCAACCCTCAAATTAGAGACTCATTTATATGTTGCCTTTGTCCTAGTGTCTTATCACAATAGTTGACAAGTAACTAAACAGTCACAGAGTAATTAGGCTCCCATGAAAAGGATACAAAGGATGTTAAGTACTGTGTTTTCTATCTTCAATAGCCCATAGGAACTAGAATAAGCAAACATTGTTATAAGAACATGATTTCTGAGCAAACATCCAAACTGAGGACATCACACAACTCCGTTTGTATAACCATGATAATATATGACAAAAAAGATGGCTCAGCAGATAATGGTGCTTACCACTGACGTCGGTCACAGATTAACTATGGACATACTACTTAAAACGAGGTTCCATCTTTAAATTAGTTCTGGCTATTGTACAGAATAAAATTCTACCTATGAGGTAAAGCTGGGACTGTTATTCTATTCCTGAGCTTTAGAGGGCAGTAGAGGAGTTGTTTGAAAAATACTTGATAGGGGAAAAAAAATGTTTCACAAGTTATTTCTGTAAAGAAGTGAAGATGTTACCTCCTAGGGCAGCAGTTCTCAACCTGTGGCTCAAGAACTCTTTGCAGGTCACATATCAGATATCCTGGATGTCATATATTTACATTATGATTCATAACAGTAGCAAAATTACAATAACAGAAAGTTTGAAAACACGGTCATAGGTCATTTGTTGTGTAGAAGAAATATTCTCCTATGACAAAAATGTATTCCTATGACAAAAATGATTAACTTGTGAATAAATTCAAGCAGAATTTTAAAAAGGGGCTATTGAGTCTAATAAAATAATTTAGATTTTCTGTAAAAGTTCTATATGTGTGTGTACTGTATAGTATATATTGAGAGAACAGGAATCATTTTAGTGAACTGGGAATGGAGTTAAGAGGTCAGACAATGTGCTGCCAACTGATGTTTGAACAGGGACAAAATCAGCAGTTACTTAAGAACCTAGAAACACATCAACTGGAAAGGAAAACACAACTTGTTTTTACAGATAGCTGGACTTCACTGCAGGAACAATTAGAATTTAAACAATTAGAATATTCAACATCCAAATGGGGAACAGCACTCTTTCAGTGGATGTGAACTGTAAAAGCAAATCGGTTGCTTTAAATAACAACTGAAAACATAGCTTTCAAGTGCTCATGAAAAGTAAAAACAGGGATTTCTCCTCCCACATTTCCTTTCCTTTCTCAGAGATATGCAATGTTGCAGGATATACATTAGCATATATTAGTAAGAATTAGTATGATTCTGCTCTCTCAGAGTGTCAGACCCTTAAGGGTCTAATTAGCCCCCTCTATAACCTGATCCATTTTATTATGAATCATTGTGAATCTCATGGATACTGCACAAGTTTAGTGACAAAGCAGGGCTACCTTCTAGGTTTTCTTCTTGTCCAAAGCCTCTCCATTGTGCCTATTCTGTACTGATAACTGGACTTTGCTTATAGCTGGAATTACGTACAGGAGCTGTTCCATCAGCACTTGCTTCCCTTGCCTGCAGAATCTCCTAGAAACTACCAGCGTGAACCCAGTGCTCACTGCTTACATGAAGGTGATATCAAAAGACCTAAAGATTTTGTGCTTTTACTTCAACAACATCCAATGCTATGAGGATTTCAACTACTCAAACAGTCCAGGCATGAAGCATTAGAACTAGTTAAAGCATCGTGCTTATATGAGGCCTTGCTTTAAGTTCTTAGGTTTCAGAAATGAGTCCTGGTGGTTTTCAGACTATCAGGAAAAAAACGTTCTTTTATTCAAAAGTCAGAGTCAGAATGACAGGACATCAAGTCAGAGAAACGCTAGGATTATCAAAGGCCATTGGTGAAGGTGCAGCCTCAGTTGCAGTTGATGGTCCAGGACTGAAGGGATCATTAAAAGGAGTTGAGCCTTGACACTGTGCTCTATTTTTCCCTCTTGACAGAAGAAAATATTTTAGTGGAGCCCACAGTTAAGAGACTTTGAATTTTAAAAGAGTTTGGATATTATAATATGGAAGAATTTGTAAAGAAAGTTATTTAGATCTTGGGGATGGATAAGAAAATAAGGATTGAGGCTTGATAGTGATGTGTTTGTGTGTCATGCTGACAAGAGGTCAATCAATCTTACTGACTGGTTTTGTGTGTCAACTTGACACAAGCTCGAGTTATCACAGAGAAAGGAGCTTCCCTTGATCCGATGCCTCCATGAGATCCAGCTGTAAGGCATTTTCTCTATACTACATGCTAATTTTTGATTATCAAACAGTAACTCATGAGAAACCAGCACAATGGCTCAGTAGATAAATGTACCAAGCCTGAGAACATAAGTTTGATCCTGGAAATTGTGTAATAGAAGGAGAGAACTGACTTCTGAAGGCTTCATAACCCTTGTCCTTTAAACCTTAGCAACAACTACACATAATGCTGGGTTTTTATTTTTTATTTTTCTGTCTACTTTTTAAAGTGTTGAACTGTCAGAGTCTCAACAGGATTTCACAACAATGTTACAAAGCAAGCCAGGCAGATAATTTTGCAGGGTCTCAATGAAAAACACCAGTATTCAGAGAGCGTAAATGTTATCTGTAGATGTACAGTAAGTAGGCTGTTGATTTGGACATTTTTATTCATTTATTCACTTTACATCCAGATTGAAGCCCCACTTCCTCCCACTGACCTCCTCATATTACCCCTACCCAATGTCTCACCCCTTCTCCTCGGAGAATGGGGAGCCCCACCCTGGGCATCAACTTACCCTGGCATCTCAAGTCACTGTAGGACTAGGCACATCCTCTCTGACTGAGGCCAGGCAAAGATACCCAGTTTAGGAAACAGAATCCATAGGCAAGCAACAAAGTTGGGGTAAGCCACCACACTGTTGTTGGGGAGCCCACATAAAGATCAAGCTGCACACCTAGACCCTCCAGGTTCTTCAGCTTTAACATTTCTCACATTATCAATGCATTTATCTAACATTGTCAATACATTATTTATAAAATCAAAAAGTCAGCCTCAGTCCTAAAATTAATCTAGTAGTGAGGCTCAGAATATTCACTTTATCAACTAAATGCTGGCAAATTTGAAATGAAGTGTAATAAATATCATGGTGGCATCAAATACCTTATCCCAGCCAGGGTTAGAAAGATTTACTGCACTATCACCGAGCAGTGGATGAGGGACACTCCTTAGAGGGTGATGATAGGAAGATGGTTCATGAGGTTTCAACCAGCTCTAAGTTCTGCTGATTTTCAAGATATGAAACCAAAGCTCTGTTAGAAGTTTCCAGGACACGATCGCCACAGTGTTCTGCATCCTTATGTGATAACCTTTTAATAACATACGTTGGCCTCTGTTGTCATTTTCTCCCTGCTTTCTCTTTCTCTCATTCTGCATTGAAAACTATTTCCAGAATATTTCAGTGCCACAGGTCATCTCTGTGATAATTAATTATCATTGATCTAGCAGTGAGAACGTTAGTTAATGGTTGATATTTGTTGATAAAATGTCAAAAAACAGTTCATTGATTATAATAGCACATTTTTGGGAAAAAACTAAAAACATTCATTGGAAAGAGGTTAATGACCATCACAGAGTTTGTCATCTGGCCTAGATCAGGGGGCCTCCTGGGTCAGTATTGAGTCACTGAAAGTCCCATGAGCTATCTTATCACATACATGTTAGGTGCAATAGTTGAAACCTGATAGCGTGGTCAATAAAACCTTGATATTCAATGTTTACTGTTCAAAACTTGGCTTTGGGCAGTGCTTGAGGGATTCAGAGAATTCAGTGAGTTGAACAATGGAGAAAGATGGTAACACGGGTAACAACAGAAATAGCTGTGATAGACTTTCAGGACTGTGATCTTGGCATGAAAAAGCACTTGAGAACATACTTAGGAGTTCAGTCACTTTGAATGTCATAGGAAAATAATGATAAGGACCAGAACACAGTGGTGCCAGGAGGTCAATACCTTTACAGCAAAATTCCAACTACCATCCAAATTAGGGAATGTGGAACACTATGCTCCATCCATTCTGTACCCAAGAGAATGTAAATGATTAAAAGGGCTGAACAGGATCATGGGCCAAGTCAGAAGGTTGAGTTACAGAATGAGACTCAACAACTAGCTAAGAAATTGAGTGCAAGGCCAGGTCATAAAGTGAGGAAACAAGAATTGTTATTTATTTCAAATTCCAGTTTTTGAAGATGGCTGATATATCCTGGGCATATCATTTCATATTTATATCTTACTATAATCTATGGGGAAAGGTGTTGTATGCCTGGTTTCCAGAGTAGAAGACCAGGGAATCTCATGGGAGTTAGGAAAGTAGCACAAAGACACATACATGTACAGCAATGTTCAGATTTGGGTATTACAGTCATATTTGTATCAAGAGACATTTCTATCAGTATTATTGGAGGAAGGTAGAAGGTAGTGTATGGATCCATGTGGACTCAATATTGCTCGATATACAACGAACTCAATTGAGTTCATAAATTGACATTAAATAATACCTTATATGCAAGACAATTACTGATTAAAAATAAGACAAAGAATATTGACATAGGGATGCTGGGGAGAGAAAAATCCATACTCAGCTTTGTTCTCCATGGAAGATATTCATGCAGCTGCCAAGTTATTTCACTGAGCAGTCATTGATGGGACTGACCATCATGTTTTTAAAAAAAATACAATAAAATTGATAATTCTACTTTGAAATCTCAAGCTTGGTCCACTATAGGCATTCAGTTCAAGCTCTTGAATGAATAAATAATTTGATATATTTTTTTTGTCCTGAAACAGCAGAAAACAGAGATGTGCTCCTTTTATGTGTAGTCAAATGTGGCTATCATCAAAGCAAGAGAGAAAAATCTGGCCATCTGCCCCTGCATCATTAATCTCCCAACCACACTACCAAACTGAATCTGCTGAGAACCTTTAAGCAAAGATATTTGGCTATTTCATACTCTACAGCAAAATATGAAAGTACAGGGATTCTTAATATAGCCTGTTTTATTTTTTTGAAGATTCAGGAGCATCACAACACTAATTTGAAAGAAATGGAGAAGTGAGACAGATGTTTTAAAATATATTCATTAACAATGAACATTAACTGAACAACTAGTCAAATATGAAAAAGAAATACAGAGCTTCATCAGTGTTATAAAGCAAGCAACCATCTTTAAGATACTCCATGATATAAAAGAAGATTAAGTAGATATTCTTCTCAAGTATATATGACAATTCTTTTGTAATATACAGTATGCTAAGTCACGAAACTCAGACCTACTACATTGCAATTAGAATCATTAAAATAAGGCAAAATGTGTCTTGTAATTATCATTTTAAGTCATGCAACTAATATATAAAATTATAAATTCAAATTAATGTGAAATTATAGAAATGTCTCAATGAATCAGAAATCATGAGATGGAAAGTAGTCTCACGCATACATGACATCTGCTAAAGTATTAAGTAGTAGGGCATGCCATTTTGTACAAAGGTGGAAGACTTGGTTTTTCCTAGGATAGGTTTTAGCTAGCCTAATCAATAGAAACAAACAAAGTAGATGAGCTTAGATGAAAATAGGCTAGAAACTGCAGTTGTTGCTACACCTAGGACTCTCTTGTGACTGATTTTAAGCTGAGAATGATGGCACATGTGTAAAATGATCTTGGGTAAATGATAGCATGATTCTCCTGTTTATGATATTGAATGACTGAAATGGTCTATTCAGCAATAATGTGGTCTACTGGTCACGCAGAATTTAGACCTCTCTTAGACCAGTTCTCTTGAATTTAGTGTGAGATGTATCTGCATATCAGTATAATTTATAATTTCCCCATATCATTTTTATGAGATACAAAACATGCTTTGTGAAGTACTGATCTATGTCAGAATAGAAGATCTGGGGCAGGACATGTGAGGGTACCCTCATGTGAGCTTTCAGATAGAGAACATGTTAGGATTCTTTACTATCACACTCAGATAAAGATGAATAATGATGAAATAGAGATTCTTACATTTTTCTTTATGTCTATATTGAGTTCAAAGAATGTGAAGGCATTCATTTGGACAGCAATGACCTCCCAGTGGTCCTCTACATCACAAAGTCTTGGCATTAGCTTTTGAGAGCCAACTGTTTGGGGACTGCCATATGTCAGCCCTTCAGATCCTAGTGTTTTTCATCTGTCAGTACTCGCAAAATGAGACAGGTGTACAGGAGAAAGGGCTCTTGGCCAGGCAGTATGGTTTCTACTTGCAGCACTGAGATCATATCACACGGCTTACACTTATGTTTATTAGCCCTGATCATTCTCCTTATCAGGAAAGACTTGTCTGTAAAATGACATCACTTCTGATTGTTTTAGGGTTTCTTTTAATGTAGAGAGAATTTCAGAAGTTGAAGATTTGATAGAGTGGGTGATGGGGAAGGATTTTCTGACAGTTTTGTTTACTGTCAATTGGGACATAGGATTCAATTTTCCAACTAAATAAAGATTCTAAGAACTGGCATGCTGGCATTTTGAAAGGCATTAAACCTGGCAGTGAGATAAAGTGAAATGGTTAGGAATTTGCCAATAAGAAATTGAAAGGGGATATGGAATTCAGTCCAGTACTTTGTCCTCTAGTGAGAATAGTCCAGGAGAAAATCAGAGGACACATGACCATTCGATGGGGTCTGTTTCATTCAGTAGGTTATGAATATGGTAATAAATGGAGAAACTAAGACTCTACTAAATGATCGGCTTCTTTTCTAAGTTAACTGTAAGGGGAGTAAGGAAAGCTTTATTATATAAATATATATATTATATATTGTAATATATTATATTATATAGACTAATATAATTGTATGATATATTGTATATAACACATATAAATACATGTTATATAATACAGATTGTATATATTATATGTGCAAAGACCACGAAAGATGAATGGCATCACAACTTGCTTTATTTGAGTTGTAGATAAAGCTTGGCAGCCTGGAGTTCTGGGTCAGGGGAATGTAGGGTGTCTGAAGATATCCTGGAAATTCCTAAGCATTACATCCTAAGAACTTTGAATATTTGCAAATTCATGAGAAAAGTGTGTAACTCCAAATACAAGGGCATGAAGTAAAACTTAATGTAGCAAGTTGTTCCAGCATGGGCCCAGTGAGAACTACCCTGTGCAAATCAATGACAACAATGATACATACATCTTCAGAGGATTGACCAGGCTAGTTGACCTCAAAGACAGGGGATTAGTTGGGCAAAATCAGTTGTCCTGAAAATTGATTCATACATGCTCAAGAGATGACTCAAAAATAAAAGTGATAAATGTAGATTTGTCCTAGAACAAAAGTCTACTGAGCCCCAATTTAAAATTATTTCAACTTACAACAGGGCATTATAAATGGGAAACAACAACAACAACAAAAACATGTTTTCCTTTACCAAAATTGACAAAGACAATTCAATAATAAAATAATGAATGTTCTACGTAATATTTGGTTGTCTGAACTTTAGTATGGAGAGCAAATGAATTAAATATTAATATGCTTATTTTATTGTTTTTTCAATTCTGTATTGATCCCATCATGTCTATGATCTCATATATACTATTAGTGGAATGATATTAAGCTTTAAAAAATTATTGGACTTAGAGAATAATAAAATTGGAATTAGTGAATGATAAAATATGTGATTGATATGATAACTGGGTGAATATTATAATTCTATTCATAAATATGAATAACGTCATAGAAAAGACAATTGCTTCAGTAGCATAAGATGGTACACCATCATTCAGAATTCCTCAGCCTAATAAGATGTTTGAGTCAGATCTTATCAGACTACACTGTTGATGTTTGAGAAACTGGAAGGACAGTATTTCAAAGGCATGTTGTTTTCGATTTAAAACTTGACTACAGGGCTTTGGTAAGCCTCTTTAGTTTCTAAGAAAGTTTCTGTGTTTGAAGACAATAACATGTAAAGTGCTTGACAAGTACTTTGCTGAGGGAATGTATAGAATAAACTTTATTATTCCTATGATAATGGGTCATTTTTCCTCTCTCTAAGTTAATCAATAGATCAATTGACTCATTCAAAGTTCCAGCAGAGTGATACAGTAGAAAAGATACAAATGTATAAGGAAAGATTTGGATTTAATCTTCAGCCTCAAGGATTTCTTCATATTAAATGTTCAGTGTGAGACACTCATTTGTTCTTCATGAACATTCAATGGAAATACTTGGCTATGAAGAATACTCAAAAAAAAATCTATTGCAATAATATATACATTCTGGACTAGTTCTAGGGTAACTAACTATACTTGTTTTCAGAACTTGAGACTTCCAGTGCTAAGATATACAGTCCAGGGTAAAGAAGGGTATTAGGTTGATCTGATCATTACCTGGTTCAAAGAGGACTGTCCACTGCCCTTGGCATCTAGCCTTTATACCCTTTATTATAAAAATACACGCTAAGTTTAAAATATACAGAATTGAACTTATATAAAATTTTAATGTTGCTATAACCATAAAATAACCATAAAATCCTCAAGAAAACATTATAAAAGGATAATGTAACTCAAACTGTCAACCTTGAATGAAATTCTTTATTGTCCCCAATATTTATGTTAGAAAAATGCCTACTTGAACTTGCAAAATGAAGACCTGTCCAAGGCTTCTGAAAATTGGATGAATTATGTTAGTAAATTGAGAAGGATTATCTACTTACCCGGTTTGGAAAATTGACTCATTTGCCTATGTTACAGAACGGGGATGAGAGTGCTTAAATATCAGAATCATTTTACCCTGAAGTCATGACAATGAATCAGGAATTCGATAAGGCTGTCTCTAAGTGAACTGCACTGTCAAGAATGTTAATGAAACTGGCTGAAGCCACATTTTTCTGTGGCTTCAGCATGCCTTAGAATATCTTTGAAAATTAGTTACACATTGAGTCTCCAGGGTCACCTGCTCAGCCTGGGTCTCAATTCTGAACAAGATGTTCTGAAATCAGTTACAAGAATGCCCCCCCCCATTTCCTTTCAACTCAAAGTATGACCCTGTCAAGTATCTCTAGCCTTATCGAGAAGCCTGTGCAAAAATTGTGATCTCAGGCCCTACTATAGATTTACTATTCCAGAATGATTAATGTAGTTTTCTGGACAACCATCTTAGGATACTCTGTAGCAGTAGTTTAAGGTCACATTGAATATCTTCTAGTATCTTTGTGTCAATGATAGCCATAGTAGCCAATTGTTCTGAGAACTTATTATGCCCCAAGTGATATTCTAGAATTTAAATATTATGTAATATCCCCACAGAAAATTGTATTCACATAAAGAAAGAATAATAGAGCTGCTTGATGTATCACTATACCTGAGTTCAAATTGTATAACAGAAATGTTCGAGGAATCACTATAATTGATTTCAAATGGTACTACATAGCTATAGTAATAAAAATAACATGGTATTGGCATAAAAACAGATTGATCAATGGAATTGAACTGAATCCCTAGACATAAATTCACACACCTAAGGACATCTTTATTTTTGATAAATCAGCCAGAAATGCACACCAAAAAAAAAAAATAGTCTTCAACAAATGGTGCTGATCAACTTGGATATCTGCATGTGCAAGATTACAAATAAGTTCACATGTATCACCCTGTACAAAACTCAAGTCCAAGTGGATCAAAGACATCAACATAAAACTAGACACACTGAACCTGATAGAAAATGTGTAAACGCCTCAAAGGCATTGGCATAATAAACAATTTTCTGAACAGAACACTGACCAATAGCGCAAACCTAAGGTAGATAGTTAATAAATAGGACCTCATGAAACAGAAAAGCTTCATCAATCAGAAAAGCACCCACCTAAAGAATGGGAAGAGATTTTTTACTAACTCTACATTTTATTGATTACTAACATCCAAAATACTTTAAAAATTCAAGAAACTAGATATCAAATAATTCAGTTAAAAAAGGGGTACAGATCTAAACAGAATTTTTAATAGAAGTAATTCAAACATCTGAGTAGACATTAAATAAATGTTCAAGATCCTTATCCAGCCTTGGGCTGGCTTCTGTGTGCTGCCTGGTTGGTGATATCTGGGAGCTCCCAGAGGTCCGGGTTAGTTGAGACTGCTGGTCTTTCTATAGAACTATAGAACTCTGACTTTTCATTTTCTCTTAAAATGCTAGATTTGGAATCTCAGACTGTTTTGACCTCTAGCTCTTCGAGATACCTTTAGGATGTAAAGTCCCCATGCTTTCTTTACGTCAAGCAGTTAGGAAGACCATTTCTCCTTGCCAGCTTCTTCCAAGAAGGTTAAAAGAATGTTAAATAAAGTAGAACTTGGTTTCCCTCGTAATATAAGTTTGTTTACTCTTCCAAAATGTTGCTGTCAAAATATAAAACTATTACTTTAACGATCAGTTTCAGATCAAGGTATTTTCTAGCACTTATAGGAGTAAGAACCCTATCATTCCCACCACTCAAATGTCATAAGAATTGTGCTTTGGTTGTTCCCTTTTCCTTCTGTCTTTACTTGATGTAAACACACACAGGTACATTGTTATCACCATATGTATTTTCCCAAAGATTTCCTTTAAAGTTTTGTGTCAAATCTTTGGGACAACCTTTTTTGTGGTTTTGATTACCATTACCATATCACCGATTTATTCAATAATACTTCTGACTCTGTGATGTAACTTCATTACCAATTTCATTTGTCACTGTGGTAATCAAAGCATCATTCAGTTGTCTTTATTGCAGGCATAACCGCCAACTTCTGAATAGCATGATGTACATGCTTTTGATTCTCCATACCAGTAACTTACAAAGTAGAGTTTGGTTTTTACTTCTATGCTATAAATATACGCAAGAAGGCAGAAATTAACTTATGATGACAATTATTTATTGGATTTATGACTTAAAACTACTTTCCTCTCTTTAATCTCTTATGAAGTACTTTATGGAATGGGATACTCATGCTTGAGAATATTTTGGGGGATATTTGACTCCTGTGGATGTAGGGTTCTGTGAGTAGATTTTACAAACGGCATGAACCACTGTTTCTTTCTACTGACATTTCACCTTATGCTACTGCTATTCTTAGCTACCGAAGGCCAGATGGGAGCACGAACTTGCTACTCATTAGTCAGGAATGACAATGAGTTTAGGATGAAAACTAGCTTCAGGGTAGGAAGAACCACTTTCTGCTAAAACACATCTGAGAAAAGTCTCCTCTCTGCCTGTGGCTAGGACACTGAATTCACATTATCAAACAGAAATCTTCACAATTCTATGCATTGTATGAAAGGTGTCTTTTACACTATTGCAGTCTCACTCCCAGGACTTTTGTTGCTCAGTGTTTAAAACCTGACATTTGTTCTCACATCTCAGGAATAATAACGTTTAGACGCTCAATCTGTCATTAATGCAGGTCTCTGACCATTTTGAAATGATCATAAATATTTACTGGTATATGACTGGTGATCAACAAAGGATCATCTAGAAAACAACATATTATGAATAAATTTAAATTATTTCCAGCATTAAATCTCTGTGCTTTTGAATCCTATAGGAAGACAAGATAGTAAGTTCATTTTGCAGATGATAAACAGATGTCCAGATTCCTGCTATAACTTGTTTAAATCCTTTGAAAACTCATTTCAGATTTAATTACTGTCTTAGTCAGGGTTTCTATTCCTGCATAAACATCATGACCAAGAAGCAAGTTGGGGAGGAAAGGGTTTATTCTGCTTACAGTTTCACACAGCTGTTCATCACCAAAGGAAGGCAGGACTGAAACTCAAGCTGGTCAGGAAGCAGAAGCTGATGCAGAGGCCATGGAGGGATGTTTCTTACTGGCTTGCTTCCCGTGACTTGCTCAGCCTGCTCTCTTATAGAACCCAAGACTACAAGTCCAGGGATGGCACCACCCACAAGGGGCGCTCCCCACTTGATCACTAATTGAGAAAATGCCCCACAGCTGGATCTCATGGAGGCATTTCCCCAACTGAAGCTCCTTTCTCTGTGATAACTCCAGCCTGTGTCAAGTTGGCATACAAAACTAGCCAGTACAATTACCAAGCTATAATTTCTGAAGTCAATATACAATAATAAGTCTGCCTTATAATGTCCTTCTACTATTCATGCTAGAGAGATATCTTAATGTTTAAGATAAGCTTTTTGTTTTTAGAAGAACAGATGTTGGTTTCCAGCATACAATAGCTCATAACCATCTGTAACCATTCTTAACTCCAGTTTTAAGGGTACCAATATCCTCCTCTGAACTCTGTTAGCCACAGACATTCACTTGGTGCACATACACATACACAGGCAGAACATTCACATATATAAAATAAATCTTAAAACATACATACTTCTTTTGCCTTGTTTCACTCTATCTTCCTGCTTGTCCCTCATTGTCATCTTCTTCCTCCTTGCCTTTCTCCTCATTGTCTTGTCTTTCTCCTCGTCTTCTTTATTCCTAATGTTCCTTCTCCTCTTTCACCCTCCCATCTTCTTCCTCCTTATCTTGTCTTTCTCCTCATCATCTTCTCTTTCTTTATATTTTTTTTGTTTAGCAAAAATGTTGCACACCAAGAAAAGATGACTATTTTCTTCCAGGATATTTATCACCACAATAAAAATATTCTGTTTTATCTTTTTTTTTTTAATTTACATTCCAAATCATTTCCCCTTTCCCATTTCCTCCCTCCCCGAAAGTCCCATAAGCCCCCTTCCCCCCCTCTTTTCTCCATTCAACCCCCTCTAGTTTCTCTGTCCTGGCATTCCCCTACATCCAGTCTTTCCAGGACCAGGGGTCTCTCCTTCCATCTTCTTAGAAATCTATTGATATGCAAATTGTGTCTAGGGTATTCCGAGATTCTGGGTTAATATCCCCTTATCAGTGACTGCATAACATGTGTGTTCTTTTGTGTTTGGGTTACCTCACTATGGATGATATTTTCAAGTTCTGACCATTTGCCTAGGAATTTCGTGAATTCATTGTTTTTAATTGCAGAGTAGTATTCCATTGTGTAGATATACCACATCTTCTGAATCCATTCCTCCGTTGAGGGACATCTGGGTTCTTTCCAGCTTCTGGCTATTATAAATAAGGTTGCTATGAACATAGTGGAGCATGTGTCCTTATTGCATGCAGGTAAAGCCTCTGGGTATATGCCCAGGAGTGGTATAGCCAGATCCTCTGGGAGTGTCATGCCCAGTTTTCAGAGGAACTGCCAGACTGCTTTCCAGAGTGGTTGTCCCAGCTTGCAATTCCACCAGCAGTGGAGGAGTGTTCCTCTTTCTCCACATCCTCTCCAACAACTGCTGTCTCCTGTGTTTTTGATCTTAGTCATCCTGACTGGTGTGAGATGGAATCTCAGGGTTGTTTTGATTTGCATTTCCCTAATGACTAAGGATGATGAACATCTCTTTAGGTGCTTCTCAGCCATTAGATATTCTTCAGGTGAGAACTCTTTGTTTAGCTATGTACCCCATTTTTTAATAGGGTTACTTGCCTCTCTGGAGTTTAACTTCTTGAGTTCTTTGTATATATTGGATATTAGCCCTCTGTCGGATGTAAGGTTGTTAAAGATCATTTCCCAGTTAGTTGGTTGCCGCTTTGTCTTTTTGACAGTGTCTTTTGCCTTGCAAAAACTTTGTAATTTAATGAGGTCCCATTTGTCTATTCTTGATCTTAGAGCATAAGCTATTGGAGTTCTGTTCAGGAAATTCTCCCCTGTGCCCATATGTTCAAGGTTCTTCCCTAGTTTCCCTTCTATTAGTTTCAGTGTGTCTGGTTTTATGTGGAGATCCTTGATCCACTTGGAATTGAGCTTAGTGCAAGGAGATAAGAATGGGTCAATTTGCATTCTTCTGCATGTTGACCTCCAGTTGAGCCAGCACCATTTGTTGAAAAGGCTATCTTTTTTCCACTGGATGGTTTTAGCTCCTTTGTCAAAGATCAAGTGACCATAGGAGTGTGGATTCATTTCTGGGTCTTCAATTCTGTTCCATTGATCTACATGCCTGTCACTATACCAGTACCATGCGGTTTTTAACACTATTGCTCTGTAGTACAGCTTGAGGTCCGGGATACTGATTCCCCCAGAGGTTCTTTTACTCTTGAGAATAGTTTTAGCTATTCTGGGTTTTCTGTTATTCCAGATGAATTTTTGAATTGCTCTTTCTAACTCTATGAAGAATTGAGTTGGGATTTTGATGGGGATTGCATTGAATCTGTATATTGCTTTTAGCAAGATGGTCATTTTTACTATATTAATCCTGCCAATCCATGAGCATGGCAGATTTTTCCATCTTCTGAGGTCTTCTTCAATTTCTTTCTTCAGAGACTTGAAGTTCTTGTCATACAGATCTTTCACTTGTTTGGTTAGAGGCATGCCAAAATACTTTATATGGTTTGTGGCTATCGTGAAGGGTATCATTTCTCTTACTTCTTTCTCAGCCTGCTTATCCTTTGAGTATAGGAAGGCTACTGACTTGCTTGAGTTGATTTTATATCCGGCCACTTTGCTGAAGTCGTTTATCAGCTGTAGGAGTTCTCTGGTGGAGTTCTTTGGGTTGCTTAAGTATACTATCATATCGTCTGCAAATAGTGATAGTTTGACTTCTTCCTTTCCAATTTGTATCCCTTTGACTTCTTTTTGTTGTCTAATTGCTCTAGCTAGAACTTCAAGTACTATATTGAAAAGATATGGAGAGAGAGGGCAGCCTTGTCTAGTCCCTGATTTTAGTGGGATTGCTTCAAGTTTCTCTCCATTTAGATTGATGCTGGCTACCGGTTTGCTGTAAATTGCTTTTACTATGTTTAGATATGGGCCTTGAATTCCTGATCTTTCCAAGACCTTTAGCATGAAAGGATGCTGAATTTTGTCAAATGTTTTTCAGCATCTAATGAGATGACCATGTGTTTTTTTCTTTGAGATTGTTTATGTAGTGGATTACATTGATGGATTTCCTTATATTGAACCATCCTTGCATCCCTGGGATGAAGCCTACTTGATCATAGTGAATGATCGTTTTGATGTGTTCTTGGATTCAGTTGGCAAGAATTTTATTGAGTATTTTTGCATCGATATTCATAAGAGAGATTGGCCTGAGATTCTCTTTCTTTGTCGGATCTTTGTGTGCTTTTGGTATTAGTGTAATTGTGGCTTCATAGAACGAGTTGGGTAGTGTTCCTTCTGTTTCTATTTTGTGGAACAGTTTGAAGAGTATTGGTGTTAGGTCTTCTTTGAAGGTCTGATAGAATTCTGCACTAAAACCATCTGGACCTGTGCTTTTTTAGTTTGGAAGACTTCCAATGACAACTTCTATTACTTCAGGGGTTATAGGACGGTTTAGATGGTCTATTTGATCCTGATTTAATTTTGGTATTTGGTATCTGTCAAGGAAATTGTCCATTTCCTCAAGATTTTCTAGTTGTGTTGAATACAGGTTTTTGTAGTAGGATCTGATGATTTTTTGAATTTCCTCAGTTTCTGTTGTTATCTCTCCCTTTTCGTTTCTGATTTTATTAATTTGGATACTATCTCTGTGCCCTCTGGTTAGTCTGGCTAAGGGCTTATCTATCTTGTTGATTTTCTCAAAGAACCAACTCCTCGTTTTGTTGATTCTTTGTATGGTTTTGTTTCTACTTGATTTATTTCAGCCCTGAGTTTGATGATTTCCTGCCTTCTACTCCTCTTTGGTGTATTTGCTTCTTTTTGTTCCAGGGCTTTCAGATGTGCCATTAAGCTGTTAGTGTATGCTGTCTCCCGTTTCTTTTTGGCGGCACTAAAGGCTATGAATTTTCCTCTTAGCACTGTTTTCATTGTGTCCCATAAATTAGGGTATGTTGTGCCTTCATTTTCATTAACTTTCAAAAAGTCTTTGATTTCTTTCTTTATTTCCACCTTGACCAAGTTATCATTCAGTAGAGCATTGTTCAGCCTCCATGTGTACGTGGGTTTTCTTTTGTTTTTGTTGCTATTGAAGACCACCCTTATTCCATAGTGATCTGATAGGAGGCATGGGATTAGTTCTATCTTCTTATATCTGTTGAGGTCTGATTTGTGACCAATTATATGGTCAATTTTGGAGAAGGTACCATGAGGTGCTGAGAAGAAGGTATATTCTTTAGCTCTAGGATGAAATGTTCTATATATATCTGTTAGCTCCATTTGGTCCAAGGCTTCAATTAGATTCACTGTGTCCCTGTTTAGTTTCTGCTTTCCTGAACGAACCATTTCAGTGGTGTTGTCACCCACTATTATTGTGTGTGGTGCGATGTGTGCTTTGAGTTTTAGTAAAGTTTCTTTTACGAATGAGGGTGCCCTTGCATTTGTAGCATAGATATTCAGAATTGAGAGTTCTTGATGGTGGATTTTTCCCTTGATCAGTATGTAGTGTCCTTCTGTGTCTTTTTTGATGACTTTAGGTTGAAAATCAATTTTATCTGATATTAGGATGGCTACTCCACCTCGTTTCTTGGGGCCATTTGCTTGTCAAATTGTTTTCCAGCCTTTTACTCTGAGGTAGTGTTTGTCTTTGACACTGAGGTGCATTTCCTGCATGCAGCAAAATGCTGGGTCCTGTTTACGTATCCAGTCTACTAGTCTATGTCTTTTAATTGGGGAATTGAGACCATTGATATTAAGAGAGATTAAGACATAGTGATTATTGCCATCTGCCATTCTTGACGCTATCTTTATGTTTGAGTGGTTATCTACTTTTGGGCTTGATTCAAGAAGGTTATTATCTCATTTTTTCCAGGGTGTTGTTTCTCTCCCTGTATTGGAGTTTTCCACCTATTATCCTTTGCAGGGCTGGATTTGTGGAAAGATATTGTGAAAATTTGGTTTTATCATGGAATATCTTGGTCTCTCCATCTATGGTGATTGAGAGTTTTGCTGGGTATAGTAGTCTAGGCTGGCATTTGTGCTCTCTTAGTGTCTGCATGAGATCTGCCCAGGATCTTCTGGCTTTCATAGTCTCTGGTGAGAAGTTTGGTGTGATTCGGATAGTTCTTCCTTTGTATGTTACTTGGCCCTTTTCTCTTACTGCTTTTAGTATTCTTTCTTTGTTTAGAACATTTGGTGTTTTGATTATTATGTGACGGGAGGTATTTCTGTTCTGGTCCAGTCTGTTTGGAGTTCTGTAGGCTTCTTGTACGTTCATAGGCATCTCTCTCTTTAGGTTAGGGAAGTTTTCCTCCATAATTTTGTTGAAGATGTTTACTGGCCCTTTAAGTTGCAAAGCTTCACTCTCATCTATATCTATAATCCTTAGGTTTGGTCTTCTCATTGTGTCCTGGATTTCCTGGATGTTCTGAGTTACACATTTTTTGCATTTTGCATTTTCTTTGACTGTTGAGTTGATGCTTTCTATGGAATCTTCAGCACCTGAGATTCTTTCTTCCATCTCTTGTATTCTATTGTTGATGTTTGCATCTATGACTCCTGATTTCTTCCCAAGGTTTTCTATCTCCAAAGTTGTCTCAATTTGTGATTTCTTAGTTGTTTCTACTTCCTTTTTTAGTTCCTGGATGGATTTGCTGAGATCCTTCACTTGTTTATTTGTATTTTCCTGTATTTCTTTAAGGTATTTTTGCATTACCTCTTTCAGGATTTCTGCCTGTTGACCCACATTCTCCTGCATTTCTCTGAGCGATTTTTGTGTTTCCTCCTCATGGGAATCCATCTGTTGATCCATGGTCTCCTGCATTTCTTTAAGCAGTTCTCATGTTTCCTTTGTAAGGGCATCTAACCGTTGATTCATTTCTTTAAGCAATTTTTGTGTTGCCTCCTTATGGGCATCCGTCTGTTGACCCATATTCTTCTGCATTTCTTTATGCAATTTTTGTGATTCCTTTGTAAGTGCATCTACCCGTTGATTCATCTCGTTAAGCGATTTTTGTGTTGTCTCCTTGTGCGCCTCCATCTTTTGATCCATGTTCTCCTGCATTTCTCTAAGAGATTTTTGTGTTTCCTTTGTAAGGGCTTCTAACCGTTGATTCATGGTCTCTTGTAATTCTTTATTAGATTTATTTGTGTCCTTCTTGTGATCCTCTAATAGCATCATGAGAAGTGATTTTAAATCCAGATCTTGTCTTTCGGGTGTGGTGGGGTATCCAGGACTTGCTGCTGTTGGAGAGTTGGGTTCAAATGGTCCCATATTACTTTGATTTCTGTTAGTAACATTCCTACGTTTGCCTTTTGCCATCTGGATACCTCTGATGTTAGTTGGTCCTGCTGTCACTGGCTGTTGGTTGGACCTCCTGTGAGCCTGCAAAGCTATTTCTGCCCCTCCCCCTGGTTTACCAGGATTCCCCTGGCACAGATTTCTGGGGCCTGCCCTGCTCCTGAGTGACTTTGGAGCCCTGATGTGCCTTGCCCCAAGTGATGTTATATTGGGGAGTCCTTGCACATCCAAAGGCTCAGCGTAGTGGATTCCTGGAGCAGAGGTCGCCAAAGGGAGGCTGGTAGGCTCCTGCCCTGTGCAGGGGTGTCTGATCTCTCCTAGAGTGAGAGTGGGGGGGAGGGGGCGTCCCTCTGCCAGGCAGAAGTCCCACAGCAGAGCTAGCACGCTGGTTACTGCAGATCTGCCCAGCTCTTGGGAGCCACGTACACACAATCCGCCTGAGACCCAAGCGATATTATGCCTGTCTGTCTCTGAGTCTAGCAGTCCCAACTTCCCGGCCACTGGAGCAAAGATGGCAGAGTGCACTCTGCACTCTCTCCGTGGCGCTGGTCACCCTGCAGAGGCAATGGCCTGCAGATCTGGCACCCAGAGGACCACAGCGCTGTCCCGTTCTTGGGCGCAGGCGGAAGCCCCAACAGGCCGTGTCCCAAGTGATGTTATATTGGGGAGAGCTTGGGTACCTGTCTCTTCAGTGCAGTCTACTGGAACAGAGGTCGTGGAAGGGCATCTGTTTTATCTTTAATATTGCACTTTAGAATGGTCATATTCTGGAGCGCTAGCTGAATATTCAAAGATAACCAAACTCACTTCCCTCTACTCGTATAAAGATTAGTATGCTCTAGGTTGAAATGAAGTTAACATGCTGGCAAATGCTCATTTATCACACTGATACAATCATACGCAACTGCGAGAACTCTGTAGAAGATTTCCATTATCCATAAGTTATAACGAAAGAGGAAACTTTATATAATGAGAAAATATCTCCAGCAGACATTGATTAGTATTTTCTCCAATTTACTCAAGTCTCTTTTTTCCTCAGTACTCAGAACCATGAGTTCCCCTCTCTTTCCCTCAAAAACATGATTCTGATCTATGCATTTTTACACTCTTGCTTAAGTCACCTAACACAAAAATTGTGATACTTATTAAATAGAACAGTTACATAAGGATTGGATGGACTCATGAGTAGGGACACTGCATAATAGATATGTGGATTCAACACGAAGAATGGATTGGTAGAAGTGTTTTATAAATATATTGCTGATAGGGACTGGAAAAGATGGCTCAGGAGTTAAGTGTACATATTGTCTTTATGCCAATACCATGGTTTTTATTATTATCAATCTGGCCATTGTGGGCCAAACTCCTTTCCCTTTCTCCCTGAGACTACAAAGAAGTTTTCTTTTTTGTATGAATTAGGTAGTCTTCTTCTAATATTATACAGACTATTATATATTCTAGGAACTATGCTCCTGGTTTTGATCTATCTTGCCTTGTTTTGTAAGGTCATGCAATTGAGCTTTATGAATGGCATCAGCTGAAGTCAAATAATTTCATTTGACTAAGCATGATTTTCACAATGTAGAAATAAGGCTAATATTTTTTTTCAGATTGAATAAAGATGTAACATCCCATTAAGTTAATTATTAGCAAAGCAAAAAAATGAGAGTGTTGTATTGTTTAAATAGCAGACATGTGGATGCAGAGTAATTATGTTGACTGAAAATGAACAGTTTCATCAGGCAGAAGCCCAGTCCCCCTCCTAACACTGTCAACACTGAATATCTTCTAATACACTGGAAAATTACTAGGCAGATTTGAAATAACAAAAACAATCACAGCAGGCTTTGTTTAAGATTCCTCTAGAGAATAGGACAAATAAAATGATTACAGTGATTTGAGCAGTCAGGATTATATAGCTGTTCACTTACAGAAGCAATCTTCTAATTACTTGACAATTGATGTCTTCTGATATACACTGAAATGGTTTCTGCATTGGCCATATTGATCTGCATTTTCATCAAGCTTATCAGAGAGAAAGATCTTCTCATTAGAGTGAATGTAGAAGATTAGAGTGAATATGAAAGTCTATATCCCAAACACACAACTACACATGCATGCACAAATACCTATGCACAATTTATGGTCTGCAGAGATTACCTGTATATGAACCTGTGTTGCTTATGTTAGCAGTATAGTAATGTTGGACATTATTTAATCTGGAATGTTTATTTTTTCCCACTTCTTCCTTTGGTGGGTATTCTAAAATAAGTGTCTTCATTTTTTCCCCTGTAGTTAGTATAATGAATAAATAAGCTCAATGAATTCTCAGACTTGAGCTATTGAGAAGCCTGAGCTGGCCAGTGAATTCTAAGGTCATGTAGGAGAGAGAATTGCTCACAGATGCCCACTGATAAACTAAAGTAAATTACTGTAAAATATGCTCTACCCACAAAGATAGCAGATTTCTATTTTCTCTGTAACAGAAAATCAATTACTCTTTTCCTAAACAAATAACAATACTTCAATTTTGTTTACTAACCACAATAAAGCCATGAGTAAGATCATTTGTAACCATCTTTCAATCACGCTCATAATATGGCTCCCACAAATCAACTACAGATATACTTGGGACAAAAAGAAGAAAAATGGGTAGTATCAATCCTGACCATATTCTCCCGTTAGTTACAATACTAATTACATTTTCAATCACCCAGCTGATTCCTCTTCACATCACATTGGACAGGAATATTTGAACATGAACATCTTTATTTGCACTGAAGTGTGAGAAAGTGTTCCATCTTTTTAGTCTCTTCTGTATGGTGTAGAAGTTTTTCCTCTCAGCCTCATGCTTCCAGAAACAAGACTTAGACTCAAATATATTTACAAATACATTGGCCATATAGGTATGTTTTTCTCTGACTAGATCATAAATATTCCATTTTTTAAAGTACATTCTGACATGTGGCTGGTTACCTGTGCTCACGTACCATGTATTGGTCTCCTCACATCTTTCTGGGTGAATCTCCCACAACTGGCAGTATCTCAGAATTCTTTCTGCCTTCCAGATGTCCCACCTTGAATTTCCTGCCTAAGCCACAGGCCATAGACTTTTTAATTGAAAAGTGATGCATTCATATAATCCACAAGATGTTCTTTCTTTAGTGTGGAGAGTGAAAGAAGAAAAATTATGAATGAGCATTAATTTGTCCCCTTACCAAAAATGTAAAACTGAGTTTACCTTCACTTCATTCTTGTGTGTTATTCGTTTAGCCATATGCACTGTAAGTTTCCATTGGAAAATGGGGAAGGATTTATCCAAGAGTGACATATGTTGATGATTTCAACATAGACTTGTAATAGGCACATGCATTTCCAGAAGACTCAAAGGGAAAGGGAGGTAGAGCATATGACCAGGTGCAGAATCCATTCTAACTATAATTTTTTGTTTTCATTTGTACTTTGTGATCATTTACTTACAGAACCTAGCTGTATCCCTGGGCTTCTCCTAAAACCATGTCCTACTTTTTTTAATTGGTAGTATCACTAACATATTCCTAAATGTTTATATAAATTAGCACAATAATATAAAATAGCTAAAACTAATGAACCTCCTATATAAAAGAACTTCAATCTGAATTAATTTTATTTACATGCTTGCATCAGATTTAACACCTGATTTCTTATATATCACTAACAATTTATTGTTGCTCTCATTTTTGCATATTATAAATAATTTATTCATGAGAATGTCCTTTGGATTTTTCCATTTTCTATTGGTAAGATAATTATGCATTGGCCAGATTTATCACATTTATCAAAGCTAGTCCTTTCAGAACAAACTAGTAAAATAAAGATATAAGATTTATCGAGTGCTATTTTATAATGGAGAAATTACAGTAATTGTCATTTCTTATGACAAAATACAGTGTTTTGACTTAAATTACAAAGTGATCTCATATTTTACCAAGTTATTCTACTTAATCTCACTCATTATCCTTAGAAAAAATATCTTTAGAGATAAACACTGGTTTCACTCATACCACAGTGATCTATAATATAGTTTGCTTGGGGCTCCTTTAACCTTCCAGGATTATGTTATTTATTTTAAGCATACTGTCTGGAATGGATGGGCAAAACAAGTGTGGAAGTATGAGAATTGTTGCTGTGAGGTGAGCATATCCTTTCAAAGTGACAAGGCACATGCACCAACCCAACAGTAAAACGTCCCGGCATCACAAAACTTATGAAAACTATTACTGAAGTACTAAGAGTTCGTCTGTACAAGAGGACTCTATCAATGATGTGCCCAATTTTGTTTAAAAAAATCCAGTCAACTTCTCCCCACAACATAAGCTATTTCACAATTCAAAGACGCATTGACTTATTATTGATGACTTACTAGTCATTGAATCTTCAATTTAAAAGTGAATGAGAAGATGGGAAGACTTGTCAGCCCCATTTGTTACGAAGCAACTAAGTTTTTCTTGCTGTATGGCCTGGCTGTGTTAAGTCACCTAGAAAAGATCAATATTGACATACTTTTATTTTCAGCTCAGCCTTTTAATATTTTTGTATTAAATTTGTTCTTTGACATTATATGTACATACATATATACATTCACACACATACACATGCATTAAGACACACACACACACACACACACACACATACACAATTTTGAATTCAGTTACCCTCTTCTAATTTCTGTCTTTCTCCTAGACTTAGCAACCAGAACACTTCAATGAGGTATTTTGTTGGTATGTTTGTTTTGTGTGGATGTGAAGTGTTGTGATGTGTGTGTGTGTGTGTGTGTGTGAGTGAGTGTGAGTGTGAGTGTTTGTGTATGTGTGCCCCTTTAGCTTAACCAGGATCACCTGTGTGGAACATTGGCTAGGAACTGTCCTTTGGATCTTGTCTGGTCACCAGAGGATATTCTACTGAAAGCAACACTCTTCTTTTATCTCTTATAACAAACATTTCAGCAATAAAAATTTAGACTCTTTGAGACTCTTGTATATTCACATATGACTTTTGAAGAACCCATTTTTTTCTGCAGACACAGAGCTGATGGACTGTTGCAGCTCTCATGAGTTTATGATTTCAGTGGTTGTATCTTAAGAAGAGAATGGCATTTTGCTGTCCTTTTTCTTCCCTTCTGTCTGTTATATTCTACATCCTCACTCTGAAATCTTCTCTGCTGCCATAGGAAATGGGATCAACATCTTATTACTTATCTGTCAATTATTCTCTGCACCTTGAAAAGTCATGAGTCTCTGGGTTTCCACAATTCACTGGAAAGGGAAGTTTTATCTAATTAAGGCTGAGGGTAGCATTTGCCTATGGATATAAACACATTTAGAGTGCAGATTTTTAAAAACTAGTTTTTGACCAAATTTACAGTACCAGTCATGACTTTCTTCCTGTGGAGTGTAACTCAAATATAGTCAAGGAATTGTTGGTTACTCTCATACAAATAGTACCACTACCAAACGAATGGATATATATCTTCTCTTTCATAGTTTGTAGGGTTCACATCTGGGTGAGACTGTTGGTGCCTTTTCTTCTCCAGAGACCTTTGGGGACTATGAAAATTAGCTGACAGAGAGAACCTTATAATACAGTTGCAGTTTGATTTCAGTATAAAATCCAAATAAGGTATGTAGTGTCTTCAGTTATAGGACTGATATAGTTCTGGTAGGTAGCCAAAAGGAACTTAAAAACCTGTATTATTTTGAGAGGTTCTGTACCCTCTCTGACCAACAACTCATAAGATGGAATCCCACTTGAAACTGTGTGATTTTGTTAGTAACCTGTGGCTTCTAGGAGATGCTCTTTTTTTTCTTTTTTTTAATTTTTTAAAATTAGGTATATTCTTTATTTACATTTCAAATGATTTCCCTCTTACTGGTTCCCCCCTCCCCAAAAGTCCCATACACCCTCTTCCCTCCCGCTGCTCCCCAACCAAACCACTCCTGCCTCCCATTCCTGGTATTCCCCTACACTGCCACATTGAGCCCTTCCAGGACCAGGTGCCTCTCCTTCCTTCTTCTTGGTATCCTTTGATATGTGAATTGTTCCTTGGGTATTCCAAGCTTCTGGACTAATATCCACTTATCAGTGAGTGCATATCATGTGCGATTTTTTGTGACTGGGTCACCTCACTCAGGATGACCTTCTCCAGTTCCACCTACTTGCCTAAGAATTTCATGAATTCATAGTTTTTAATAACTGAGTAATATTCCATAGTATAAATATACCACATTTTCTGTATCCATTCCTCCGTTGAGGGACATCTGGGTTTTTTCTAGCTTCTGGCTATTATAAATAAGGCTGCTATGAACATAGTGGAGCATGTGTCCTTATTGCACGTTGGAGAGTCCTCTGGGTATATGCCTAGGAGTGGTATAGCTGGGTCCTCCTGTATTATGCCGAGTTTTCTGAGGAACCGCCAAACTGATTTCCAGAGTGGTTTTACCAGCTTGCAACCTCCACATAAAACCAGAAACACTGAAACTAATAGCAAAGAAACTGGGGAAGAGCCTTGTGCACATGGGTACAGGGGAAAATTCCCTGAACAGAACGCCAATAGCTTATGCTCTAAGATCAAGAATTGACAAATGGGACCTCATAAAATTACAAAGTTTCTGTAAGGCAAAGGACACTGTCAAAAGGACAAAACGACAACAAACTAATTGGGAAAAGATCTTTACCAACCTTACATCTGACACAGGGCTAATATCCAAGATATACAAAGAACTCAAGAAGGTAGATTCCAGAGAGCCAAATAATCCTATTAAAAAATGGGGTACAGAGCTAAACAAAGAATTTTCACCTGAGGAATATCGAATGGCTGAGAAAAACCTAAAGAAATGTTCAACATCCTTAGTCATCAGGGAAATGCAAATCAAAACAACCCTGAGATTTCACCTCACACAGGTCAGAATGGCTAAGATCAAAAACTAAGGAGATAGCTGGTGCTGGCGAGGATGTGGAGAAAGAGGAGATGCTCTTTTTACCCAGCAGGTTATCTATCTTTAAAAACATTTGAAAAGAAGTTATGCATAAAATATAATTAATATAATATGTTCTTTTGAGGTGTTTATTAATTGTATTATATTATTCATTCATGCCTCAATAGCTACAGAATTTTACTTCTCCCTCTCCTATCCTTCCTTGCCCAATTTTGAGAAGATGAACCAAGGAATTTAGGTAAATGGAATTGGCATGCATCATAATGAGTCCTGGTAGTCAATTTAGAATGGTAATTGCTGAAAACCTACAGGTGAAGAAAGCTGCCTTAGTGGTTAGGAGGAATGAGAGATGGCGAGAATGAGCTTTGCATTTATCCCAATGGTTCAGAATTTGTGCTTTTGACATTCCTAGAGATACCCTTTAAGTAATTTTTAATTTGTTATATAACTTGGCTTCTGTAAAATATTTGTTTGCAAAACCCTCTCTTTTTTTATTGTTGTTAAAATACTGTTGTAAGGGAATACTAATATTTTTACAGAAAGAAAATAAAGGGGAAGTCTGAGACACAATGCAGAGAGTAAGGCTCAGCAAAATGGCCTCTTACCCCTGCTTTAATTTGACATAATAGAAGGCAGCCAAAAAAGAAAATTCAATCCATCAAGTATTGACTGAGCCTTCCCAGGGCCAAACATTTTATATGTTCTGACCATGAAACAATAAATAACTTGTTAGCACGAGGTATGTGGGAGTGGAGTGGGAAGATCTGTGGTGGGAAGAACAAGGCACTTTCAGAAAATTTGTTTTGCTTTCCTGAGTCCACCCAAAGAAAAGATTGAGAGACAAAGCCAATTTTCACTTTCAAGGTGCAAACGGTAAGACAGTTTCTCATGATACGTATAATCCATGCCTGGCACCGTATTAAGTCCTAGGGATTTGAAGACAGATAAAACCTTTAAACATCCTTAGTAGTAAGCCAGCTAAAATTTATCAAGTTCAAGATTAGGTAAATTTCTGAATGCTTTTATGAGATATTTTCAAAAGTATATTTAGCAGTTCTATTGGGCATATGATATATTTATATTAATCTTGGAAGTAAGGAATGAAGAGTCTAGGAAAGATGGCTCAGTAGTTTAGAATACTTGTTGGTCATATAGAGACCAGTATTTGATTTCCAGCAACCACATGATTTCTTACAACTATTTGTGACTCAATTCCCAAGGGATTTGATGCCAACAATGGCCTCAGTGTGGGCGCCATGTACCCAGGAGGTACACAAATATACATGAAGGTGAAACAATTATATACATCAAATAAATAACACCTCAAGTTTTCTTTTAAAGTAATGTATCACAATGTGATTGTACAATATGTATTATATGTGACACAGAAAGTACAGTCTCAGACCTCTTTTCAGAATTGCAGTACCTGTACCTTGAAGAGTCTTATCCCACTGCCTTTTCAGAATTGAGAATATAGGGTGAAAAAACTATGTGTAGTGGAGGAACACCTATAGTGCACTTGAGGGGCATTCTATGTAGATGTTAGTTATCTGCCCATCAGGGATAATAAAACATGAAGATTAATCACTGTGAGAAATACACATTTCCTAAAGTGTAAAGATATAAGCAAAAGCAAAATTCAAGAACCCATGGCTTCCTCAGATTTCCAGAACACAAATTTGCAAATGTTGTTGTGCTTGCACTGGAAAGTCTAGTCTATTCAGTGTTAATGGGGGGTGGGGTGAGGTATTCGGGAACTAAACCAAATGTAGCTCCTGCGGGCTTCAGGTCACTGATCTTGATCACTCCAGGGAAGAACGTGTATTGGATAATAGAAGTAAGGAAATACGTCCACTTTGAGACAGGATGAACACTGTAAGGAAAGAAAAACATCATTCATATGACTTCACTTGCATTCCAGAAATAAACCACTGTGTTGTATTCCCATAAATAGTGAGAAGGAGCTTAGTGTGTGCCCTGTCCTTTCCTCCTTGAGACTGCATTGTGTCCTGTCACTGTATCTAGAATCTGTTCGATTCAAAGCCTATTTGTGGAAATCAAATTTGTAAATAAAAGCCGAGTAGAGCAATCTAAAGGTCATTGGCAAAGCTGAAATTCAAAGCAGAGTTAAGAACAGTATCCTGTAGAAGCCAGCCTCAATAACCAAGGACTTGACAATATTCTGATGTTAGGGATTGGTTTTAGCTCAGTCAAAGAAAGAGAGAGTTGGGGAACAAAACATCTTGTCAGGATTTATAATTTGGGTATAGTTCCTTTCCTTTATAAAAGGTGCCCTTTGCTAAGAACATGAAAATAGACATTTCAGAAATCCGTCACCTGGTGTCACTCCTCAATTAACTTCTATTCATTCAGGCAGCGAGAGTCTGTGTTCGGGCTATTAAAAATAAGAGGCTTCCTTTTCTATTCCCTTTGCTGTTATTGATATTGTTAATTATTTTAATTAGTGACTTCCCATGATTCCAATCAAGCCCAATTATACTCAAACCAGGTAAACAATGAAAGGGTGAAAACGGTGACTCAAAACATGGATTAATCTCTCTGGTATGAAATGGAAGTAGCTGCATTTAAATTGCTTCCATTCACCTTTACACAAAGGCATTCCTAGTCCAGAGACTGAAATAGCATCTGGCTCACTGTGTAATCTGCACGTCAGAGTGATGCCTTTCAGAAAGTCCTCAGGCCCTGTTGCTAGTCACAAATGTCTGCTTGGACTGCATCATCATACTCTCATTGTCCTGCATCATTATACTGTGTCCATTGGGAAAGAAGAGTTTTCTTTCTGAGTATCATAGATGTCCTCTGCATCCACTTGTAATAATAGTATCTCTAGCTTTGGAATGGTGTAAAATTATGAAATGTTTTGGGGGAAGTGTACTGGGAACCAAACACCATGCTGTGTGTGCTAGCAAGGACTCTCCAACTGAGGTGCATCTTGATCCTTCTCATATTGTAGTTTAGATAGTGTTTCGTTCTGTTTCATCCACGTAATGTCAGTCCCATCTCAGCCTCCTGAATAGCTAGTTTTAAAGACATGTGATTCCAAGATGGATCTATAAGACAGTTTTCATTGAATCCTCCAACAAATCCCTACAGCAGGAACCATTATGATACACATTTAAAAGATAAAGCTAATATCAGTGTTACTAACTTCATTAGATTATCGAGAAAAAGTTATACATAGGATATTTTTTGACAACTGATTTTCTTTTTCTTTTTATTAGGTATTTTCTTTATTTACATTTCAAATGTTATACCCTTTCCTGGTTTCCCCTCCAAAAACATCCTATCCCATCCCCCACTCCCTGTGTTCACCAACTCACCACTCCCGCCAACAAGCGCGTGCTGACAGGAGCCTGATATAGCGGTCTCCTGAGAGGCTCTTCCAGAGCCTTACAAATACAGAGGTAGGTACTCTCAGCCAACCATTGGACTGAGCACAAGGTCTCCAATGGAAGAGATAGAGAAAAGACTCAAGAAGCTGAAGGAGCTTGCAATCCCATAGGAGGAACAACAATATGCACTAACCGGCACCCCCAGAGCTCCCAGGGACTAAACTACCAACCAAAGAGTACACATGGAGGAACCCATGGCTACAGGTGCATATGTAGCAGAGGATGATCTTGTCAGACATCAAAGGGAGGAGAGGCCCTTGGCCTTGAGAAGGCTTGATGCCCCATTATGGGGGTACATGTAGGATTTAAATTCAGTTCTATAAAGTCCCAGAGTCCCAGCATTCAGTATATGATGTTTCTCTTTTGCTTAAAAAGAAAATTAGGCTCATCTCCCAGGTCGGAAGATATCCAAACATTTGAGCATCATTACTAATCTTCCTCTAATGGATAATATTTCTCTGGAAACGAGAATTATATTGCCTTAACAAACTCATCTTCATTTCGTTAACACACTTGCCAGAATGTGTAGTTCATACTGTCTTTCAAGTTAGCCAAGCAATCTAATCAGTATTCCTCGGTCCACACAGCGAACAAATTTGGTTCCCTAGACACTGCCCAAGTGTACCTTGCACATCTATCTCATTCCTTGAAAACTTCACACTCCCTGTCAACAATTTGACATGGAAGATCACAAAGGACAGCACCTGCATTTGAATCATGATGCCACCATGAATGCCTGCCATATCCTGGCCAGGTTGGTTTTGTTTTGTATGCTGAGAACCTAGCAGTCAGACAATAATGGAAACAAAATGAAATGAAATGAAAAGAGATAGCAATTTGAAAACTTTTCTTGCAGGAATATTGTGAAAATTAACCAAAATTTTTTAATAAGCCTGGCATGTCACACATAACACACATTTAGCTGTAATGTTAAATGTGGTAATAAATTTATATTATATCAAATAAGTGAGTTTATAATCATGGGTAGACAGTTTTACTTAGGAAGAATATTATGAGTATGTGATGGATAATAGAAAATATCTAAATGGAAGTGATCCGAGAAGGATGGAGACTAGAAATTGTTGAATATTAACTTGGACACTAGAGGCAGAAGAGAAGAATTGGTTATGACAGACAAGAGCAAAGGCAAAGTAACTAAGATAAAAAGTTATCAGCATTCAGAGGTAGGTGTGTGTGTGTGTGTGTGTGTGTGTGTGTGTGTGAGAGAGAGAGAGAGAGAGAGAGAGAGAGAGAGAGAGAGAGAGAGAGAGAGAGAGATCGGCTACTTACAGAATAATGCTGGCTATGTTCCATACATGCACTACCTTCAGGACTTCCTGTTCTGTAACTCTTCCTTTCTCTGTTTCTCTCTATATATATACCCCTCTGTCTCAATCTGCCTCTTTGTCTTTCTCTCGTCTCTCCCCATCTCCTTGTGCCGTACATATATTGCTCAAATTAAGTATGGGTTCCTGTGTGTTGTTTCTCTCCCTCTCTCTCTCTCTCTCTCTCTCTCTCTCTCACACACACACACACACACACACAGAGTGAGAGTGAGAGAGAGAGAGAGGGAGAGAGAGAGAGAGAGAGAGAGAGAGAGAGAGAGAGAGAGAGAGAGAGAGAGAGAGAGAGAGAGAGAGAACAAGCAGAAGTCAATATTCATTGTATTTCTCTGTTACTCTCCACTTTATTTTTTTGATACACGATCCCTCACAGAACCTAAGGCTTGCCGTTAGTTAGTCTGACTAGTCACTTAGCTGCTGTAATCCTGTTTTCTCTACTTTCCAGTCCTGGTTTTACAGGCATGTAAACCAGGTGTATTTACACACCCAGGTGTGTTTTATAGCCAGGTGTGTTTTACCACCACATCTGGCTTATTATTTAGATCCCAGAATCTGAATTTCATGTTCACCAGATATATCTCCAAGTCCTTATTTTTGTACTTGTGGTGTCTGATCTAAAATGAGTACAATTATTGCTCACTTCTGTAATTGGACAACTATGCATAGATAAATGTTCATGAGGTGGTGTAGTTGTTATGTGTCCTTTATTCCAGGACATAGTCATTCTATGGCAGACATTCAATACTAATGAGAGCTTGATTATATTTGTGCACTTAAACTTGATTAGGTATGTGCAGCATATCTTCTCAAACACTATTGGTTTAAATAAATCACATAGGAATTATTCTCCCCTCACCTTCAGTGATTATATGGGCATACTATTTTATACTGGAGGAAACAAAATCTGGGATCAGTAATATAACCTACTGTATTAATACTTCAGCAGAAGTTAGCACGAGAGAGAGTGTTTAGGAGTTTCTGAGATTTTAGATTTTTGGTCCACAGATTCTTCTGCCTCATTTGCAGTATTTCCAGATCTGGAATTTACACTTAATGATAATGTGGGCTAGGATAACGAGACAGCTGTAATTGAAAGTGGGCAATGACTTTATTAGTAAAGAGAAGTAATTAGTTATTTTTGATGGTGGCTCAGTTATCTGACTTTGTCTAGATTATCTTCTGTCAGTAACATGCAGTCTTTAAATGCTTTGGTTTGGTTTGGTGATTTTACTTGTTTGTTTAAAAGCAAAGGTTCTAATTTACATTGATGGAGCTAGTGATTGTACATTGGTTTGCTTCCCTATATAATTTTCTAGGACCTTCATGTACAAATTTCTACATTCCATTTGTTGAGTACCATTTAGCATTTCCCCGCCAAAACTGTCTTTGCTTCATTGTTGCCTCTTGCTTTGTCTCCAGCTGACTCATTAAAACCGTGATGATGACGTTTCCATATGATTGTGTGCCCTTGTTTTGCTCTTATCAACAGCTGGGCGATTAGGACTGTTGGACACCATGATTCCTATTCCATATCAGAGATATAAATCCTCCTCCAAATCAATCTAAGTGAAATTGATCCCAACTTTTATGTACTTTGAGGGTGTCGCTAGTGACTGAAACATTGTGGTGAAAGAATAAGAAGCAATTGAGGCTATGTTTTATTGAGAAAATTTTTTGGGGGGGTTTCTTTTTCTTTTCTTTTTTCTTTAAAATTTATTTTCTATATTTTTTTTATTTACATTCCCAATGATTTCCTCTTTCCCGGTTCTTCCCTCCCCAAAAGTCCCATAAGCCCTCTTCCCTCCCCCTGCTCCCCATTCAACTCCCTCTTGCTTCTCTCTCCTGGCATTCCCCTACATCCAGTCTTTCCAGGACCAGGAGTCTCTCTTTCCATCTTCTTGGAAATCAATTGATATGTGAATTGTGTCTAGCGTATTCTGAGATTCTGGGTTAATATCCTCTTATCAGTGACTGCATACCATGTGTGTTCTTTTGTGATTGGGTTACTTCACTAAGGATGATATTTTCAAGTTCTGACCATTTGCCTAGGAATTTCGTGAACTCATTGTTTTTAATTGCAGGGTAGTATTCCATTGTGTAAATATACCACATCTTCAGAATCCATTCCTCCGTTGAGGGACATCTGGGTTCTTTCCAGCTTCTGGCTATTATAAATAAGGCTGCTATGAACATAGTGGAGCATGTGTCCTTATTGCATGCAGGTAAAGCCTCTGGGTATATGCCCAGGAGTGGTATAGCTGGATCCTCCGGGAGTGTCATTCCCAGTTTTCTGAGGAACCACCAGACAGCTTTCCAGAGTGGCTGTACCAACTTGCAATCCCACCAGCAGTGGAGGAGTGTTCCTCTTTCTCCACATCCTCGCCAACAACTGCTGTCTTTGAAAAAGTAATTGTAATTACGTATTAAGTAGTTTGAGCCTAATCTAGATAGTTATTTCCTAATGTTTCTTAAAATGTAAGTAGTCTTATCTGGTGTAAAACTTTCTTGAAACTGCAATTTTCTCCAGTTAAACTTCACTGACTGTGGTGGAAAGATTCCAAGGACAAGAGTTAGTGGCTAACTTCAAGAAAACAGTGATTTCCAGGCACAACAAGGTATATGCACACACATAGAACCCAACAACACTGATCACATGTACAAGGCCCATGTAAGCTCAATACAAATAAAATTCAAGCGTGGAGAAAGAACATTGAGTATGAAATCCCACCCCTAGCCATGAAGTTATTAGTATTTACTTGCAGCTAGTGAAGGAAAATCAGTCTTTTTATTTATCATTTTGCTGTCAGTATTTCAAACACACTCCAGGGCTAGCCTGATGTCTAGGTATAGTCAACAAAAATGACCACATTATTCATTTGTTAATAACAGATAGAACATGTACTTGGATGTAAAAGAACATAGGAGAGGATGTTGGAAGAGTTTTAGGAGGAGAATTAATATAATTTAATTATATTGTATGGCATTCTCAAAGGAAATAAAAACTATGTTAAAAGTTTAGGGATTTCCCCTGTATCCATTAAAATTTCAAATACTTATTTCAATTTTTAAATGCTTATTTCTAAGTTATAAATCTATACTATGACTTTTATCCTTTTCCTAATCTTTTGATGAGATCAATATGGTAACTACAGGCCATGTTCATGAGTGCATCTGCCATCTCATTTTTTAATATCATTTTATTTAGTGACAAATTGTATTTTGGTGGGTACCCTATACTACTGTAACTGTGGCTTTAAGCATGAAACTTTTTTCTCAAACCTTTTACTTATCTTTTGTGTTTCCTGTTGTATTTGAGAATTAATAGCTCATGACAGCTACAGTTTATTCTTTAATCCTTTGACCAAAAAGCATATATTCATAAAATGTATTAATTTTTATAGAATTTATCTCAACTGGAATACTCCATCAATATTTTCTGGGTCACCTCTTTATAATTTTAGTGTTAGTACATGTCCTCGCATTAACAGAGAGATAAAAAGTACATAATTTAAACAAATTGACTTGGAAACATGTTATTGTATATGACTGGCCATCATTTGCTATCCTTTTGTGATTGTCTTTCGTTACCATTATACAATAATTATAGTAAGATATAAGTAGTCTTATCTTGTGTAAAACTTTCTTGAAACTACAATTTTCTCCAGTTAACCTTCAATGACTGTGGTGGAAAGATTCTAAGGAAAAGAGTTAGTGGCTAACTAATGATAGGTAACCATTTATACGATAGGTATCCATTGATCACATTCATTCTGAGGACAGTCTAAATAAAAGCTAACCAAGAAGCCATCATTGGCTTTATTGGTAGTCTGAATATAATCATTATATGTCTGCTTTTGATATATATTTCCCTGTTACCTTCCTGTTCAGTGTGTTTTATTCTGAACCAGTGTTCTCTTGTTCTTCAGATTCTTATGTTTCTCTTGAAATTGGCATGGCTTTCTTTAATACTCTAACTGCTTACAGAGTTCCATATTCTTATCCTTGCCTTATTTGCATTCATTTCTACCATAGACCTGCTGCCCAATTCTTTTTAATTCAATATTTTTGTTGAAGAAATACTTTTCCCACATGACAAAAGCCTTCTTTACCCTGCCCCCATATTTTTATACTGTCTAGAGTTGTTCTAAGTAATGAGCATTAAAGGCATTCTATTTCTTTTTATTTATTTATTTTTTGAATTTTTTTATTAGATATTCTTTATTTACATTTCAAATGTTATCCCCTTTCCTGGTTCCCCTCCCCCTGAAAATCCCATAAGCCCTCTCCCCTCCCCCTGTTCCCAAACAACCCTCTCCTGCTTCCCTGTCCTGTTATTCCTCTACACTGCGGCATCAGGCCTTTCCAGGACCAAGGGCCTCTCCTCCCTTTGATGTCCAACAAGGCCATACTCTGCTGCCTATGCGTCTGGAGCCATGGGTAGCTCCATGTGTACTCTTTAGTTGATTGTTTTGTCCCTGGGAGCTCTGGGAGTACTGGGTGGCTCATATTGTTGTTCCTCCTATGGAGCTGCAAACTCCTTCAGCTCCTTGGGTCCTTTCTCTAGCTCCTCTATTGGGGACCCTAAGCTCAGTTCAATGACTGGCTGAGAGTGTTCCCCTCTGTATTGGTCATACGCTAGCAGAGCCTCCCAGGTGACAGCTATATCTGGTTCCAGTCAGCAAGCACTTGTGGGCATCAATTATAGTGGCTGCATTTTTATTTAATTTTTCATTCTTTTGATGCTTTGTTTGGGCTCCTTCTGCAAATAATAACTGAAATTTAATGCATACATTAAGTAAAAAATAAATAGGTTAATATTCTTTGGAAGGTTCTTTTGCATTACTTTATAATAATGTTTCTGATTTTTATCATTTATGCCTCATTCCTATATCATGATTTAATTTAGAAGTAGTATATCAAGGCAGAAAAAGATGGATTTACTCCATTTAATTGAGTTTTGAATCCCAGGTCAGCCACTGATTATCTGTATGACCTCAAAATTAGTTACTAAATCTTTTAAGTCTGTTTGAGAGTAGACTGATATTTTCACGTTTCTTTTTCCTCCTTTTGGTCTTTATAATATTGTTATACTTCCTGGGTTAGTTTAAGTGTTATAGATAACAGATAAATCAAGTCCACAGCTAGTATACCTACTATAAATGATGTTTAGGTGATGCTGATATCTATTTAAGTAATACTTAGGCTGCTACATTTGAATCATCCATGAAATTGATCTTTGACTGGCTGGTTTACCTGGAACTTTGCAATGTCCTTTAGCACCATCGTGTGATGTTGTTAATTGGGTTTATGTTATGCTTCCCGGAGAATGAGAGTCATATTGTGAAACTTGTATTTTGTTTCTATGCTATTGTAGATAACTTCTCAATTTTCACTTACTTTTCTTTACCTTCTGCAGAAAAAAAAATGATCTTTGGAATCTTTGGGAAAATCATTAAAAACTTAACCTAACAAGAAGACGTGTCTTATTTTTAAGATTCCATACTTTCTATTATTGTATTATCAGTGTCTTTTTCTCTTATAAAATTATGCTGACATGCAAAGATGCTTATTTTGCTTAGTTTTTATTTTTAGACTGTCTCTTTGGCAACCTTTGAATATAACACATGCTATTAAGTTTGAAACAAGATGAATAAAATTTTGTAATGAATCACTATTTAATTTTGGTTTATGGACTTAAATTTACTAGAGAAGACATCAACAAACTGAACTGTGGAGGAGAAAAAAGCACTCTGATTTTCCTGATAGTTTCTAGGATTGTACATATGCAAAAGACTCCCTGAGGATTGACACTATTCCCAATACATTCAGGTTTTCTGGTTCTTCTGAGTGTAGAGATGACTAGAAAAGGGAATTTGTTACTTAATCTTAACAGAGCTGAATGTGGGTGTTCAGTTTGATGGTCCAGCTCCTCTCATTTTTATGGACATTTGCTCCTTATGTGACAGTACCTGAGCCTTCTTTAGGTTTAGAGGCTATATTATAGATTCAACTACTTGGATTGTGTACCTCAATAGTCTGGGGGGGGTTGTACATTTTGAGCCATTGCACATTTCTGTGTGGTCTCTGTGTTCTCTAAAGAGAAGCTTCATTGTGGGGGAGTATCTTCTATACATGACAGGGAAGCTGCAAAAAATAAATAAATAAGCAAATTAGAACAGCATAATAATAACACCACCAGCCATCATGCCAATGGTATGGGGGGGAATCTCACAAGGTACCATTTCTAAATGGAGAACAACAATTAATGATTTCTAAGAGAGGGATTGTTTTTCCCCAGAGAAGTGCTCCCTGATAGATTATCCAACCACAGTGATCATTCCTGAACACATATCTATTGAAACAACACTGATTCATCTGAGCAGGTTGTATTTATATATACATAAGGATGTGTAACATTAATAATTAAAGAAGGAGCTAATAATAACATATAACAATAATTTTTAAAGAAGAGTCCAGTAATTTGATTAGTTTCAGAAGGATTTATTTGTACAGGGAGACGAATGCACAGAAATGATATATAGTAGTGATGGAATTTTAAAAAAATAAATAAATAAATTATGTAAAGGGATAGATATTCACTTTGTACTGAGTTGAACTACAATGATTGGAAAGACCTAGGTGAGTCTATTAGGGAGGTTGTCAAAGCAGTTCAGAACATTTGTTTGGGAAGTAAGGATGATCAAATAAACCGACATAAAGGCTTTAAAATTATTGTTATTCACATTGCTGAAGCAAATAAATGTACAGATTATGAATGATCAATCATTATAGATTTTTATCCAAAAGTGCCAAATCTAAAACCCAAAAGCATCACAGGCTGTAAGACACAAAGCAATAGTCTCCTTCTTTCCCCACCTGTGGGGATGCACAATGACGCAGCCATTTCAGCAGAGATTGCAAGTTATTTACAAAACTGAAAACTTGCTCATTATCCAATCTGGCTTTCAAACCCCATGGTATTTCTCAAAGGAGTTGGAAACTTATGTGCATACAGAGACCTACAGGAGGATGTTTATAACAGCTTTATCTGTAATTGCCCAAACTTGGAAGCAATCACAATGTCTTTCAGGACAGAATGGATAAATTGTAGTACATCCAAACAATAGGTGATTATTCAGCACTAAAATAAATGAGCTACCATGCCAGGAAAATAATTGGAGGAAACTTTAATGTGCTAGTGAAAGAAGCAAGTATTTTTTTAAAAACAGGCACATGTGGTATAATTCTAACTATAGATTTTCTGGTAAAAGTATGGAGCTGGAAAGCATAAGCAATTATCAGCAGGGAGGACAAGGCAATGACAAATGTATGGACCATAAAGAATTTTTAGTGCAGATAACTGCATGTCAGCACAATACTGAATATATGACATTTTATATGTGTCAGATCTCACTGAATGTCCAACACCAAGAGTGAATACTAATGTAATTAAAATGTAGCCCTTGGGTTGTATGATGAATACTAGTGGCTTTCACATCATGTGTTGAAGTTATTGACATGCCAGTTCAAAGGAAGGAATTATTTATTTGGGCTCAACCTATAATTACTTGTTTCTTTGAACAGCTGGGGCCCTTCCTTGCATTTTTGCAGATAGAAGGCAGAGGAAAGGACATTCATGAAGGGGTCACAAAATATATGGTTTCAAGTAGAAGACCCCTGAGAGCTAATTTCTCTAAGTAGGTGCCATCTCCTGTATCTTGCCATGTTCTCTCAATACTATCTTATTTAAGCAATCCATTGATTGATTCAGTCCTCTCGTGATCTAATGGTCTCTGGAAGTTCTATCACAGATGCACCCAGAATTGAGCTTAATTAATGTTATAAGCCTCTCTTAATCCAATTAAGTTGCCAATTAAAAACAAGCATTTGTAATATTATACTCATAAAATATCACACATTCTAAAAAAATGCATGAATATGGGGAAGGGTCTTGCTGAGGGACTTTGTTGGTAGAGACTTGGCAGAGTCTATGGGAAATCTATGAGTTTGCCATTCCATTTGTAGCAAACTGAATTTGCTTAGCAAAATTCAAGTCATCGTTTTAAAGAATAAAATAGCATATATTAGAAATTATTCTAGTCCCCAATACTTATTTGGGGATTATATGAGCCTAGAATTATAGTAGAAAATATGTATCCTAGTGATTTCCACTAATTCAGTCAAAGGACATCAGTATCTCTCTTAGAAAATTACACCTCAAATATCCTATTATACCTAATATGTGAGTAAAATTAATTTTTATCATTGTTATAGGGATGCTTATTAAATTGTCTAAAACTGTAGAGTAGATTCTATTCCTCCAAACACCCAATAAAATTATGCACTTTAGCCAAGGCTAAAATCACCACTATTAAGTCATCATTTTGTGTGTGTGTGTGTGTGTGTGTGTGTGTGTGTGTGTGTGTGTGTTTAATGCTTGCCCTGGCTGTTTCTTCAAATTTTTATTGTGTTACTGTGCTATCTTGCAAAGTCTTATACATACAACATCAAAACCTGATACCTACTCATTCATTCTAGAGAATTTGCTTCCTTTGATTCCTCAGAAATGATGAAGCAAATTTCCTCAATCATATCAGGAAGATTTTTTAGAACAACAGCTTGGAGGCCTTAGGGAGCATTGAATAGCTTTAACTAACTATGTATGAAAAATCATAAATTGAACTAATAAAGTAACTCTTATGTACTCTCATTTGGACATTGTATCTCTACTGGAGATCAAGCCCCTTGATTTCTCAATGCTTATTTAATGGTCATTTTGTATCTTGAAGCTGGTCACAAAGTTTCTTCTGCATAAGGAAGAAGCACTGTGCTTCAATAGACATGGCTCCTATGTGGTTAAACAGCTCACCACTTCAAAAATAATAGGCATTGCTTAACTGAAAGCTTGAAAATAAGGAAAGAAAAAGTTAAAACTTAAATTGGATACTTATTGGGTTTATTTGTTTTACACTTTTATTCTCAGCACATGAAATACTATCTGACTGACTACATATCTTCACTGGAAAGCTTTTGAATAAACTACTGTAAGATTAACCATTTTCCCCCCAAAAATTATTTGTTTCTCATGGACATATTATTTCCTAGTCTAATGGCTGGAAATGAGACACATTTTGGGGTTTAGAGTAAAACATTGTTTTTCAATCACAGGCTGGAAATTTCATCCTTAGTTTAAGAAAACACTGTTTCTTTTTTTTTTTAAAGATTTATTTATTATTATATGTAACTACACTGTAGCTGTCTTCAGACACACCAGAAGAGGGCGTCAGATCTCATTACGGATAGTTGTGAGCCACCATGTGGTTGCTGGGATTTAAACTCAGGACCTTCGGAAGAGCAGTCTATGCTCTTAACCGCTGAGCCATCTCGCCAGCCCAACACTGTTTCTTTATGCAAAGGAAATTAGTTTTATTGATAGTCTGAATTTGACTACCCTTATGAGATTCAATAGGTGGTGATTCTCCTAATGGAATAAACTATGTGATTTGCATAATGTATCTTAAGCTTAAAGAAAGAGATGCAACAAAATAAATTAAAATATTTGTTTTAAAAGTCTTGGCAAAGTTGTTTGTATTTTCCAGAACACAAATTGCATTCATGTCTTAAGCAATATTAAATAATTTATTCTTGTGATAAAATGAAACTTTTAATTAAATGCTACTATGATTTTCAGAATTTTTATGACAATTCAATTTTAGAACACCATCATCATCATACACAGAAGACTCTTGAGTACAATTGTGGTCATGCTGTTCCTTCTCTTCACTTTTGACAAGTGTTACCTGCCATTATATCTCTCTATTTTTGCCTTTCCAGGGAACTCATACAAACTGAATAATACAATTTAATAGAAATTACCTCTCTATTTGATATCTCTGTTTGAAATTAGTCCATGTTCTTTATTTAATTGATATTTTATTTTTTTCATTTTTTATAATTTTATGCACTACTTTTTTGTTTTATTTATTCTTATTACAGGACCTCAGTTTATGCTCCAGGCTAGTCCACAATTTAGTATGTAGCTTCAGCTAGCTCAGACTCCTGATAATTCTCTTCGTCTTTTAAGTATTTGGATTATAGGAGTGGGCTGCCAGACTCAACACCTACTTGTATTATAAGTTATTAATAACTACATCAATAAATACAAGAATCTTTGATGTTCTCAGGATTGTTTCCATTATTGTTATAAAATGTAATTTTCATCTCTACAACTTCTTGGTTATTTAAACTCAATCATGTATATATATATATATATATATATATATATATATATATATATATACATATATATGAATTTGTAGCATGCATATATACATATATACTATTGATACAAAATATGAATATAAATATCTTTCTAATTTAAGAGGCCTCTGCATATCTTACTGGCATGTGCCAACACAACTAGGAAGTTAAAACTACATTCAGATTTTGTCTTACCCTATTCAGAATGGCCAAAATTAGTAAAACAAAGGATAGCACATGCTGATGAGAATGTGGGGAAAGGAGAACACTCATTCACTGCTGTTGGAAGCAAAAATAATGATACACCAACTGTGAGAACCAGTGTAGCAGTTCCTCAGGAAGATGGGACTCTATCTCAATATCTAGATATACAGAACTCTATATCCTATAGAAATACGTGTATTTTCATGTTTGTTGTTGATCTATTCATAATAGCCAAAACTGGAAACATCCAATTAGATGTCCATTAACTGAGGAATGAATAATGAAAAAGTGGCACATTTACCACAAGGAATCTAGTCAGCCCGTAAGAAGAAGGAAATCATGAAATTTGAAGGTAAATGGATACAGCTAGAAAATAGAAAAAAAAATCCTGCATGAGCTAACTCACACTCTACAAGGCAAGCATGATACTTTCTCTTGAATGTAGATGTTAGTTTTTAAGCTTTGAATATACGTGTTCAGTTCCAAATAGCCACAACTGTTAATTATCATATTAAGAGACAGAAGCAGGGACGATATGCCAAGTAAGAGGAAATGGAATTGGCTGTTACAGAGGTAAAGGGGAAAGTAGTGTTTAGAGTAGAAAGTAGAATAGAAGGATTAAATAGGGAGTAGGATAGGAGACCAGGGTAAAGGAGATAAAATACAGGGAGGGACGATTACCACTACCACATGGAAATCTACAACTGTAGAGGATTCCTAAAATCTATATGAATATGCAGAGATTTAAACTGGGTTATCATACATGAAGGAGAAGATGTCCAAATTCAAGCTTATCTCATAAGTAAAACTCATAGTGCTGCAAAGAGTTATATCTTTTTAAGTTGTTGGCAAAAGGGGTTCCCTGGAATCCCTCCAAATAGCCTGTGATGACAAACAATTGCCAAGGCTATTGGTTACTCTCCACAACCTTATGGTAGTTCCATATTGTTGGAGATAAAACTTATGTCACCAAACATGGATAAGTTGAGCTCGTGGCTAACTAGAAGCTTTACCAGTATTGACTAACATTCAAGGTGCTGTAAGGTACTCTGCATGCTACTGAAGGAGAAAGGTAATCCTCAATATCACTGAACTACAAACACTTTGATCTACACTAATGACCTGTCTCCAAGATATATTGATATAGTAGTAGCACAAATACTATGGGAATAACCAACCAATTAAAGCCCCTTCCATGAGATAGACCACAAGCCAGACAGTGCTAAAAGAGCCAGGAATGTGAGTTACAATAGGACATGAACTTAGAGGCAAATCTAATAATATTATTCTGCTAAAGGGACATAGCAATAAAATGACTCCCAATGATATATACTTTTGTACCTGTAGATGAGTTCTGTGGTCAACCTATATTTAAAAAGCTTCTTCTTGCAGTAAATAAGAATTAACACAGAAACCCATATATTTGGACAATGTGGAAACAGTTAGAGGCTCTTGGGCACTCAGCCATAAATTGTATATCAAACCCCTCCCACCATAGTTCAAGGAACTCTGAAGAAAAGGATGTGGTGAGATTTAAAGAGCCAGATAGGATTGAAGACGACAAACACGTGTATCTTCACACAAAGGACTCATGTTCATATGAACTCAAGGAGCTTGTGACATCACAAATAAAAGCTGCGTTAATTCAATCCAGATTGGGTCCCAACACTGAGAGGGAAACGAACTTAGGTCCCATCCCTAACCAAGTAACTATCTGCAACTAATATTCACTAGCAAATTGAAACAGTATTCACCAATGAAGTTTTAGTAAGGATATCAATGACTGTCAATAATAATTCCAGGACAGATCTCATGCCCAGGAGTAGTTGGCAAACACAAAACAAAATGGTATTTTTGTGGACTTTTTGCTTTGTTTTACCCTGCTTTTGAATTTTTTATCTTATTATTATTTTGTGTGGGGAGGCGTTTTGAAGTTTTTGGATAGGAATTTTTGCATTCCTTTTTGTTTCTTGATTTTGCTTGTTTAGTTTTATTTTTTAAAGACACACAGAGAAAAGGATCATATAGTTGGGTGTGTAGGAATATGAAGAGGATCAAGGACGAGTTGGGGGAAGGGAAGTGCATAACTAAACTATATACCATGTGCGAAACTAATGAAAATAAAATAAATACAGATTTGTGTCTTACAAAACTGTCTTCCTAAATTTTGGTTTTTCTTTCACTGGCTATTCTTGAAAATATAAATTTCCTCAAATAAACCCATATTGCTATTGTATGTATACATATGTAATATATTTTATTTCAAACTCAGACTTTAGGAAAAGTTAGGTTTTCATACTTTACTGCTTCATAAGGAAATAGAAGTTATGATGATGTTTTAGATGAGTTTAATTGTCTCCTGAAAAGTTTCAATATTTAATAAAAAGGCTAAAGAGAGAGTTACTTAGGAATATCTGCTATTTTGTTAATCTTGCAATATTGAATTTAAATTTCTGTTAGAGAAACATAACATTTTATGGTTATTTGTTTAATTTCATTAATAATTAAGAAAGGTGAATGAAGATAGAGCGAATGGCCAATTATGGCCAGAATGCTTCAAAGGTCAAGCAAAAATAGAGTGCCAAATAAGATCAAATGGCCTTCCTCCCTGGAGAGCATTCTTCTCTTCTCCAAGATCCCTCCTCTATGTTTCCTTTTGCATCTGCCCCAATGTAGTGCCAAAATAATCATCTCTGGTATTATACCAAAAATATTTTCAAAAGGTTTTGATAGACAATTTATGCCCTGTGGTTTTATAATAAAAATAAAGTAAAATATCCTGAACACTTTTCAGGACTTATGTCCCCAACATGTAGTAATGGCACCAGACATTCTTGTCCTAGCCTATCTTGTCTGGAATGAGGTCATCACTTGACAATGAAAAAGCACAAAATAGTGGAGAGATGGAGAATTTTTCCTCCTGTGTTCAAGTTCTCTTTTCTTGTGCTCGAGATTATCTGATATGGTTGTATGAATAAGAATGGGCCAAGTAAGTTCATATATTTAAATTTTTAGTCACAAGAGAGTAAAATTGTATGATGGAATTAGTAGGATTAGAATGTGTGTGGCCTTATTGGAGAAAGTATGTCACTGGGAATGGGCTGTGAGAGGTCAAAGGCCCATTCCAAGCCTAGTTAGTCTCTCTCTCATCCTGTTGCCTGAAGTTCAAGATGTAGATCCCTCATCTAATTCTCCACATTTGTTTGTGTTACACCACAATCCTTGCCTGCCATAATGATATTAGACTAATCTCTGGAACTGGAAAACAAGCCCTCAATTAAATGTTCTTCTTGACGAGTTGGTTTTCATTATGGTGTCTCTTCACATAAATAGAACAGTGACTAAGATGCCTGATTCTTCATCTACATCCTCATCATCGTTATCATTGTGTGTGGGGGGTGATATCTGTAGGATGTTTGTACTTGTATGAACATACAGAGATTTGTGAGCCATGATCCATATATGAAGGTCAGAGGACAGATATTTGAGGACTCAGTTCTCTCCTTCCACCTTATTGAGGCATTGTCTCTCTTATTATTTCTGCCTTGCTGCATGCATACTCCAAGCTATTCAGGACATGGCATTTGGGAAGATTCTCCAGTCTCTGCTTTTCATATCACTGTAGAACTATTAAGATTACAAATGAGTACCACTGCTTCCTGCTTTTGCCTGATCTGGGAGTTGTGCTCATGTTGTTGCATGATGAAACCTTGAGGGCACTCTTGACCATGTGGTTGTCACACTGCCTGTCTTGAGTTTGCCTTTTAACTCCCATAAGTTCAGAAGCCTAACGTAAATATTTACTGTTTGTGGAATGAGGGTAGCATTGATTTTTTTGCAGAAATGGAACTTGCTTCACTACTTTAATAACTGTATATTGGAATAGATAATTCAGTTGTATAGTCTGTGTGCATTTAGTGGTTCCATGCAGAAAATCCATAGCCCTCACCTCAAAAGGAGTAAATGATAGTTTATTCTGAGGTCAAATTTAAATAACAGTGGCCTGGAATTTTAGTTACCTCAAATCCCACATTCCTACATGGAAGCAGTCATGGAGTATATAGCTTTATAAAACAAAGAAACTCATAAATCAACCAATTTCAAAATATACTGCTGAATACACTTGAAAGTCAGTTACAGCAAGGGCCTTCTCTAGGCCTCAGATGCCAATTGGTGACATTCTTAGGTTTTGGATTGGTGGAGACTAGTAGTTTGCTAACTTAATAAAATAGGTACTTTTTATCTATTAGTCATAAGATGTCCAAAACAGAATCAGGCAAAGACTAGTTGGCTAGTCAAGGGGCTGAAGCTAGCCCACATAAGGTAAATAGCCTTGAGACCTGCAACAGTCCAACCTCTCCTCATCGTTGCAGTTCTACCCAACTACTCTTTACAGTCACAGGTTCTTTCCAGGAAATTATACTGACTTGTGGTATTGTGTAAAACACATACAACTGGTATTTTGTGCAACCTTTAGTCCTGGTGATGTAAAACTCCCATGACTCAAATATTGGATGCCATATATTCAAACAAAGAGCATGTTTCTTCCATATGGATTTATGAAAATATAGCACCACTGCCTTTAAAACAAAGAAGCAATGAAAAATCTCATAAGTCAATGAGAATGAGCTGTGAATTGATGAGAGCCGAGATGGGAAGAACAGGGTACTCATTGGTAAAAGATAAGGCAAAGTGTTTGAAGCTCATCACTGATTTGTTTTTGTTTTTTGTATCTAAATTAACAAAGCAGTTGCTTATTTATTCTGTCACTCAACAAATGCTTACAATGAAACTTCTTTGTGTTTGGCACAGTATTCCATGTTTTAAATGTCCTATAGGAATATTTATATACAAATATAAAAACTTTTAAGCTATTTCTCCAATAGGTGAATTTACGCATCTCTTGCTTGTCATAACAGTAAGGAATAAAACACAGCTGTATCCCATGCAGTAGCTTTTGCTTTAATTTTACAGTTGTATTAGAAAAAATAGAAATCCCAATATACACATTGTAAAACAGTCTTAATTATGCTAATTACTCTACACTAATTTCAGTGGAATTTGTGGCCCTTTGCCAATGTTGACACCTGGGCACATAATATGTATCTACTACATGAGGCCTCATAGGACAGTCTCTACTAATAAAGAAGGGAGAGGCTGCAGGCCTTGTCAGAAATCTCAACTGGCTGTCATACAATGCCAAAATGCAATTCAAATCTCCTTGTGTATTCTCTTTGATGCTGGAATGACTCCCATGCTAATCAAGAAGGAAAACCAAAGTTTCTCTCCTCCATAATGACCTACCCATGTCTCCTTAGGTCTAACAGCTAAAGTCAGAGAAATTTCTTTGGATACAGAGATAAATTTAGAGGATTTGCTTTCTTAATTTTCCCCTAAATCTCTCTATTTATCTCTTCTCTCTTTGGAGCATATAGCAATGACTTTGCAGGGAGTAAAGCCAAATAGAATCAACCCAAAACTCTCAGTTTCTGTTCCTTGTTTTTCTCTTAAGTTTTACCACTTTTGAAAAAATTAGTCACAGAAAATTCACAGAGCTAATTATTTTCAACCCTGGTAAGAAAGAGACACCTACTGTGGTATGCTATGTTGTATTGTGGTGAACAGAGTTTCATCATATGTATATGTATACATATACATATATGTATATGATGTGTATGTGTGTATGTATGTATATGTATGTATATATGTACATCATATGTATGATAAATATGTGTACGTGTGTTTGTGTATGATTGTGTGTATGTGTATATACATATATATGTGTATATTTATATGTGTAAATATATATGTATGTATATGTGTGTACATTGGTATACATACATACACATATATATTTAGACATAAATATTATTTTATTAGATCATTCTATATCTATATTTTTTCTATTATGGAAGCTAAGGAAAGACTGTATATCAAGTAATTAACCATAAGGGTATCAATAAACTCAGTCTCTCTGACATAATGCTCTCTACTTTGTCTACCAACGCTCTCATTGTTGGCATCAAATCAGGAAGACCCTGTTATAAACTACTTGAAAAAACTGTGTTAGGAAGTTAATGATATTGTGTGTGTTTTTAAAGTATTTTTTAAAATCATGTAACACTCCTGGTGCTAGCATTGGGAATATGATCACGAAAGACCATTTCTCTCTCATCATAGTAAGAACAAATAGCAAATCTAATATGGCGAAATCCAACAAGTTCAATAGCAGAAGGCTATACAAATTCTGGCTGTCTTCCAGGAATGCTGCTTATGAAGTGCGGATGTAAGACCTTCCAGGGAAAAGTCTTTGAGTGCATCTCTTTCCTACACAGGGACTGAAGGAATGGCTAATTTACTCTACCTGCTTTCGGGATCTTGTTTCCCTTGTTTCTTATGTCCATTTCTAAATAATTCTTTTGTTGTTTTATAAGTATATTTTGAATGAAATAACTCTTACAATCTTTGCTCTTGTGAGAAAATAATTCTGCATGAAAATGTCTGTGTTTGGTGCCTTTTGAGCTAAGAAAATTGGCACTCAGGTTAAAGGAGATTGAACAAACACTGTAAAAGTGAGAAGTATAGGGAGGTCTGAGCTCTCCCATCTCCACTAGAGACCCATACTTACATCTCATGATGTTGAAGTACAATTCCCCCTTCTTCCCTGTAGGGATATAATATTGAACAAAATATTTATTTATTTATTTATTTATTTATTTATTTATTTATTTATCTCTTAAAGGCAAGAACAATAAACTCGAAGTTCCAGATTGTATATTGTGGAATTCCTTCTTTGACTACAACTCCTCTGTATCTGGTGTTTACTGTATCACCCAAGTCATACATAATGAGTATTTCATCTAATATACTCTGCGAGAAAAGAGTCTGTCCTGTTTGGCTGCATGTGCACCCATGTGCATGTTTGTGTATATGTGTGTATGTGATTGTGTGTGTGAGTGTATGAGTGTGTGTGTGTGTGTGTGTGTGTGTGTGTGTGTGTGTGTGTGGTGTGCTTTTAAAGACATATAAGCAAAGTAGACAGACAAGCAGAATTACATCACAGACATTTTGCAGTTTTAGATGCACTAGTTTTACATGTAAAGTAGTTCTGACCAGAAACAGTCATTATGCTTTCTAGAATAATTTCTCAGTTCAAACATTCATTGAGTTTCTAAATGGAGGTTCAAAATGCATGTGTCTTTGGCATCAAATAGCACTGGTTCTTCTTTTCTTTCCGTTTTAGCTTCTGTTCAAATTCTTTCTTTGATTCATCTACACCAGTGGGTCATGCTAATGAGTCCATTTCTAGAAAGAAGAGATGATCCCAGAAATACATATTTAATATCTTTGCCTTCAACCCTCATTGATGGGCCAGGTTTTATGTCAAAATAGAATTTAGTAACAATATGGCCATTGTATTTGGTACCTGTAAGCAAAGTTAATGAGGTCTCGATTTTCTTCCCATAATGACAGGTTAAGTGACATCTTCATGATATATCACACTAGGGATGGACACCTCTGTGGATCATTTTTTTTCCCGTGGAATGAAACTTATCTTGGACAGCACAACAACCCAGACAAAGAAGGCTGAATCCCTCCAGATGATCTACCCTTACTCTTTTCTATTCCCTAAGCTATGACACAGGAAGAAAGTGGACTTCTTGCCATTTAAATAAATTAAAACTAACTTTTACTTCTATCTCCCAACATGTATCTTATAAATTAATGATCACCAGAGTTTAAAACCTTAACAAGTTTGGTTTTTTTTTCTATTTCTTCTTTCATCATTATACAACATCTTTTGAAGATCTTCATTTCTTTTGGAACACACTCACATACACTTACTTTATCAATGGAATCTAAAATTTCCTATAGGTGATGAATAGCAATTCCTCTAGTCTCTTTTTCCCTGTGCCTTACAAGTATCCCCCATATATTTAAGTAGACTTCGAACCTGGATCTCTGTGTCTGTTCTCTTTATGCCTCTATATACAGAGACAATCTAGAGATCTTAGTCGCTAACACCAGAATAGGAAGTGTTATGATTCCAGTGCAAACATGCCAAGTACAGAAGATACTGCCATTTTCCCTTTTTTACCCTCCATTAATATATTTGTTCATTTTACATCTCCATCGCTGACCCCTTTACTGGTCCTCCCCCAACAGAGTCTCTCCCCCAGTCTCCTCCCTTTCCCTGCTAAGAGGGGTTAGCTCCCCTGGGTATCCCCTAACCCTGGTGCATAAAGTCTCTGCAGGGTTAGGAGCATCCCACCTAGGCCAGAAAAGGCAGCCCAGTAGGGGAACATATTCCACAGAGAGGAAACATCTTTAGGAGCAGATGCCCTGTTGTTGGGGAACCCACATGGAGACTGAGCTGCTACATATGTGCCAGGGACCTCAGACCAGCCTGTTTATGCTCTTCTGTTGTGGGTCCAGTCTTTTAGTGCTCCCAAGAGTCCAAGTTAGTGGACTTTGTTGGTCTCCCTGTGGAATTCCTATCCCCTTCAGGGCCTTCAATCCTTCCACCAACTCTTCCTGAAGAATCTTAAAAAACACTGAATATAACTTACAGTGCTGCTGAAAATGGGATCACTTTTGATTTCTTCTGAAGTAAGCACCATTTCTTATAGAGTAAGCCTTTTCATTTTCATACATGTCTTTGACCATATCTTTCTTTTCTTTTTCTAATAGAATCACATTTTATTTACATAAATGACATCTATCAAGTTTAATGGAAAGATGGGGGATACTTCCCCTAAACAGTTCATGGCTGGGGCTGTTCCCTGTACCTTCTATAGTATCAACGGAAACTTTTAATTATTTATTTATTTATTTTGAGTTTTCAAATTTTATTTTTAACAGTATTTTTATTTTTTTAAATTTTATTTTCTATATTCTTTATTTACATTTCAAATGATTTCCCCTTTCCCCGTTCCCCCCTCCCCAAAAGTCCCATAAGCCCTCTTCCCTCCCCCTGTTCCCCATTCAACCCCCTCCCGCTTCTCTGTCCTGGTATTCCCCTACACTGCTGCAATGAGTCTTTCCAGGACCAGGGGCCTCCAGAGAGCCAAATAACCCTATTAAAAAATGGGGTGTAGAGATAAACAAAGAATTTTCACTGAGGAACATCGAATGGCTGAGAAGCACCTAAAGAAATGTTCAATATCCTTAGTCATTAAGGAAATGCAAATCAAAACAACCCTGAGATTTCACCTCACACAAGTCAGAATGGCTAAGATTAAAAACTCAGGAGACAGCAGGTGTTGGCAAGGATGTGGAGAAAGAGGAATACTCCTCCACTGCTGGTAGGACTGCAAGCTGGTACAACCTCTCTGGAAATCAGTCTAGCAGTTCCTCAGAAAACTGGCCATGACACTTCTGGAGGACCCTGTTATACCACTCCTGGGCATATACCCAGAGGCCTCCCCGGCATGCAATAAGGACACATGCTCCACTATGTTCATAGCAGACTTATTTATAATAGCCAGAGCTGGAAAGAACCCAGATCTCCCTCAACGGAGGAATGGGTTCAGAAGATGTGGTATATTTACACAATGGAATAGTAATGGGCTATTAAAAACAATGAGTTCATGAAATTCTTAGGCAAATGGTTGGAACTGGAAAATATCATCCTAAGTGAGGTAACCCAATCACAAAAGAACACACATGGTATGCAGTCACTGATAAGGGGATATTAGCCCAGAAGCTCTTAATTCCCAAAACACAATTCACATGTAAATTGACTCCCAAGAAGAAGGAAGGAGAGACTATAATCTTTCAATGTAATAACTTTGGTCTCACTTATAGGGAGTCTGTGTTTCTGCCCTTGATCTGAATCCTAGGCAAGTAGAATTCTTCACAAATAAATTGTCTCCAAATATGACTGGCAATTATTCTCTTAAGAGGGTTAGCAAGAGGACTGCATGTAAATTACCATCTATGAATTTACATATTTAATAGAACTCCTCTTACCTCTACATTGGAAGTCTGTTTTCTTATGAAGCACGTTTGTACACATGCTTATTTTGTATTATTTCAAAAGCTTTAACTATGTTTAGTTCTCAGAGTACTTTATTCATTTTGCTTCTCTTTCTGTCCTAAAACCATTTTCCTTTGAATGTTAAATGATGCTTAACTATGGAGAAGACTTAAATAGACAACATAATTCTCAATTGTTGCTTTTCTCTTAGTATCTTGCTGTGCTATAAATGTCTTCAATCTAGACCAAACTGGGGGGAAAAAAACAATTTAATAGCTATCAGTCATAGCCAGCAAGTTGACAGGAGACAATAAAATAGGTGGTTCTATTCCACAAAATTCTCTGAGGAAAAATGTAATGAGGCATTAGACACTCAGTATTTTTACATGTTGCCTCCTAATCACTCAGCCATGTTCAACTAAATTTGAAATTGTGTATTCCATCACCATTAATATGACAGCACATTTATATTAAAAAACAGTTGACTGACAAGTCAGCTAAAATATTTAATAAGAATTAATTACATTGGATCCTTTAGTAGGGAATAGAGCTACTTGATATAAAATTCAAACACTAATTAGACAGGGCCTTCCTATGTAGATCTAAGGAGATGCATTTCTCGGCACTAGAAAATTGTACATGGCTGTGCCTTCCAGCCCTCTTATGGCAACACTGACATACCAAATTGTCAATTAAATCTTTCCAGAACTTTCTTATGGAACTGCCTGAAGCAGAAGAGTTCACTAGCTTATTGACCTGCATTTTTGGCTATTGTAACTCTCAATATTTCTCACATTTTATTTCTTCCTTCCATTCCAGAATTGCTTTCCTGGTTTTCATTTTCAACAAAATATACATCCATCTAGAGTAGATCTCTGTGCATAGGCAGTATAACAATCCTTGATGTAATAGCTAACATCTTAAATTTTAAGTGTATAGTACTTTTATATGTTACATTAACTATAGGTAAGAATATGGTCAATTAGATTTAAAGAGTTTATTCGTCTTATTTCACCATAATTATACACTATTGATGATTAGTTCTCATTTTTTTCTCCTCCAATTCTGCTAACTACTATTCAATTTGATTCTATAAATAAGTCTCATTGGTAATCCCATGTAAGTGCAACCATGCATTCTTTGTCTTTGTCTTTCTGTCTCTGTCTCTGTCTCTGTTTCTCTGTCTCTCTGTCTCTCTGTCTCTCTGTCTCTCTGTCTCTGTCTCTGTCTCTCTCTCTCTCTCTCTCTCTCTCTCTCTCTCTCTCTCTCTCTCTCTCTCTCTCTCCCTCTGTGTGTGTGTGTGTGTGTATTTGTGTGTCTGTCTCTCCAGCTTATTACTTAGTGTAGTGTCCTCTAGTATCCCATTGTTATGACCACTACTATTGTCATGTGTTTTTCTTGTTTTTTTCTTGTTCTTTGATCATTTCATGTCTATGTATAATGAATTTTAGTGCTCCACTCTCTAAGTTCATGTCCCACAAATCCTTTTATCCCAACTAAACTCACTTACTTACAAACAAGTAGCTTCCTACCTTTCTCTCTTTTATCATTTGTTTAATCCTCTGAGGCTGCATAGGGCTCCTAATGGTTACTTGCATGGACATAGGTGGGAGATTTTTTGCAGCATAGCCCACTTATTGCACACCAAAAGAGAAAGCTCTATTAGGGTTTCTCTTGCTGTTAAACAAACACCATCACCAAAAACAACATGGGGAGGAAAGGGTTGATTTCAGCTTGCAGTTCAGCATCACAGCCTATCATCCAGAGAAATCAGAATAGGTATTCAGAGCAGAAACCTGGAAGCAGGGTCTGAAAGAGTGGCCATAAAGTAGTATATATAGGAAAATAAAATAAATAGAGGAAAAGGAGAAAAGGAGGTGGAGATAAATTGGCCTGCTTTGTTAACCTAATTTATTATCAGATAAGAAATGGTTATAGGAAATATATTGTTGTAGGGTAAATTCTGAGTGAACACAGAAGATAATTTACTGGCCTGCATCTCTTCCTTGTTTCTACATATCCACTCTACCATATCAGTTCTACTTTAGGCTATACTTTACACTGATTATTACCCTTCCTGTATTTTTGCTATGAATTATCAGGTTCAATTCTGCATGGGATTTTCTTGTGGAACTATTTACCTGTGTTCTGAGATTATCTGCACAAAGAAGATGACTTCATTTTGGAAATGCAGTAGTTGTTCAACATACCCAACTCAACAAATGTAATAAATCACATAAGTAGACATAAAGGTTAAAAAATGAAATGATTATCTCAATATATGCAGAAAAGTCTGACAAATTCTAATCTGAGTTCAGGTTGAAGACTTTGTAGGGCTGCTGGATTGTAGCAGCTGTTGGTCTGGCAGCAGATTCTACCTATATGATAGCCAAAGCACCATTCTGAGCTTGGCTTGTGTTCTACACTTCTGCTGTTGTCTTTTGGGGTATGTCAGGTAGCCCTGGAGGCAATCGCTGGTAGAGTCTTCTATAAGAGCCTTAGCAGCATAGCTTCATACAATTACTGTTTTGCAATTAACTGTCACAGTAAACTGGAATGATTCTTTCTATTAACAGAATTTAATTGAAATTACCCTGGCTTGTAAATGAGACCTGAATTCAAGTGCCAATCACCTTCTTTATTTCACTTTTACAGTACTTAAAGCAGTTTCCAGTAAGGATCAAAGTATCCACACTTTGGTCTTCCTTTGTCTTGAGCTTCATGTGGTCTGTGAGTTGTATCTTGGGTATTCCAAACGATTGTATACCATGTGTGTTCTTTTGTGATTGGGTTACCTCACTCAGGATGATAACTCATAGTTCCATCCATTTGCCTAAGAATTTCATGAATTCATGTACGTAAGTGATTTCAATATATTATCCCCAAGGAAGATAACAGAAATGCCCAAAATATATATTAACTCGATGAGCATCATTAATGATAAAGGGAAATTTATACCAAAAACATTGTGCCAAATCTTTACCACAGTTGCAATGTCCCTCATAAGAAAGCTTAAAAATGTTGTGGACAGGGAGAAGGTGGTTAGTATGGCTGGAGAAAATGTTATGACATTTCTACAAAAAATAAAAATAAAAGCAATATAAGATAGAGGAAATACATTCCTAGGGATGTCTCCAAAATAAATGAAACCAGTCTTCTGAATATATTCTATGGTCCCACTTTCACTTTAACTAAGTTCCAATATAAAGAATCATTCGGGGAATCTACTTATCGTGGAATAGATTTTAAAATGTTGTATAACATTGGATGTTATACAGCCTTTAAAAGCATAAATTTATTTCAATTATAGCAACATAGAATTGAAATAGAACATGTAAAGTAAAATGTCACAGAATGACAAATGTTATAATTTTCATGTATATGTGGAAGCTACAACAAATTGATCTTATTAGTAGAGAGCCAGAATGGTCACTGGGATGCATGAATGCAAGGGAGTTGGAGAAAGGTTGGTTAACAATTGGAGGGTCCTGTGGTATAGCAACATGACTTCTAGAACTCTGTGGTAGAGTATATGTTGTAGTTAACAACACTGAATTATATATTTCAAAGTATGTACTAAAATTTATTTCAAATGTTCTTGATATGAAAATGATATATGATAAAAAGGATGGATAGGCCAAGCCCAGGGCCTCTGCCTGCTGCAGCTGCCCCCAGAGTCTGCGAGCTAACCAGAGCCCACCGGTGGGCTTCCAGGAGGCTGAGACACAGGGAGGGGCCCGAGCGCACATGTGGCCCTGGTGGCCTCCATCCCAGATGATGATGGCCACATGAAAAGGCAGAGGTGCCTCAATCCAGACTGCAAGGAGGAGGAGATGCCAGAGCTCGAGATAGATGTGGATGAACTCTTGGACATGGAAAGTGAAGATACCCGGGCTGCTAGAGTCAAGGAGCTGTTAGTTGGCCTGTTACAAACCCACTGAGACATTTATCTCTGGCCTGCTGCACGAGAGCAGGGCATGCAGAAGCTAAGCACACCTCCAGAAGAAGTAAGGGTCCTAACTCAGATGACTGTGGCTCCCACAGGATAATTGCTGCCCCCCAACCTCATAGCATTCCCGTGTCCTTAGTTTTCCCTTTTTAGGATTTTTTTATTGTTATTAAACTGATGGAACTTTTTGTGTTTTTATATTGACTCTGTAGCGCAGTCCCTTTAAAAATAAAGCAAGGATACAGCCTTTGAGGCAAAACAAAAACAAACAATCAAACAAACAAACAAAAAAAACAAAGAAAAGTGATCAAAGAAAAGAAATCACCAAGTTTGATTATAAAGTTAAATAATCATATTGAAGTATCACACCGTGTTCACAAAATATATCCAATTGTTATATACCAATTAAAATACAAAATAGTTTTATTAAAGGCATGAAATTTACAAAGTGCATGCAAAATAATAGTAGTAGAAATCTGGACCAGACTACAGTTATGTAAATAAATAAACTTATGAGTAAGGGAATGAATGGTAGACTAGAGCAGTTGGCATTCTTAATACCTCTTCTGGATTATTGGGCTACTTCTCTTATACTCTGTTAACATCCTTTTTAACATCTGTATTAACATCCCTTTCTGAATGGATGAAAACAGAAGACAACAGCACATGTAAGCACTAGAGCACATCAGGAATGCAGTGTTGCATTCTGTGTAGTTCTAGGCAGGGTAACTTATCAACATCACATTCTGTTCCTTCTTTTACCTTCTTTGCTGATCTTGATAGGAAGAGGTGACACTCATATTGAAAAAAATGAATTGAAGGCCACATTTTAAAAGTTCAAAGAAGAAAAAAAAAGAATTTTGTATTTTGTATTTTGTAGCAGCAAAACAAAATGAGTCAAGTGTTTCCTTTGACTTTAGCTATATTTTGGAAATGGCTGCCCTGTTGATGTTCTTTACTATTTATAACAATATTGCGATCCATCAGGGTGTTATGGATGACTCAGTGAAGCAGCCTTTTCCTAGCCTGCCAGAAGCCCTGCTTCAATTATTAAAGGAAACAGATAAGAAACTAATTAGACAAAGGTCCCATTATGCTTGATATCAGGATGTACATAGATTAAATCACCACTCAAATATTAATAAATTGTAGTCATCCCTGATCCCTAAGTTTATTTTAGTAAATTCCAGTAAACAAAACACCGCTGTACTAAGACCCAAGTTCACTTTTCACAAACATACTTTCTAAATTTTCTCTAGCCTCAGTGAAAGCATTTGTAAATCTCAAAAGGACTGTTACTTTACAATTTATTTTAAATCTGAACCCTCTTAATCCCCCCTCCTCCACAAGCCAGCACCAATCCCTATGGTGCTGAAGCCCAAAAATACAGTCACTTTCCAGTGAGAAATTCATGACATTTGTAGATTTCTTCTCTCTTGTTTTCTTGCCTTCCCTGCCTTTGCCCTTCTCCAGGTCACTTCTACTCTGGGAGACTAAAATAGACCCAGCTACCTTTCAGTGTCCTGTGTCCCTTGGGCATCTGATAACTTTGTCCATGGTGCCAGACTATTATTGCTAAGATGGCAAATTCAGGGTGACATTCCCACTCAGTTACCACAAGATATGTGGATAAACAGGGAAATAAATATATTTGTAATTTTCTGCTGCATGTATTTGTTTACATAATTAATATGAATTATAACTCACAATATACTGTAGGTAAGGAATTCAGAAATAACCTCTGCCAGTGTGGTGCTTCTGGATCAGCATCATTTGTGGGGCTGTACATAAGACACCAATCCAGATTTCTGTTTCCTAAATTCTTAACTTACCTTGATTGAACCAGATTCAAATTTCACTCCCCTAACAAGCAGGTGGGGCTGGCTTTTCCTTCCTCTTCATGTGAAATTCTTCATAGTGCTGCCCGAACATTGTTACAAATGAAAACTGGCTTCTACCAAAAGTCAGGTTTACAGGGAAGTTAGCCTAGCTGAAGCAGTATCCTTTTGATGACCTTGCAAGTCGTACAACATAGGTTGTTCTAACTCTGCGGTTAGAAAGCCGTCATTAAGATCGTTAAGTTCAACCTATATTACAGGAGAAGAGAACTCAGCATCACCTTTGAAAGGGAGGGCTGTCAAAGAATTCACAGGCCTATTTTAAAACCACTACACCTTAATTACAACTTCCAGTAATATGCTCAGTTTAATTTCCAATAGTCCCCAGAACCTCCTTAGGTAAAATTCCTCTAAATTTAAAGCAGTAGATTTTGCTGTGGATTTGATTATTGTGAGAATAGTATTTCCAGGACCTTTGCATTCTACAGCATATTTAGTGCATTTCTGTAGGAGTACCATCAACTATAACTATCACAAATTTATCCATTTACTTCTCTTTGACTTTCAGTATTTGCTTTATTTTTCTTCCAGGATTTGCGTTTGATAAGTTGGATTGATCTCATTCTTGACCAAGACAACTCTTATAAGGACAACATTTAATTGGGGCTGGCTTACAGATTCAGAGGTTCAGTCCATTATCATCAAGGCTGGAGCATGGCAGTGGCTCAATAGGCATTGTGCTGAGAGTTCTACAGCTTCATCTGAAGGCAGCTAAGGGACTACTGGCTTCCAGTGAGCTAAGACAAGGGTCTTAAAGCACAGACCCACAATGACAGACTTCCTCCAACAAGGCCACACCTCCCAATAGTGTCATTCTCTGGGCCAAGGATACTCAAACCACCACTTTCTACTACCTGGCCCCTGCGGGCTTGCTCAAACACATTAGTCTATGGGGGATATACCTAACCATAACATAATGCAAAATAAATTTAATCCAGCTTCACTGTCTATAGCAATCTCAACAATGTTAAAAGTCCAAGTTCAAGGTCTTTTTGAGATTCAAGCAGCCTCTTAACTGTAAGCACATATAAAGTCAAAATAGCGGGCCAAAGCAAAACAGAAAAACATCTGAGCAAACTCCGAACTCCAAGTATCCAAGCCCAGTGTTAAAGTGCTCTTCAGATCTCTACATCCTTTTATCCTTTTTGAATGCTGTTGTCAGATCTGGCATTCAGCAGCAACAAACTTCATTTTCTTGAGCTGTTTCCATTCTCTGTTAGCAGCTTTCCTCAGGCAGGTATCTCACCATTCTGACATTTCTGACATCTTGGGGCATCTGAGGCAACTTTAACTTTACAGCTTCTTTTTCCAATGTCTAGGCTCCTCTAAAGTGTTTGGGTCACTTCTCCAGCTCTGTAGCTGTAGCACTGTAAGCTCTGGTTGACTCCATGCCACAACTTCTGCTGTTCTTGGTGATCATCCCACTGTATGACATCTCTATTTGGTGGAGTCTTCCACTGCAACTAGCTTTACCAATAGCCTCTCCTAGGCTCTCTTCATAGTGCCAAGCCTCAAATTCTTTGAATGACCTCTTCACACCCAGATTATCACCTAGAACTGAGACTGTACCTCCTCCAATGGTCTTCCCTGGCCTCTCACAGTACCAAGCCTCAATTGTTCTCCATATCCCCTCTACCCCTTCATGCCTTCAAAACCAGTGCCACCTGGGTGAATCTTACACATCACCAAGTAAAGTTGCAGCACAAGTTACCACCTTGGATATCTTTGGAAGACAGCTTCTTTGTGCTTTCAAAAAACACTTCCCAGAAGATTTTACCTCAGTGATGCTGGTCTCTTCATAATCACTGCTAATTTCTTAGCTCCAGCTAACCAGCATCAATTGTCCCAATAGTCCCTTCTATTTTTGACTCCAAAATCTGAGTCACATGGCCAAAGATGTTCTTGCTATAGCTGGAACATGGACACTTACTGTATTATATTATTACCAGCTTTCTATTTTCCAACTCTTTCACTGCCTAAGTTTGACTGTCCTGGAATTTGCTCTGTAGATTGAACTTGAACTCAGAGACTTGCAGGCCTGTCTCCTAAGTGCTGGGATTAAAGGTGTGGTCAACCATGCCAGGACGTAAACTTTTCTCTACTTAGAATTGCTCTGTACCAGGCTGGCCTTAAACTCAGGGATCTGCTTGCCTCTGTCGCCTGGAAATAAAGGTGTAAAACACATTGCTTGGGTCTAAGCTTTTCATGACCTCAATTCCTCAAGATTGGGATCAAAAGCCTATGTCCTCTATTTCTGGATTCTAGTTTATGCCAGATTAAAAGTTCAAATGAAAACAATAACTAAGTTGCTTGTTCAACAGCAAAAGCATAAACAATAAGCTTAGTTGGGTGCAATCTTGTCTCTAGATCACAACTCCCTTATTCTCTTTATCTCCTTGAACACAGGATTCAGCTCTATTTGACTTCCTGATTCCCTTTATTATATGAACCATACATTTTATATTGTTTCTTTTTAAGCTTGGTATGGTTGATCAGAATGTTCTTTCTGAGACTAAATCAGAGAACAAAATCTCTGCAGGGCTTTTTTTGAGAATAATACAATACAACTAATATAAATCTCTTTCCCTTAGCCTCAGGTAGACACTTCAGACAAAGACAAAAGGCAACCAGATTCTTCACCAAAATACCACAAAAGCAATCTGTAGGATACATACTGCAATTCTTTCCACTGAAACCTCATGGGGTAGGTATACACAGTTCAAATCATTCTCAGTAACAAAGCCTTCCATATGCCTACTAGGATAGTCCACTGTTCCCACTTAAAGCAATTCCATTGTTTTCCAAATCCAAAGTCTCAAAATCTACATTTTCCAACAATGGCGAGGCCTATCACATCTATCGCCCCAGTCCTTGGTACAAATTTCTGTCTTAGGGTTTTACTACTGTGAACAGGCACCATGACCAAGGCAACTCTTATAAGGCAGCTAGGACTAGGAGCTTAAATCCCAGGCCCACAATTACATACTTCCTTCACCAAAGCCACACTTCCCACTAGTGCCACTCCCTGGACCAAACATATTCAAACCACTACAGAAACCTCTTTGCTCTGCTCGGCCTTTCTAAACACTCTGTTCGGTTGACAGGTAACGTTACATTTGACGTTTCCAACAGAGTTAACTGAAACTCCTACTCTGAACAATGTATCAGTCAGTTTTCTTATGCTAATGGCACAATATTACAGACTAGTTACATTTAAAGTGGGCATATTTGGGCTCAGATCTCTGTAGATTCAAGATTGAGGTCTCAACATCTGGGGATGGCCTTTTGGCTGGTAGAATCCTGAAGCCGTGAAAGGCATCCTCTGATGAGTGTTAGGAAGGATATATGAGTGTCTGAATTCCTTCTGATCTCACTAACTTTCTTAGTAAGTCACTAGAATTCAACCCTATATCCCCTCGCTGGATTTCTCTAATTCTATCCACCTGCCAAAGTACCCCTCTTTATGTTTTCTCCTCCTTAATTGCTCAAGACAAGAGATGAACATCAACAGGAATTTCAGAAGAAACAAACATTGTTAAATTGTAGCATACTCTTTCCTCAGTTAAGAAGGCATGCACTGTATTTCTCCATGACTGTATTTAGTTCAGCAGAATTGTAAAACTTTGTAAGACTTCATATGATCGTGTATTCACTTAATCCAGCACTTGGGAGGCTGCAGCAGGAAGACCATTATATCACGACTAACTTCAGTGACACAGAGTTTAGATTCAGCCTGCATTGTACAACCTGTCCCTGTCTTATTTTTTTAAGTACCCATTTGTGATGAATGAATATGTTTAAGCTATTTTACTTAGGTGAGTGTTTCAAAGTTTTATTATTTCAACTCAATTAATAAAACATTGATAATAAAATATCTCCTACTCATTTTTGTCCCAAGGATTTTATATCTGTCATATCTTTTACAAAATTCAGATTACATGCTATTAATTTAAGAGAAAATTTTATTTAGTTTTCTTTTGGGCTATATGACCTATATACAGACCTGTATACTATACAAAATTTACAGTTCATTGAAGGATAATATATTTACAAGCTTATCACAAGGATATCTTCTTAACTACTTCTTAACTACCTCAGAGTTGACCAAACTAAATTACATATTCATTTTACTTAAACTTAATATCACAATATGATTTTCAGTCTTACTAACCACATTTCAAAGCACAGTGGTAATAATTAACTGAGATATACCATATAAAGTAGAGAAACCTCAAATAAAATTAGAAAAACAAATAAATAAATTTGTGATGTTGCTTGGCTATAAGCTGGCTTTCTTAAATATTGTCAGAATAGTGGAGGGAAAATGAGCTTGTTCCACACTATATGGAATCAAACTCAACTGAGTTCCACAACAGACCATTGCAACAAATGTTATCTCATGTTTGCTTATGGCCATTACCTACAAGTTGATTGCTACACCTAAAAGATATATAATTGCAAGTGCTAGTATATCGAATGGTAAGTTCCCAATGTCCAATAGATTGGAAATGGCTAAACAGAAGTGATGGGAGAATATATGTGGTTGATACTGTCAACTCAACAAAAACTCATGTCAGGGCCAGATACAGGCCCCAGTACTGGGTGATGTTTATAGTCCACAGATTGAATTTACACTCATACTTAATTAGAGATCTTTTCCAGTGATGTGTCATGATGGTTAAATGTTTAACCTAAACAGGACATTAATATCACATTTTCTAAGTCTCAGAAGAGGTATATAGAGTATAAGAACAAGAAGACATAATGGGGTCCAACATGTTAATTTCTTGCCATGACATAGCCATCACAAGTAAGCAACTGCAGCAACTGCAGTTGCCTGCACTGGACCTGCTTAGGAGTGTAAAATATGGATCTGGGAGGAATTCATGGGCCACCATCCCTTAATTCTGAGCTATTGGCTATAAATGGATGCTTGAAGAGGAATAGCAATTATCTCTCGGTGTGTAGCTAATGCCAAATCTGCCAGGCTCTAATAGATACTTCCAAACCCATGGTCATACAGATAGTTCTGGGTAAAAAACATGACTCTCAAAAATGTACCTCTAGGGATAAGAGGAGAAGCCAGGTATGTGAAGAGGAAGAGATATGCTAGCAGTGAGTAATGGTGAGAATAAAGAGAATGCACTAGATGAATGTATAAAATGGTTGAAGAATAAATTGATTAAATAAAATATGGATACAATGACTAAACACTTCAGAGAGGCCTATGTTTGACCATGTTTCTGTGGAAATTTACAAAGAGATTACCTAAGGGGTAATATATACTCAGAATGTACGTGATAATCCACAGTGAAAATGAGGTCCCTGACTAAAATTTGGGAAACATGAGAAAGCAAGTTGGAAACCTGACATTTTTCCATTTCCCTTTCCTGGTCATGTAGGAAGTGAGCAAATAGTCACATGGTTCGGCCTCCATAGATGAGCTTGTCCTGTGTAATGACTTTCTTTCCATGATGGACTCATAGTCCTTCAAACTGGGAGCCAAAGAAAGCTTCCCTCCTTTAGTATGATTCTTCTCTTGTTTTGGTGGCAAAGAAGAGAGAGACTAACACACAATCACCATAATAAATTAATTTACCTTTAGTAACACTACAAAATTTTTAAGGTGTTGTATTCCATTGAAGCAATTGAACAGAGAATAATTTGTTTATAGTCAACACAACAAAACACTCCCAGTGCTCCTTGGTTCCTAATAGATTCAGAAAATTTGGAAATGCCTTTTGTTCTTATTGTTGTTCTTGTATTTGATTTTTAGTATTATATGTAACAAAAATAATTTAAAGATTACTGAGTTAATATTTTCCACGGTTTTCTTGAATTTTTGAAGTTTCTGTAAGGTATGAGGTTTTTTAAGGACTCTGTAAATTATCCTCGGAAATGGAACTCTTGTTAGAAAGCTAATACCCCTCTCTTTGCTTTGCATATATTGATGAAATGCTAGCTTTTTCCATTGTGAAGCATGTTCTCTTCAGCCCTTGCAAGAGTCTGAATGTGATAATTCTTTGAAGTTTCCTTACTGCAATTGACTGTAACATCTTTTTTCTTTTCTTCTTAATTAAAGTGAAAACCAGGACAGTTTGTATTTGAAAAAGCAGAGGCATTTGCCAGTTCTTAAGTGGCCTGAACAGAAGTAGAAGAATAAATACTTACATGTTTTTAGAAACTTCACACATATAATATGGTGTCAGTTAAAGAGTTCAAGTACTGATTCTGAACTTGTATTGTTTTAGCTGGCTAAAAAGGCAACATGAATTGCTTACAATATACAATTTCATTCATACTGTTCTTAATATATAGAATGCTGACTAATATGCTGACTCATTCATTTAACAACCACATACGCAGTGCACTTTAGAAACTGCCCCATACTCTGTCAAATTCTTTTGAACAAAAATGAAAAATGGTAAAAAATTCCTTTCTGTATAAGGTCTTGGTTACCTCAGGAAATACTAGAAGCAATAATTTGGGAGCGGTAAGGATATCTAGCAATTAAAAACGAAACATGATCTGAGGTTATGAATGGAAATTTCATTGGCTAAAACTATTGGAGATGACCATGGTGAAGGGGCACTTTCTGAGGATCTGTGTGAAGTAGGAACAACTGTGGAACATGTTCTTGAGGCCAAGGATGAAGGATAAGACAGTTCAGTGCATGTTGAGAAAAGTCAGCCAAAACATAGAGGATAAAGCAACAGTCCACATTCATCAGAAGGTAGTGTACAGATGTGCAAGAGGAAGTGCTTGTCACTATCGTGACAACCACAGTCACTATAAAACTTCCTTTGATTCTATCTCGAGCTTTGAATCATTAACTTCTACATGGGTCTTGGTCATTTGGAAAATCTTGATTCACAAAGTTATGTCCATTTTCTAACTGTTGACATGTTTCATAGAGAATGTCAACTCTCATTAAAATCACCAATATTAAACCCAGAAAAGGCTTCTATGCTTTCCAAAGCTGCCAAGCTCACATTGCCAAATATAGTTTTCCACATCTGATGTTTGCTTGAAACCTCCAAGTTCATCATTAGCCACATTGCTGTCAGTTGTTTCCTTGAAGGAACAGTCTCACTCTGTTTATTTTTCTAGAAAATGCCTTCCACGTATCAAAATCTGAGCACTGGTAGTGTGTCATTTGCCCACTCAAATAAAAATATTGGCCTGAGGAAGGTGGCTCATACAGATCAGAAAGTAAACAATTGCAGGAGTGACTTCCTTAAGACAACTGTCATATTGTACAGTCCATGGAAGTAGTGATATGTACTACTTCCTTTAGTGTGTATTTCATTGTAACTGACTTGTAGTGACTTTGCTATTAGGTGGTGTTGAAAACCTCAATGAACAGAGTTCTCATTGATTCCAGCAACTTCAAATGTGACAAAGAAAGATTCAGAGTCTTAACACTGAGATTTCAGAGTGTGAGTTCTCTATTCTAATGAACCTACATTCTTCTTTTTGCATTGAAGAAAGAGATCACTATTGGCAAATTTGAACTCATGGACTCTTGTTAGAGGATATATTATTGGGAGATTTTAGTTTTTGTCATGCTATACAATAAAATTAGTCAATGAATCTTTTTACAGGATGGTAAATGTGTTTGAAGAATATCATCATAGGTAAAAGGCTTTTTCAAGGGGAGTAAAAAGACTGGGCTGAACACAGAATGCAGCATAAGAAAGGGGAATTTATAGTCAAGGAGGGATGAAGGAATCAACTAATGGAAACTGGGAGGAAACACCAGAACTGATGTGCATTCTGTTTGAATTGCCCTCATAAGATCCTTGATTACAACAAGAAAACAAGAGAAGTTGGCTGAGAATAGGGAAGGATAAAGACGGGGGATGTAAGTTCATTGGGTGGTATTCAGACACTTGGAGGCAAATCCTAGTAATGTTGTAAGATGTCTCTAGGCAGAGGAATCTGAGTGCAAAGTCTATGGATAAATTTATCTGGTTTATTTAAGAAACAGCAGAAACTCAAGTATGACAGTTGATGAGAGCTACAGCTTGAAGGTATCCATCCCGCCATATTGTGTTCAAGTGTCAGAGCTTAATTCTGTGTGAATCAATTGAGAGGCTTTAGGGGGTAATTACATCATGAGAGTTCAAAATTCATCAATAGAATTAATTACTTATTCATGAAAATATATAGAGATATATGCTCTCAGCCCCCTTCCCACTTTGTGTTCAATTGTCATGTGAGAATGTAACATTTGTCCTCTTTAGAGGACACTGTAACATGGTACCTTCTTGGGATCAAGGAGCATCCCTCACTAGAATAGTCTCAGTCAGTACCTTGACCTTTGGTGCCACAACATTACAATTATTTGTATGTTATTCAACATGTACAAGAGTCTTGTTTTAACATTGGAACTAATCAAATATGCTGAGTCAGGACTAATGGGTTACATAGAAGAAGCAGAAATGCTAAAATATTAAATTTTAATCTCGATGAGACATGAAGGAATGATCTTATGCTGATATTGGAGCATAGAGACACCTGATTTGTATTTTTGAAGGCTAGCACTAGTTAAAGGGTAAATTCAGGTAACAAACATGGTGATTAGGCTGATTCTCTGGAGACTATTTCGTCTGTAGAAAGTTGAGAATGTGGTGACATAGGGTAGGTGCCAGTATCACATTCCAGAGACGTTCAAATCTAGAACTAATATACTTGAAATGAAGGTGTTATTGAATAATTGGTATTTAAATGTGGAGCCATCCAGAACACAAAGATCCATAAGCTTATCATTAACCAATACCAGCGATTGAGAAGTCATAGCATGGATGTAGAAAGTGGTCCAAAAAATGATACTCAAGCCAAGGGAAGAGAATGGTTCAGTAAAAAAGAACGTACCAAAGTCTTATCAGTGGAGTAAGATAGAGTGCAGAGCACATGCAATTTGTTGAAGAAATTCAACGGTGGTTGCAGATGGCTGTAGACCCACTGAATGGAGTCTGCTTGGATGTTCAGGGATGTGTTAAAATAAGGGGAACCAGAGCAAAAAAGTGTGATTTCAATCAGGAAAGGGAAGTCCTAACCTAGGCAAAGGTCTAGACAGGGAAACAGTTTTTATGTAATAGAATTTAGGAATTGTGAAATCACTTCAGCAGCAAAGCCCAAACACCTGAGTTTGATCCCTGTGATCCACAAGATAGGAAAGAACTGACTTCCCTACATAGGTTGTTTAACCTCCAAATCTGTGTCATGGCATTGTATATACCAGCACACATACACTTACTGTAATATACACTTAATTGTAATATTTTAAAAATACAAGTATGATCAATTAGGAATTGGTACTTGTATGCTTATGATGTAGTCAAAAAGAAAAAATAGAGAATTCAGGTACGTTATAATAGAAAGCAAAATCAGAGGGCAAGAAGTCATTTAACATCAGTGTGTCATCTGAGAAGGTTGTTAGAGGCAGTGGTTTGTATACACAGGTACAAATGAGAGACTGGTGCTGGAACTTCCTAGATGTTCCATGCTGAAGATGTCCTCAACACTATGGGAAATGGGTGCAAAGAATTCAGAAAAGGCAATAAGCATTTGTGCATGCCTGCCACTCCTTTTCTTTAAAAGTCAGTCATGCCCACCTACAAGGAGGCATCACTGAAGACTGATAAGGGTAGTAGCTAGAAGCATGTCTCTTGTATTGCCAGATTCCGTGAAAAGTCCTCTCTTCCTTGTATTATTATCCTGATGCATCATCTTCATGATCCTGATAAGATGAAAAAAGGAATGATGGAAATTTGCTGTGAATCACACTTCAAAAGAGTAATAGGCATTTATGTTTCCACTGAAGACATTTGAATTTGCCAACATGAGAAAACTGTGTTTTTTATGACTCCACTTTCTTAAACACATGTAATGCTTAGATGTGGAGAAACTGAAGTAAATGCAAAGATTCCATCTAGTTGGTGAATTTCAGGACAGATCATTTTTTCCTTAACTCTGTATTTCAAAGCAGCTATGAATGTCTGCTCTAAGTAACCTCGGATAGAAAGTATATGCTTTTGAAAAACGGAATTGCTTTTTAGTGACTCATTTTAAATTAATAGGCCATTGCTTGCTTTTTCAGCCATAACATGCTTAAGGACTCTGGCAAGGCATGTGGAAGTATGTACTTCAGGGAAAATAAAAAGGCATCACTCATCTTTCATTATTAAAATTAAAATAATCCCCCTCCCAGGGATGCAAACAAATGACATGGGCATCTGCAAAGTATGAACCTGAATTCTCCCTTAATTAAAGGACTTCCCTTCTGCCTGTCTAGCACCTCTGTTTTCTAGAACTCACTCTCCCTAGAGAAAGGCCCCAGAATCTTGCTGGATTATGTAAGGGGCCCATGATACAAGCTTAGAGAAGAAGATACAAATTAGCACATCAGACTCATTTTCTCTGATAACCTGATTTTTACACTGCATTTCAGTGCCATGAGTCAAAGCAGGCAGGATCTGCTGCTCCTTAATGCTCTGTTACCAGCCTCTCTTCAGAAAATTAGTCCCCATGCTTTAAGATGTTGAAGATGTTTCCTTTTCTTGCTAAGCTCACACACAAAATAGGGAAGTGTCAGTTTGTACCTTGAAGGAAAGACCCACATCTAACACAGGCAGGGTCACTGGCTGCTGAATGTTCAGAACAGTGACACCTTTAAAGGTCTGCCCCAGAAAAGAGAAATGGCAAAGCCTGGGGAGCCCCTTGGGTTTCCCTCTGAGAATAGGCATGGGAGATTTGTAAAGTGGGACAATTCTCACACTTCATTCCTTAAAGAGAAAGCCCGGGTTTGCTTTATTTGTGAATGATCCTGATGAGATTCTAAGATGATAGAGAAAAACAGGAAAGTAAAATTCGAGCTCTGAATTTTTACCTTATAACAACTAAGAGAGTATTGAGGATACAAAGATCCAACAGCTAAGTCCTATTTCATATGCCAGCAAAGTTAAAGTACTACAGTCTACTCATTGTCTCTAATTTCAATCCCATAGTAATTAGCAAGCACATTGTTACTCATTTGCTCTCTCACATAGAAAATCCTAGGCTGAGTAAAATAATTCCCTTCTATACCAAAGTCTACCTACTATTCACATATATATATATATATATATATATATGTGTATATATATATACATATATATATATATATATATATGTGTATATATATATATATACACATATATATATATATATATATATACACACACACACATGTCTGTGTGTGTAAAACATATACACATATGTATTCCATTTGAGTTCATGAGCCCTATCAAGCAAGTGACACGCTCTCTCCCTGAAGGCTACACTGTCTGTGTTTTATATAATGTTGACATGATGAACAAGAACCTTCATTTTGAAAAGGAAGGTGAGAAGTGAGAGAATAAGAGGTGGAAGGCAAGAGAAAAGAAAGAGAAAGACAAAAGGCATTGATAGCAAGCGTTTCCTCCACTTGACTCCTCTAGCATCCCCACAGACAAGCCCACTCTGCTGAGATACTTATTCCTCTGCTACTAGCCTTCTTATTCCCATCTGCACAGGAGTGCAACAGGAATTCACTGTCTATTTATTATATTTGCCTTCACTTATTCCTCTGGACAAACAGGGACTTATAGAGTAGAGGAATTGGGACTCTTGCACACACTGCCGTCCCTATACACATATGTCTATGAATATTTTGTGAAATTGAATGAATTAGATTGAACTTAGGGTCATGACTAACCCAGAGGCCAATGCCATGTTTTTCTCTAGTGGGTATATTTTAGAACTCTGGGTGTGACACTAATTCAGAGATGAAACCACAGCCATGAAAATGAGACTTGGAATACCAACTTGTTAAGTGTATGGTGTGTATGTATATGTGTGTGTGTGTGTGTGTGTATGTGTGTGTGTGTTTCTGATGTCTTGAGACAACTAACTAGTTCTTATTTCAAAGAGAAGTGTATAGAAGACATTACTGCATCCTCTGTTGTCCTTATATGTTATTGCTGTGACTCCACTATCTCTTCTTGCCAGTTCTGCTCTGCGTCTCACAATTCCTTCTTCCTCTGCCTAAGTTATAATTAGGTTTTTCCCATACATGGAATGGGAAACTCTTATCTTGATAATTCCTTTACCAGGTCTTGTAAGTTTAGATCTCACAACCTTAGTTAGTGCTCAAGTAGCTTGAAACTCAGCCCAAATTGGCATGAACAAAATTTTATTTGTTCAGATAGTAGCAAAGCCCAGGTGGTAATTCTGTGCTTGATATGGGACTTAATTTGACATGTCATTAGGAATCCATTTAATCTCTTGGCTCTGGCTTCCTCACTAATGGATTTACTTTCAGGCTCCATGTGGTGCTAGGTGACTGCAGATAATACCTGCTTCACATCCTGCTTCAGTATATCTCTGTGGGGAGAGCAGCTATTTCCTGTGCAGAGACCCCGTCCAAGCCTCTTCATGCCTTTACATTCTTTCTGTACAACATGTATAGCACACTCTCAGCCACATTTCTCCTGGATGTCCCTGTGAGCCATGCACTGCACCCAAGGCCCCTATTGGTGATATATACTAGTAACGATTGTGAAAGGGCAAGTCCTATAACAATGCACTATAATGCTGATATCGGAGAGCAAAAATGATGCTGGAAACAAAACAAACAAGGGAAAGAACAGAAAATGGAAGAAAGGAATAAAAACCCAATAAATGTATAGTAGGTGTTCCAAAGCTACATGATTTTGTTGTTGTTGTTGTTGTTTTGTTTTTGCTTTTTTTAAACAAGAGTTTAAAATCATGACAGAAGCTTTGGACATTATTCCTAGCTTGCTAAATCATGCTTTACTCTTTATAACCAGAAAAGTTGATTTAACCCTGTGGAGTTTCACATGCAGAAAAGCAAGGTTGGAAATAAAGATTTTTGTTGTTTTATGTCTTGGCTAATATGCTTCAGCACTATGAACATTAGAGGGAAGAAAATACACAGAGACAAATACAAAGACAGGAGATAGAGACAAAGTTAGGAATGGAGTACTGTTCTAAACCATGGACTATTTATAATAAAATATGAATTTTATCCATACTATCCATTCTTTTTGGCTACCTTTTGTCTGTGCTTTTGTAGATTCTTTGCAAATATTAAAAAAAGACTATACAGATGTCTATGTTTTCGAATTAAAATTGCTATTTGATGAGTGATGTCAACTTTCACCAAATGATTTCTTAGAGAAGAAAATTAAACTGAAACTTTAGAGGGCATGATCAACATATGCCAATAAAATGGCATAGGTCAGCCCTGTGCCATAAGAATTAATGATAAGATGTGAGGCTCTAAAAGGTCTTTGATAATTTTGGATTAAAAGAATTAAGTGAGATTTCATAATAACAAATGTGGTTAGAAACAAATTGAGATAAAAGTCAATTTCCTTTTTTGCTACGTTTAGGTGTCTTTTAATTTGTTCGCTCACTACAGAGTCTGAAAGTTCAAAGGCAGTTTTTATCATTTTGGTTTATGTTCTTGGAAAACAGAACTGTTTAGACTTTGCCAAGTCTTAATTTTGATAAAAAGAAAAAGATTTTTGACAGACTCAAGCCTCAGTTAAAATTGCAGCTTCTTGTAATAAACTTGTGAGGTCTGACTTTTCAGAGTCATTGAGGACTAAGTCCTCAAATCATCGCTGCAGGGAGGTTACCCCATGGTGGGTGTGATTGTGTTTACTGCCAATTTTCAGAAAATAGCTTAAGTAAGAGCTAACTTGGGGTTTTCCACATCCAGCCATCTTGAAATACCGTGTCATTTTTATGATTTTTAATCATGAAGTCCTTCGGAACCCCACAATTTATAAGCTTGAGGCTAAGGTCTCTATATAGTGAAGAATAGCATGTTCAAAGATAGAGAACTAGTAAAACAGGAAGCCCCACATCTTCCGGGACTTAGAGCCCCATTGTTTAAGAAATATACTGATCTGAAATCTGTTCTTATCTTCAGCTTCAAAAAGAATCCAAAATCCATTAATGGGCAAGGAAGAGATGTCATTATATTATTAAAATATTTATATTAAATATTAGCACTGCTTATAAATTCCATGTAATATCTAACAGTAAAATAAACCTCAGTGATTTAGTATTCTGCAGATGAATGAATTACCATTATTCACTATTCATGGACAAAGATATGAATTCTATCAGTTGCGCCACTCTAGGAATCTCTGAGTACATTTATATTCTTAAAGAATCATGAAAGAATTAGAAATTGATACCACAGAGTTAGATAAATGGAAGATATTTTAGAAATTGTAGTCAATTTGGACAAAGGTTTTATTAAGATCATCAAATTAAAAGTCTTGTGTTCATGATTTCTTTTCTAGTAATTTTCAGTAAATGAATTTGTGTCTGTAGCTCCCTCCCCCACCTCTCTCTCTCTCCATATATATATATAGATATACTAGAAGAAACCTCCCAGTTGCTAAGGAAGATGTTATATAAATATTAAGTTTTATGTTCTTTGCTGGGAATACATGGTGTGACACTGTACTGTATCAGTTTCCTATTGTACCTGTAATAAATTGTGACGAATAGAGTAGCTTGAAGTAACACAAATTTAAACTTTTTATTTCTGTATGTCAGAAGCTTGAGTTAGTGTCCCTGGGCTAAAATCAAGTTGTCAGCAGGGCTGGTTTCACTCCTTCAGGAATTTGCCTGGCTCAGTCCTAACTGATCATTGAAGCAACAATGCTCCAAACTGCATCTTCCATCCTGGCTCTTTTCTGACTCTAAACTCTCTGCCTCCCTCTGTCTGAACAGAGATGATTTTAGACCTGGATAATCCACAAAGCGTCACTGCTGACTTTGATGAAGCTTTGCTCCATCTGCAAATGCTATTTTTGATAGTTTACCAATTTAAGTTCCAAAATTCCCTTCTTGAATATTTGATTAAAAATAATAGGTGCTTTACTCACTCCTGAGAAGAATACAGTACTGTTTTAGCCCAGTAACCCTCACAAATGGAATCAATCTCTTTCTCTCTCTCTCTCTCCCTCCCTCCCTCCCTCTCTCTCTCTCTCTCTCTCTCTCTGTCTCTCTCTCTCCTTATAAAATGAACAAAAACAAAAGCTATATAGATTAATTTTGAGACCTTTGCTTTGAGATGTGACTAAGTAAATGTTTGTGTTTTGTAATATCTCTTTCAGTTCAAATAATAGTTTTAAAAAATGTGAAATGTAAAATGGCTTGAATTGCCAATGTGCTCTCATTTCTTTAAAGACTTTTACAAGGAAATGCTTTGAGGGAGATGCTAATGATGATTTTGATAGCAGGAGTGTAGATATAAATATCTCTTCAGTCATTTTTTACTGTAGACAACTGTCAGAGACTATTATGAATTAAGAAGAGATCATGGAACTGATGCACATATTTACATAGAGCAAAAACTTGCATTCCTGTTGAGGTGTTGATCTTTTCTTTCCACCTACTTATGTGTATTATCTTGGATGTGTGTATTTAATTCAAAGTAGATTTAAAAAGAGAAATTTAAAAAGGAAAAATAGTTTATTCATATGTATATGTAAACTGAGTGACTTAACAAACTAGTTAAATACTGAGAGTTAGAGATTAATATGTTCAAAATATTACAAGAAGCAGAGGGGAATTTGTATTTTAAAACAGAAGTTTCTTTAGGAAGTTTAAATTGGCCACTTGAAAGAACAATGAATAAACAAGTGTGATTTTGTAGTTTCTCCTGGCCAAGAAAAACCCCTAGACAAGAATGAGAGTGGGGCTACACTTGATTTTTCTTTTGTGAAGTAAGAGGAAGAGTATGACAACTTGGTTTTTCATAATTTCATGCTTTCAGATACATAAGAGGGAAGTGCTGATGTTAATGAAGTTTGAGAAACTAGTATTTGGGGACTGAAGCAAGATGACCATAAATCAAAGAACAGTCTGACTACTGGATCTATCCTATATACAGTCACCAAACCCAGACACTATTGTGGATGTCAACAATTGCTTGCTGATAGGAGCCTGATATAGCTGTCACCTGGGAGGCTCTACCAATGTATGACAAATACAGAAGGGGACACTCTCAGCCAATCATTGTTTGAGCACAGGGTCTCCAATGGAGGATCTAGAGAAGGACCCAAGGAGCTGAAGGAGTTTGTAGCCCCATAGGAGGGACAACAATATGAACCACCCAGTACCCCCAGAGCTCCCAGGGACTAAACCATGTACCAAAGAGTACACATGGAGGGACTCATGGCTCCAGATACATATGCAGCAGAGGATGGCCTTGTTGGACATCAATGGGAAGAGAGGCCATTGGTCATAAGAATGCTAGATGCCCCAGTATAGGGGAATGCAAGGACAGGGAAGTGGGAGTGGGTGGATTGGTGAGCAGGGAAGGGGGGATGGGTTAGGGTTTTTTTTGGGGGGGAGGGGTGGCAACCAGGAATTTGAAATGTGAATAAAGAATATATCTAATAAAAAAAAAGTTCCACACTGTATTGGCATACATAGTGAGCATTAGAGTGGAGGAAGGATAGAGGGAGGAAGAGATAGAGATATAGAAATTAGACAGAGAGAGAGAGAGAGAGAGAGAGAATTGAACAATTCGAACTCAGAAACTGTACATGACAGATGAAAAGCATACTTTGGATTTTGGAATTCTTAGTGGTCAGAGTCTACAAGTCACTGACTCAGACAAGTCTGCACTGGTGATTTGCGATACTAGGAAGCAGTAGTGGGTGGGTCGGTGAGTAGGGAAGATGGGATAGGGTATTTTCAGGAGGGGAAACAGGAAAGGGGATAACATTTGAAATGTAAATAAAGAAAATATCTAAAAAAGAAGAAAAAGAAGGAAAATCACTGGGAAAAAGTTTCATATTGATATGGGCTGTTGACTACTGGAAAATACATGTATATACTTGACTCATCAAAGATAAAGAAAAGAAGAAAATTCAGTTTTAGGTTCTTAGTAAAATCATCCACTGAAATTATCCCCTTGATCTACATAGGAGCATGGTCATGGTCAAATTCAGGCCTTCTTGTTCTCACAGATGTGTGTGGTCAAATAGCAGAGGTCGACACAGTTTCCCAACTCATTTTTCTAGGGAATACCATGAGATCTACATCTGTCCTGCTTTCTTAATGGTCTCCATCTCCATTCCAGAAGCTCATTTATTATCTTTTCCACCTTGGTTTTCCTTTTGCATCACTAAGCAGACTTAAGTTTCTTAGCTTAAAACAAAGTTCAAATCAATTCTGAGGTTTTTAACAGGTAATCTTTTCCATGGACTGGGAACTTGATGAAGGTGAAAATTGTGGTTTACTCCCTGAGATTTTAATGCTTATCATCTAGTTGAAGTTCAATAAACAATAATAAAATTCAATAAATAAATAATAAAAATACTACAATATTCAAGGAATCTTGTTCAACTTCCTTATTAATATTTAGAGGAGAATTGTCAACAAGAACTTTTTCAGGTAAAGGAGAAAAGTACAAAGGACAACTGAATTAATATAAAAATTTATTAGTGTGTGTTCCTATGAAACCCAGCATTGCTTCCTTTTTTTTAATTGAACATAATCTTCATTTACATTTCAAATGCAGAAACCTTTCCCAGTTCCCCCTCCCAGAAAACCCCCAACCCCTCCTCCCACCCCCTGCCTCCAACTATATGCCCCTCCACCCAACCCACTCCCACCTCCCACCCCCTCGATTTCGCTTTGTTGGGGCATCTATTGAGTCTTCACCAGACCAAGAACCACTCCTCCCACTGATGCCCAACAAGGCATTCCTCTGCCACATTTTTGGCTGGAACCATGTGTACTCCTTGGTTGATGGTTTAGTGACCGATATCTTTTTCTTTCCATGGGACTGTAAACCCCTTCAGCTCCTCAGAACCGCCCTCCACCTCTTCCATTGGGGACCCCACTCCCAGTCCAATGGTTGGCTGCTAGCATCTGCCTCTGTATGTGCATGGCTCTGACAGGGCCCCTCCAAAAGACAACGATGACATGCTCTTTTTGGTATGCACTTCTTGTCATCCATAATAGAGTTAGAGTTTGATGACTATTTATATTATGAATCCCTGGTAGGGCAGTCTCTGGGTGACCTTTCCTTCAGTTTCTGCTCCATACTTTGTCTCCTTTATTGCTACTGTGCATATTTTGCTCCTTTTCTCTGAGGAACCAAAGCACTCCCACTTCAGTTCTCCTTCTTGAGTTTCCTGTGGTCTATGAATTGTAACTTGTTTATTTTGAGTTTTTGGGCTAACAACCACTTATCAGTGAGTGCATACCATGTGTTCTTTTGTGATTGGGTTACCTCGCTCAGGATTACACTTTCTAGTTCCATCCGTTTGCCTAAGAATTTCATGAATTCATTGTTTTTAATAGCTGAATAATACTCCATTGTGCATATATACTACAATTTCTATACCCATTTCTCTTTGAAGGACATCAGGGTTCTTTCCAGCTTCTGGCTATTATAAATAAGACTACTATGAACATAGTGGAGCATGTGTCCTTATTACATGTTGGAGCATCTTCTGGGTATATGGTCAGGAGTGGTGTAGCTGGGTCCTCAGGTAGTATTATGTCTAATTTTCTGAGGAACCACCAAACTGACTTCTATAGTGGTTTTACCAGCTTGCAATCCCACCAACAATGGAGAAATGTTCCTCTTTCCCCACATCCTCTCCAGTGTCTGCTGTCCCATGAGTTTTTCATCTTAGCAATTCTGCTCAGTGAGAGGTGGAATCTCAGTGGTTTTTTGATTTTCATTTCCCTGATAACTAAGGATGCTGAACATTACTTTAAGTGCTTCAAGACCATTTGAGTTTCCTCAGTTGAGAATCCCCTGTTTAGCTCTTTACCCCATTTTAAATAGGGCTATTAAACTCTCTGGAGTCTAACTTCTTGAGTTCTTTGTATACATTGGATATGAGCCCTCTAATGAATGTAGGATTGGTAAAGATATTTTCCCAATTTGTTGGTTGCCATTTTGTCCTGTTGACCTTATCCTTTGCCTTACAGAAACTTTGCAGTTTTATGAGGTTCCATTTGTGTCGATTCTTGTTCTTAGGGCATAAGCCATTGGGGTTCTATTCAGGAAATTTTCCCCTGTGGCCATGTGTTCAAGATTCTTCCCCACTTTCTCCTCTATAAGCTTTAGGGTGTCTGGTTTTATGTGATCCACTTGGACTTGAGCTTTGTACAAGGAGATAAGAATGGGTCGATTAGCATTTTTCTGCATGCTGAGCTCCAGTTGATTCAGCACCATTTCTTAGAATGCTGTTTTTTTTCCACTGGATGTTTTTAGCTCCTTTGTCAAATATCAAGTGGCCAAAGGTGTGTGGGTTCTTTTTTGGGTCTTCAGTTCTTTTCCATTGATCTTCCTGCCTGTCTCCATACCAATACTAAACAGTTTTTTATCACTATTGCTCTGTAGTAGTCAGATGGTATCACTATTTCTCTGCGGTCAGGGATGGTGATTCCCCAGGATATCTTTTGATGTGGAGAATGGTTTTTGCTATCCTGGGTTTTTTGTTGTTCCAGATGAATTTGAGAATTGCTCTTTCTAGATATATGAAAAATTGATTTGGGATTTTGATGGGGATTGCATTGAATCTGTAGATTGCTTTTGGCAAGATGGCTATTTTTACTATATTAATCCTGCCAATCCATGACCACGGGAGATATTTCCATCTTCTGAGATCTTCTTTGATTTCTTTCTTCAAAGACTTGAATTTCTTGTCATACAGATCTTTCACACCAAGAGTCACACCAAGGTATGTAATATTATTTGTGACTATTGTGAAGGGTGTCATTTCCCTAATTTCTTTCTTACCTTGTTTATCCTTTGAGTAGAGGAAGGCTACTGATTTGCTTGAGTTGATTATATATCCGGCCACTTTGCTGAAGTTGTTTATCAGCTGTAGGAGTTCTCTGGAGGAGTTCTTTGGGTCACTTAAGTATACTATCTTATCATCTGCAAATAGTGATAGTTTGACTTCTTCCTTTCCAATTTGTATCCCTTTGACCTCCTTTTGTTGTCTAATTGCTCTAGCTAGAACTTCAAATACTATATTGAAAAGATATGGAGAGAGAGGGCAGCCTTGTCTAGTCCCTGATTTTAGTGGGATTGCTTCAAGCTTCTCTCCATTTAGATTGGTGTTGGCTACTGGTTTGCTATAAATTGCTTTTACTATGTTTAGATATGGGCCTCAAATTCCTGATCTTTCCAAAACTTTTAGCATGAAAAGATGCTGAATTTTGTCAAATGCTTTTTCAGCATCTAATGAAATGACCATGTGGCTTTTTTCCTTGAGTTTGTTTATGCAGTGGATTACATTGATGGATTTCAGTATATTGAACCATCCCTGCATCCCTGAGATAAAGCCTACCTGATTGTGGTGAATAATAGTTTTGATGCATTCTTGGATTCGATTGGCCAGAACTTTGTTGAATATTTTTGCATTGATGTTCATGAGGGTGATTGGTCAGAAGTTCTCCTTCCTTGTTTGATCTTTGTTTGGTTTAGGTATAAGTGTTATTATGGCTTCATAGAATGAGTTGGGTAGTGTTCCTAGAGTTTCTATTTAATGAAATAGTTTGAGAGTATTGGTATTAGCTCTTCTTTGAAGATCTGATAGAATTCCCCACTAAACCCATTTGGTCCTGGGCTTTTTTTTTTTTTTTGATGGGAGACTATTAACAACTGCTTCTATTTCCTCAGGACTTATGGGTCTATTTAGATGTTTTATCCTATCCTGGCACCTGGTATGTATCTAGAAAGTTTTTCATTTCGTCCAGATTTTTAAACTTCATTGAGTATAAACTCTTGTAGTAGGATCTGATAATTTTTTGAATTTCCACAGTTTCTGTTGTTATTTCTCCCTTTTCATTTCTGATTTTATTAATTTTGGTAGTGCCTCTGTGCCCTCTGGTTAGTCTGGCTAAGGGTTTAATCTATCTTGTTGACTTTCTCAAAGAACCACCTCCTGGTTTTGTTGATTCTTTGTATAGTTCTTTTTGTTTCTATTTAGTTGATTTTGGCCCTGTGTTTGATTATTTTCTGCCATCTATTCCTCTTGGGTGTATTTGCTTCTTTTTGATCTAGAGCTTTCAGGTGCACTGTCAAACTGTTAGTGTAAGCTCTCTCCATTTTCTCTTTGGAGGCACTCAGAGCTATGAATTTTCCTCTTAGCACTGCTTTCATTATGTCCCATAAGTTTTGGTATGATGTGCCTTCATTTTCATTAAATTCTAAAAAGTGTCTAATTTCTTTCTTTATTTCTTCCTTGACCAAGCTATCATTGAGAAAAGCATTGTTCAAAGTCTGCATGTATGTGTGTTTTCCATTGTTTTTGTTTGAACTTAAGACCAGTCTTAGACCTTGGATATCTGATAGGGTGCATGTAATAATTTCAATATTTCTGTATCTGTTGAGGCCTGTTTTGTGACTAATTATATGGTCAGTTTTGGAGAAGGTACCATGAGTTGCCAAAAAGGTATATTCTTTAGCTTTAGGATGGAATGTTCTATAAATATCTGTTAGATCCATTTGGTCCATAACTTCAGTTAGTTTTACTGTATCTCTGCATAGTTTCTGTTTCCATGATTTGTCCATTGTTGAAAGTGGGGTGTTGAAGTCTCCAACTATTATTATGTGGGGAGCAATGTGTGCTTTGAGCTTTAGTAAAGTTTCTTTTACGAATGTGGGTGCCCTTGCATTCAGAGCATAGATGTTCAGAATTGAGAGTTCATCTTGGTAGACTTTTCCTTTGACCAGTATGAAGTGTCCCTCCTTATCTTTTTTGACAACTTTTCATTGAAATTCAATTTTATCCAATATAAGAATGGCTACTTCAGTTTATTTCTTCAAACCATTTGCTTGGAAAATTGTTTTGAGATGATTGATGTTAAGAGATATTCAGGAAAAGTGATTGTTGCTTACTGTTATCTTCTTTGTTAAAGGTGAAATTCTATTTGTGTGGCTATTTGCTTTTGTGTTTGTTGAAAGATTACTTTATTGCTTTTTCTAGGGTTTGATTTCCTGCCTTGTGTTGGTATTTTCCACCCATTTTCCTTTGTAGAGCTGGATTTGTGGAAAGATATTGTGTAAATTAGATTTTGTTATGGAATGTCTTGTTTTCTCTATCCTTGGTAATTGAGAGTTTTGCTGGGTTTAGTAGTCTAGGCTGACATTGATATTCTCTTAGGGTCTGTATGACATCTGCCCAGGATCTTCTAGCTTTCGTAGTCTCTGTTGAGAAGTCTGGTGTAATTCTGATAGGTCTGGTTTTATATGTTACTTGACCTTTTTCTCTTACTACTTTTAATATTCTTTCTTTTTTTAGTGCTTGTATGTTCATGGGCATCTCTTTCTTTAGGTTAGGGAAATTTTCTTCTATAATTTTGTTGAAGATATTTACTGGCCCTTTAAGATGTAAATCCCAGCTCTCTTCTATACCTATAATCCTTAGGGTTGGTCTTCTCATTGTGTCCTGGAATTCCTGGATATTTTGGGCTACATGTTTTTTGCATTTTGCATTTTCTTTGACTGCTGAGTCAATGTTTTCTATGGAATCTTCAGCATCTGAGAGTCTTTCTTCTATCTTTGTATTCATTGTCGATGCTTACATCTATGACTCCTGAGTTCTTTCCAAGGTTTTCTATCTCCAGAGATGTCCCACTTCGCGATTTCTTTATTGTTTCTACTTCCATTTTTAGATCCTTGATAGTTTTGTTCAATTCCTTCAATTGTTTTTGTTTTCCTGAAATTCTTTAAGGGATTTTTTTTGTTGTTGTTGTTATTTCTGCTTTAAGGGCTTCTACCTGTTGACCCATGTTCTCCTGTGTTTCTTTAAGGGAATTTTGTATCTCCTCTTTAAGGGTTTCTGCTTGTTGACCCATGTTCTCCAGTATTTCTTTAGGTGCCTTTGTGTTTCTTCTTTAAGAGTTTCTACCTGTTGACCCATATTCTCCTGTATTTCTTTAAGGGATATTTATGTTTCCTCTTTAAGGGCTTCTACCTGTTGACTCATGTCCTCCTGTACTTCTTTAAAGGAGTTATTTATGTCCTTTTTGCATTCCTCTATCAGCATCATGAGATGTGATTTTAAATCTAGCTCTTGCTTTTTTGATGTGATGGAGTATCCAGGATTTACGGTTGTGGGAGAACTGGGTTCTGATGGTGCCATGTTGCCTTGGTTTCTATTGGTAATGATCTTGTGTTTGTCTTTTGCATTCTAGTTATCTCTGGTATTAGGTGGTCTTGCTGTCTCTGACTGTGGCTTCTCTGTCCTGCAGGCCTATGTATCTGTACTCCTGTGATTACCTTTCTCTCAAATGCCCTGCATACAGCTAGTTCTCCAGGAAGTATCAGGAGATGGGGTCTTCCCTCTGGCAGACCTGGCAAGGGTCTAGTGCCCTATGCGCTGCTGCTTCTCTAGAAAGTATCGGAAAATGGGGTCTTCCCTGTGGCAGACTGGCCAGGGTCTACCACATCGGAATGAACTGGGCCGGCAGTGATGGAGGAGGAGGGAGGGATAGAAGAGACAAAAGGGGAGTGGCAATCTGGAGGGACAGCAGGGTTTGGTGGTTGCTGGGTAGTGAGTCCCGGCCAGCTGCTTTGGGTCTCCAGAGGTAGGGGTGGTTCTTACCGAATGCCCTGCATGCTGCTGGTTCTCTAGAAAGTATCAGGAAATGGGGTCTTCCCTGTGGCAGAACTGGCAGGGTTCTACCACATCGGAGCAGAATGGGGCAGGCAGTGGTGGAGGAGGAGGGAGGGCCAGCATTGCTTCTTAAATCAAAGGACAAAGTCTAAGGAATGGGGTCTGACAGATAAGAATTGCTACTAGGCAACAACAGGATGCTACTAATTGCTCCTCTCTCTCTCTCTCTCTCTCTCTCTCTCTCTCTCTCTCTCTCTCTCTGTCTAGCTCATTATGATTATCTTTTGTGATACAACTTGGGACATAATAGCTCAGCATTTCCAAGCTAACAACTTTAGTATATAAAAGGGTCTTGCAAAAATTGGACCCATGCTTATTATCCCATGGAAGACTGAGTGAGATTGCTTCATAAATGTGGAAGGCTTGTTTGTTTTTAACTATCACTGAGAACAGAATATTGGGACCATTACTGGTCATTGCTGGAACCCTTGGCTATGCCAGTAAAATAAGCATTACATTTATGCTGATCATTGTGGTCCAGAGACAGACTTCTATTATTGTGAAACCAAATGTTTTTAACTTGTCTTTCTAAATTTATTCAGAAATTCTGAATCATTCTACAGGTTCATAATTGTTACTCTATAAATGAGTGAACAAAGGGAAGGGGTTTTAAGGGGTCAATCTGGTTTATATAAGGGCAGGTTTCATGTAATAGACAAGTAGAGGTTCAAGCAAACATTCATATATAAAAATATAGTGTACTAGTAGTAGTCTTAATTTTTACATATACATTGTAGAGATTCTGGGTCTTTACAAAATAAATATTCCTTCCACTGTTAATCAAAATTTCATTAAAATATTTTTAAATTTATCTAAATATAAATGTTTTATAAGGGAGGATATTAAAACTTTTTAACTATGCTAGTGTGAAACATTATAATCATATTGGAGGGGAAAAGTATAAAATATTCTTTTTTAAAAATCACAGCATGATTCTCATAGTATAAAAGCTTATAGTGAGGGTTTGATTTAAAAAGAAAAACAGTTGTTTATGACTTCAAATTCCTAAGGTCAAAGGCAGTCGCTAGCATAGTTTATGCCAATGAGCTAGGAGTTATCTGGCCTGAAATACCATACGCAAGGCATTATAGAAATTCAGAGCTCTGCAAACAGAGGAAATAAAGCTTCCTTTTACAGTTCTTTCTTCGTATAGGCCTTTCTAAAATTAGGAGTAAACTCCCCATGTGGTATGGCTCTGTGTAGTAATGTCCCTTTGGGCAATACTTTCACCTACTGTACTATCCTTCACTGTATGAACTTCATGACATATAATAAATATACAACTCTGGAATTCAACTAATTGAAAACAAAACTTATAGGTCTTTTAAGGAGAAGTAAGAAGAAATGAGAGAGAAAAAGAGACAGAGACAGAGAGAGATGTATTAAACTCTTTGGTCTTGGCTGTAGTTCTATGGTATACCGTGCTCAGAGTAAATAACTATACTTGTAGATATTTGAAGAAACTTTCTAATAGTAATCAGATAGTCTTCTAAAAGCTGATACACCTCATTTAGTCATATGACTACTTACTGATCAAATTTTTCCAAGAAAGGAATAAATCTTTAAGTAATTTTTTATTACTACAAATATAATTCCATTTTATGATTATATTAGAATGACAATCCTAGTACCCAAATTGGTCTGTTTAAAACTAACCTCTCCTATATTACTTCAAATGATTTATTGCTTTAGCTACTTTATTGCTTCAGGTGTAATTGGAATATTTTTATTCATGTCATTGTGAAGAAGATATGAGATAGGATATGCTAATGGGCCTGCCTTTGTATATAATGTTTTATGAGTCTTTTGTTTGTTTCAGGATCTTAATTAGTGACAGTCATTTAAAACCATCCATCTTTGTTCACATTTATGCAAATACTGTAAGTTAATAATGAGAGATTCAAAGAATTTTGTTCATCATCCTTTATTTTGAATATGCTAGTCTGCATAAGCTAAAAATTGATTGACTAATTATCAGAGATCCTTAAGGATAATTTTGTTTCACATCAAAAGTACAAATGCTGTTTGTGAACTTCAAAAAGCCCTTCATGTATGCTATTATTTCTGCAGTGGTGCAGCCCTATCCCTAACTTAGGCACCTACTCAGAAAGATGAAAGGCCCTGTTAACATTTCCTTTTAAAACACCTTCTTGAATTCATTCACTCATTACAAATTTAAGCAAAATCTTCATGGTCTACTAATGGTAATTGGAGTTAATACTATCATTGTTGATGTAAAAAGCATGTAGGTGCTATAAGAAATGACTCTTTATTTATGATCCTCTTAATAGCTGGCTTGCACAGGCAAGACAAAAATCATCTCTTAATTTAGAGCATTGCACATCCCTTGTACATTTCTACCCTAATATTTGGGTTACAGCATCTTATTCTACAGTGAAAATGTAAGACAGATAGGTTGGAAGTGCTAGACTGCAGGTCTTGGTATTATAATGTTGATGTCAAGTCTCATTATTGTCATTATTAAAAGAGTTGGATTAATAATTGACAACTCCAGTGAAAATGTACTGTTTGCATAATTCAAGTTTTTTTCTACTAGGTATTTTTCTTGGAGGTGGTTCATAAACAACTAGTTTATAATTAAAAATATATTATATGTATATGCGCTTGCCTAAATTGCATGAATTTGTATCATGTGCATACCTGATGCCCACAGACACCAGAAGAAGGCATCAGATCATCTATAACATGAGCAACAGATATCTATGAGTTCCCTTTATGTGGATGCAGGCGATTGAACCCAGATCCTTTGCAAAAGAAATATGTGCTTTCAACCACTGAGCCATCTCTCTAGTTCTAGTAGTGAGAGTATAGCAGGTGATAATATATCTTCTGAGCTATTACTATAAAGGATAATGATGGGATGGGATGCTAGATAGACCTGAAGCTTTTGAGGCCCCAAAACTGTACTGTCTCCTCTATTATGTCCTCATTGGTTAAGTGCACTATGAACATAATGGGCACATATGTCTATTGACTATGAGAAACGTTATATGTTCAGAGCAGAAAAAAGTAGAATAGACTGCAGGGTCTAGGATGAAGCAGAGATGATAACAACTTCCCAGCAGTTAGTCATAGAAGCAGTAGACAGAGTTGAAAGAATGCACACTTCCTTGTAAAACCTACGGTTTTCCTTTCTGACAGCAGGTGGAGTAAGGTGCATTGTGAGGCTGAGATGGATGAGGGTGTGGAAATTGGTGGGCTTCAGGTGCTTTGCTAGGGGATTTGAATCTTGTTCTCCATGGGGAGAACCATCAGAAGGAATCTGAAACAATGGCAGAACAATACAAAGTTCATGTACTACAGTGTAGTGTATACGTGTGTTCACCTTGAGTCAGAAGAATTGCTAAGTTCTGTGACTTCTATGTTGTGTGAACATAAGGTCTTAAATGATCACTTCACAGTTTTTGTCTTTGTTCAATGAATTATTGCATTTTGTTTGTTTCAGAAAGTGTCAAAAAAAGTTAATTTCAAAGATTACTGTTAAGTATTAGGGATTATAAAGTACATGGAGCATAGTGTCATCTAAATACTCTTTAGAAAAATTAATAATACATATTGTGCATAGAAATTCAAGCGATCCAACTTTTAAAAAGACAAGAATTCAAATAGATGTATAGCCAGATGTAAAAGTCATGATCAAGAAATAATCAATTAAAGCACACAGAATGTTTTTCAGCATTACTAGCCATTATGAAACAGAGGACAAAACTTGGCCTCATCAATTCCTTGAGAATGGTTAAAATAACAGCTATAATCAGTAGTAGACATTGGTAAGGGTACAGCAAATGTAGAATCTTGTGCCCTGCACATCAGAGCCCAGAAATCATACCAATAATATTATAACCTAGATATGTATCAAGAAAAATGAAAATAAATGTCCACATAAATCTCAACTATGAATGTCCATAATTTGTAAAGCACAAAAGATGAAAAGAAACATCTAATAACATATAAAATGTTGTGTGTGTGTGTGTGTGTGTGTGTGTGTGTGTGTGTTTCTCCAGTGGGCTTTCATTTTACACTAAGAAGGAAAATTTGACAGACCCTACAGAGCTGATGAACTATGAATACTGTACTGTGAATGAAACCAATCAGCAAATATATACGATAATTTGAGGATAGTTAATAACCAGGATATATATCCTCAAAAAGTGGTTTCGAACATTAGTCAGAAAAGGAGGATGACTGCTAAAAGATGCAGTGGTTTGGGAATAAGAAAGATTATATTGATTCAATGAAGAATATTCTCAACACAAATTACCTTAACAATTAGAATTATCTGTTTAACAGTCTGTATGTTACACATATTTTAATAAAACTATTATACAAAGGAAATTAAATATAATTAATATACTTATTACATACTTTGTACATGAAAACTAATTTACATCGACTATTACTTGCCTCTCAATAAAATAATGATACCTTTAATACCATTCTAATAAAAAAACCTCCAAAGACTTTGAGATATAGAGAGGGAGATACTGAAGGTTCTTTTAATTTATGTTTTATAAAAATCTTATATCCATTTTTTATATTTTAATATATATTTTATTTGTAATAATAATGTCATTAGATGATAACTACATTTTAATGATAATATGGATACTATTTACTTACCTGTAGCTATTGCAGTAAAGTAAATTTTTCATACTTTCTCTTGAATGCAATTTAAGCCTCCAAGTCTCTCTTACTGCTCCACTACTGAAAATTCAATTAGAAATTACTTCATTCTACCCTAGAGATAAAAGATATATCTGTCAACCTACACAGTTGAAACCCTACATCATTTACAACAGATGAAGGATTTAGAGATAGAAAAATGCTATGCAAAACTAGCTGTCCACATCTTATGGACCTATGGTCAATATTAGCAGTACTGTGATACTTTTTATGCATTGCTATAATCTAAATCAGGCTAAGTGTGCAAGTTTTGCATGCACTTATTTCAACACCCAGCAAACTTTCAAAGTCAGTTCTTTTAACTTTTGAAGTTGATTGTAATTTTTGCAATCTGTAAGCACCTTCCTATAAAAAAGTATACCCAATCTATGCTGTCATCTCCAGTGCTCTAATTACTACTATTCTGCTCTAGATTCTGTGAAATAAGTGTCTTAAATTATACATATGAGTGATATCACACACTTAATAGTTTCTGCAGACACAGTATTGGATGCTTCTGTACTCCAAGTATTACTATGGTACTCTTTTATTAATTCTTTAGAAATTAAATTATTTTTATACATCTTGATTAAAATATAATTAAATTATATTCCCCCTTTGCTTTCTTAAATTCCTCAAAGTCTCCTCCTATCAAGTCCTTCCACATTACTCATTTTCAGATTGAAAGCCTTTTCTTTCCTGATCATTACTGCTATATGTATTTACATGAATAAATATGTATCAATACACATGTATAGTAAGACAATTGCTGAGTTTATTTTTGCAGTTTGTGTCTATATAGTTTGGGGCTAATTTCTTTGTATTGGAGAACCAATTGGGGACTCATCTTTAGCAAAGGCTAATGTTCCTCTCTTGTCAGCCATTAGTTGTTTGGAGTTCTTAGTCCCAGTATATATCCCCATGAAATTTTCCATCTTACTAATTAGTATATGCATCAATAATGTCATTGTTCAGATTATATTTATGCAGCCATTTCTATGAGAGATCTTTGCATAATATAGGGTTTGGTATTCTGCCTCTTACATTTTTTTCTAGCCCATCTTGTTCCTTAAGCCATAGATTCAGGTGCTTTTAAATTTAATATTTACATATGCATGCAATATGGTTTTGATGGAATCCACCCCATCAAATCCCCCCATCCAAATCCTCTCCTGTCCCCTCCATTTCTTTTGCCTTCAAATCCCATTTTCTCTTCTGGTAATAAAGTAACCACTGTAATCATTAATCTCTGCCTATGTGTACATAAGTGTGGGAACATCTACAGGACTTGAGGTAGCCTCTCCAGGACTGCATTTTTGAAGAAAGCTGACTTGCTGACTCTCCCTCTCCTATCACCCTCTCCTATCAGCCAATAATACCTAATAGATTCTATGATAGGGTGAAAACTTTGTAAACTCCTCTAAGATTTTTAATTATTTGAGAATTTCAAACATTTGTATAATATATCCTGAATTTACTTGGCCCCTCTTGAACTCCTAACTTCTCCCAGATCTGCCCCCTTCCCTTCCCAACTTCATGTTTGTTTATTTGTCTGTTAACATTTTTAACACATGAATTCGAATTTTTGTTCCCCATTAGGCCATTCACTGAATGATATACACTTAGTTAAGATGAATTTATTTGATTATTGTATCAGTTATGTGAAGAGAAATGTAAGATCACCAACTGTTTCGATTTGTACAAATTGTTTTCTAGTTTTTACCCTGAAAACCTACTATTCCTGCAATGTTTTGTCTCACCTTATGCACATGAGAGCTGCATTATTCTTTCCATAATGGATATGTATTAAAGCTGCAATTTTGATTTTTCTTCTTTATACATTACTCTTTTTTTTGAGGAAATTGAATTTGATTTTTATTTAATTCATCGGGGATAACATACTCAAAATATTAACATCATACTATTGACTCAAAATGGTGAAATCATGTTATCTCTGTTTACTTAAACCTTTCAAATTAATTCAGTGATGCCTTGTAAAATTCATTATAATGATCTTACATTTTCATTGAATTGGTAGGATTTTTAAAAATACTAGTTTTTAAATATCTATGTTGTTTACCACAATTTGCTAAATGTATATATTTTGCCAATTTTTTTTCTGGTTTGTAGACTTCTTACCATATTGAAGTTCACAATCATGTTGTACATAAACAGTTATTTATGACTTTACAAGCTTCAGTTCTTTTGTTGCTTGTTATTACTTTATTTCTTTGTTTAGACTTCTGATACAATGTGCAGTAAAATGGAAGTAACTGGAGAAGAAATCCTTACACTATTTCAAGTCCTAAGAAAAAGCCACTCAATATGTCACTAATAACTTCATTAAATATAGCTATCCCATATCATTCTTTTTTTTTTGTTACTGTAACAAATATCTGAAGCAGGCAAACTACATAAGAAAAGAGTTTGCTTCTTGTCTTTGTTTTGGTTTGGATTTTTGAGCTTAAGTTCTGCAGACTAAAAGTCCACACAACACACAGACAAACACATAGCTAGTCTGGCAAGGCCCCATAGCATTTGAGTACCTGCAGGAAGGGGAAGTCATACTGCAAACCAGAAAGTCAAAGAAGTGAGGTGGTACTGTAATCTATTGAGGGGCAAACTCTCGTTGATTTGAGGATCTCAAACTTAGTAGTTCTTGCCTCTTAAAAATTTCCAGTACCATTATCTAAAGGAACCAAATTCCTGACACATGACCCATGGGTACCAAACCACAAGAAGCCCTTAACCAGACTGAAATTTTATCTTACATCCCTATTCGTCCTTATTTGCTGGCTTTTCATCAGCATTTTATCCAATGCTTTGGTACATATGTTTATAGATTCATGTGATTATTCTCCTTTATTCTTCTGTGGTCACCATTCTTCTTAATTGTAATGTAGTCACCATTATTTGGAAATATCAAGTTAACATTGTATTTTGCAGAACTCTTGATGGTGTATTATTTGTTCATTAGATTACCATGCTTCTATAATTGAAACTAACATACTCTCAGAATAATAACCAAGGAGTACAGAATACCTAGGATACAGTCCACAGAACTCAAGAAGGTTAACAAGCTGAAGGGCCCAAGTAAGGATGCCTCAATACTACTTGGGAGAGAGATCAAAGCAATTACAGGGGCAGAGGGATGGAGGAACCTATGTTGAAGAGGGGTCAGGGAGGGGAAAGGTGGAGCATGATCAGTTATTGGTGGGAAGTAGGGGTATAGGGAAAGAAGTGAAGCCCTAGGGCCAACAGAAATAATAGAAACAGGCAGCCTTGGGAGGCAGGAGGTGAGGGGTATTCTCTTTTATGTACCAGAGACCTGGGAGGTGAGAGAAGCTCAGGACTCAGAGGGAAGGACATTAGATGAAATGCCCAAGAGTGGGGAGAGGGAACTTGTAGAGTCCAGGGCATCAAGTGGAGGGAGGGATTACCATCCCACATTCAAAAACTCTGACCCAGAATTGTTCCTGTCTAAAAGAACAGAAATGGAGAAAAGACTGAGGGAAAGGAGGTTCAGTCGAAGGCCCAAATTGTGATCCAACTTAAGAGGAGGCTACAAGGCCTGACACTATTACTGACACTATGGTGTGCTTATAGACCTGAGCCTAGCATGGCTGTCCTCTAAGAGGCCCAATAAGCAGCTGAAACAGTTAAATGTAGACTTACACCCAAACAGTGAACAGAAGTCTGGAACCCCTGTGATTGAATTAGGGAAAGGCTGGAAGAAGCTGAGGAAAAGGGTAATCCTATAGGAAGACCAGTAGTCTCAACTAACCTGAACCTCTGAGATCTCTCAGACACTGAGTCACCAACTAGGTACCGTATACTCGCTGATATGAGGTCCCCAAACACATATACAGTAGAGGACTGCCTGGTCTGGCCTCACTGTGAGAAGATGCACCTAACCCTTGAGAGACTTGAGGCCCCAGGGAGTTTGGAGGTCTGGTGGCATGGGGGGAACATCCTCTTGGAGAAGGGGTTGGAGGAACAGGATGAGGAATTGTCTGAGCATGGACCAGGAGGGAGATAATGACTGGTCTGCAAAAAAAAAAAAATTAAAGAATAATAATAATTAAAATAAAAGAAACTTCAACAGAAGAATTTTAGACAGCAATTAAGTACACCTGAAACCTGTTGTAAAATATAATGGCATGTTGCATAGATCTTTGATATTGAACCAAAGAAAAATAAGTCTCTTATTTGAAATGGCACATTGATTGTTGCCTCTAATTTTTCTCTTAGCTATTGAGTGACATTTGCATATGAATTCATTTTTTTTTTGGCTTAGTGATACAGAAAACATGAAACCTAATACTAATTATTTAATTCCTGATGAGCTCTGTCCATAAATGACTCCCAAAAACAATAGCAGCAATTGATACTCTTTCCTCCCCTCCCCTGCATAGAACGATCAAATATAGTTTGCTTTTGTTTTAGCATGAAATTAACTCACAGTCAACATACAGTTTTTACTCTTACCTCTTTCTTCTCATACAAAAATTTTCTTATTTCTCCTCAAGTAGATTGTTTAATATGTGAAATTATAACCTTTAGGCAAGGATTTCTTAACCGTTTTCCAATTATGACCATTTTATGTTCCATTACATTTATATATGAGCTTATATATAATCATATAAAATAAATATGCAAAGACTAATTTATGAAGAATTATGTTTTAGAACAATTCTTAGGTGTACAGGTAAGAATTTCTTAGAGACAAAAGCAAGTTTGCATATTAAGGATGTGGTTGTGCATATTTAATTTTATGTGGAAAGTTAGTCTTTGGTACTGTGGCATATAGAACACGTGAAACTGCCTTATGAGTTGACAGATTCTTTAATTTTGTAACTGTCAGTGTTCTACCTGCTGCTTCATATAAACCCTATAATTGCAAACTGGTAGAAGTATGTTGAGAACATTTCTGAAACATCGCAATTCTGTCTTATTCTCAAGCCAAAGTTGATTTAATTTCTTTTTTGCTGTTGTTGATTAAAAACTCAGGTCAGCAACTCAAACTGTAATTTTTAAGAGCTAACCTTATGAGACCATGCAACCCAAACTTAGACTAATTTAATACATGTGCACTGAGGAATGCTGGAAAGTAATATATAATCTTTTGATTTTCTGCATTGCCACTGTTATATTTCCAACAAAGAAACTCTGTATGTTGCTTTAGTTTACTTTCTATCATTGTGATAAAACACAATAATTAAGGCACCTTACAGAAGGAAAGGTTTAATTGAGGTTACAGTACAGAGTATTAGAGAGCAAAATGGCAGCAATGGCATGACACTAGGCTTCAGAAATGACAACTGGAGCTTGAATCTGCTTGTTGAGAGCTGATAGCTCACTTCTTGAACTTATATAGGAACCGGCGGAGAACTGAGAATAACATAGGGCTTTGAAGGATCAAGCAATCCCATACCTCCAAAGATACCGAAAGAGTACCACCAACTGGAGATCAGGGTCAAATATTTCAGTGTATGGGACGACATTCTTAGCAGGACATATGTAGAATAAAAACACAGCAATTCAAGCCACCCCAAGTGAATGATCTTGGATCTGAATCTTGGATCTGAGCTGAGATGTTTCAGGCAGTTTATTTGGTGTTGTATGCCCTGACAGTATGCTGAGTTCAGAGGGTTCACAGTGTGTGTTCCTCAGAACCAGGGCCACAATGAAGTAATGAGATGCAACTTGAACAAGCACTGACCATGATATTGATCTACTAGATGTTTAATTTTAAATCATTTTGGTGATTGCTTCTTCAGAAATTTTAAATATGAAAATATTTTTTAATGTGCCAACATTCAGCTACATGTCAACACAATCAACTGTTTAAGATTGGAATTTAGAGCCAAATTGAGGAAGGATTGTGTGCAGGAATGAACTTCCTAAATGCTGTGTTACAATGAAGGTTGTTGGGGGATTCTTTCCTTAAGAGAGTGAGGACATAGAGACATCTATGTAACAGGCTGGTTATCTGGTACATCTGTCAGAAATTGGTGGTTTCCCCAAAGACATGAAGCATCTTACATGACACTTGACATCGAAAACTCTGGAGAGACATTTTCTCCCCTCTCTCACTTGAGAGACAAAATGGCATGGATCTGTTCACATCGTAGCTTCTAGAAAGTAGGATTTATGTAGTCTGTGACTTGATTGTTCCTCCTTTACTCCAGCCTCAGCATTCCCTAACACAGTGTGTGGCTAATAGGAATGCTTGCAAATATTTATCAATTAAGGAGCAAATTAATGAGTTTCTTTGTTGAGCTTTAGCTCACCAGGAGAGAATTTACTTCATGTGCTATGAGGAGATATAAAGAATATGGAAAGCATATTCCCTAATTGTTTTCCTTCTATGATGGTATTTCATAAATTCTCATCACAGCTGGATGGAATGTAAACAGTAGGTAACAGACAAGTAGTAGCTCAAGTTGCAGTCATATTTTCTGTCCAGGATTCATGGTAGAAAGAGGGTCTTTTCTTTAGGTACTGCTATAAAAGCTTCCTTTCTATTTGCTTGGGAAGAAATGATTGCTTTGGTGGTAGTTCTGTTTCATATTATTAAGAATGCTGCTATTTCCACTTTGAGAAGAAAAAAAGAGAACTTGATGAAAACTGCAATTATATAAACCACCAGGTTCTGAAAAGTAATAGTCAACTTCTTTATTGCTTCTAGAATATTGGCTATTAAAAAGCCATTTTCCTAAATTTATGCTATATATTGCAGACAAAAATACAGTATTAAAAAGAGAGGAGAGAAATATTTTTTCTTAGTTGATGAGCATTAGATAATTAAATTCTCAAAGTTGTATATGATCAATCCTTTTTGTGAGCTAGTTTTGACCTAGTCAGCAAACTTGTTAGGAAGCTAGGCTTGATGGTTTAGTTGCACCTGAGATGATGTCATTGTATTCGTTATGTCGACAATGAATCCTATAGTGTCTGATATGTTCTATTTCTGTGCTTCTTACATTAACTTGAGACAAGCTAGACTTATTTGAAAGGAGAAAGCCTCACTTGAGAAGATGTCCCCAGAGATCTAGCTTTAAAACATTTTAATAATTAATGATTGATAAAGAAAGGTGCAGCCAATTGTGCTCAGCAGACTGAGTAGTACATGGAGAGTATGGCAGTAAGCAGCACTCCTTCATGGCCTCTGCATCAGCTCCTGCTTCCAGATTCCTTCCTGGAGTTGTTTGTCCAAATTTTCTGTGATAATAAATACCAACATGGAGGTATAAGCTAAGTAAACACTTTCCTTCATAACTTGCTTTTTGATCATAATATTTCATAGAAGCAATAGACCCCCTAACTAAAATACTTTGCAACATGTACCCTGTCTTATTTAGTTCCCTATGCTTTTAGCAATAATCTAGTACTACCTTGAGGACAGTGATGAGGAAAATAACAATGAAACACAAAACTCACATAGAACTTATTTGGCTAAAACCAACCTAGATATTGTAGACTTTAATCCTCTTACTCTTCATAAGCATCCAATAGGTCCTTATATTGTTCAATTCTGGACATGAAAAATAAATGAGTTTGAAAGAAACAAAGGTAATTGCTTGAGGTCACCCCAGAGGAAAAGGAAAATTTGACTCTGGATCTACAGAATTTCATGACTTTTTTCCCAATGCTCATTTTTTACAAGGCCAGGGGCCTTCCCTGAGCCTCAGATATTTGTGTGGAGCTTTACTGAATTTCTATCCATCCCCTGCAGGAGGCCCCATCTTGTCTACATCATGAGATCCCACAGCCCCTTCTCTGACAAACCCTTAGAGTTCAATCATGGATGCCTGACATGAACCTGTGATAGAACCTCTCTTCCTCTGTATTTGCAGCCACACACCCATCTAAATTTGAGTCTCCTTATTGGGGCACTATACTATTCATGATCAGCTTGATACACAGCAACAGACAAATGGATAAGCAAGTGTGGTACATGCAGAGAGTAGAACTTTTATTTAACTATATAAAATGAAATTACCTTTTTATCAATATGGATAGATGTGCTGATCCTGATGTTTAGCAAAATAAGCCAGACTTAGAATGAAATATATTTCATAATGTTTTTTTTCATATCTATGACTATTAGTAGGAAAAAAGGATAGTTTTAAGAGAGGAAAGAAAGAACAAGCAAGAACAATGGGGAAAATGAGAACCAAGTACATGACATGAATGTGAGAAGATGCCATGCTGAAATCCACTATCTATGCCAATTAGAATATTTTAGGTTAAAAGTAATTAAATACGTGAATCTGTGTCCGAAAATTGTAAATAACATTTGATTTCACTATATTTAAAAGCATTTGTACATTATCATTCTGAGACCAATGTTTTTCTATGCTACCAGTTATTCCCAGAAATGTCTTTCAACACTACAGGGAGTTATCTATGAAGTGTCAGGAACCATACTTCATTAAGCATAAACAGCACAGTAGGGGTTCATCTTCTAGGGGAAACCAAAGCACTTCTCCTAGTTCCAAGCATAATCCAGTACATCAGTGTAAATTGTGTTGCAAATATATAGAATTAATGATATTTGGCTGGCATCATCTTCCCTCCCAACCTTCTCCCAAGGGAACTCAGTTACTGAAAATGGAAATCCTATTTAAATCTCAAGCTCTCTCTTTGTGAGGTAGAGGACCTTTCCAATACTGTTATCCATGATTCACAGAGACGTTCTACAGTTAAGAGTCTTGCTCAGAGTTGGTTGACAATGCCAGTTAGCAAGTCTTATGTATCAATTCTATCCTTTGGATTTATTGTGATTTGTAAAATCCCAGGTAATCTTGTGCCATCTAGCATTCGAGACTCTTGCAATGTTTCTTTTGCTTCTTTTACTGTTCTTAAACTGAAGCTTCTCGGGAATTGCTCACGAGCAGGTACTCTGTGGATGAAGAGCTGAAGGATGAAATGACGGGGGGTCGAGAGAAAAAGAACACACAGAGACATTAGTGCATGGCTGTACAAAATCTCTCTTTATTTGGGGGGATAAGAGCGACAATATATGCGCTGTAGGCATGACCCTCCCTCCCAGGGTTGAAGAGTCTTTTCAGCACTTCTAAGCAGGCTCTTGGCTCTACGGTTCCTCAAGGAAGTTGACCCCATAGGGTCTGTTGCTTTGCTGGAGGCTGAGGTGTGACAAAAGGCTTGTTCCAGAAGCTCTACCAGCTCCGCCAGGTAGGGGGAGGTGTGGCTGGAATTCCTCAGCTCAGAATGCCACAGAGTGCGTGAAGAATGCAGGCAACTGAATTATGGCTATAAGACTATATGGCACTTCAATGACTCTCTACATTAAACTATGAGTTTACATTGTTTACCTCTTTTGGCAATGGGTTTATAACAATGTCACTATTCACTGTCATGTATTGAAGATGAAGGCACCTAGTGTCATGAAGTTCAAACTAGAGCTTCAGAGAAAAGAGAACTGCTGAGGGGAAAGTTCTGAAAGAAACAAGGTATTAGTAACAACCACTAAAGAAACAAAGACCATGAATTTGGGAGGGATAAGTGGGGGAAGGCAATGCATGGGAGGATCGGATGGAGGATAGGCAAGAGAAAAAAATCATGTAGCTATAATTTATTTTCATACATAAAAATATATTTTTGAAATGAAAAGTGGCCAAGAGTGCTTACTGAATAGCTAAGTTAAGAAAGACCATGCAGGGGCTGGAGAGATGGCTCAGCGGTTAAGAGCACCGACTGCTCTTCCAAAAGTCATGAGTTCAAATCCCAGCAACCACATGGTGGCTCACAGCCATCCATAAAGAGATCTGATGCCCTCTTCTGGAGTGTCTGAAGACAGCTACAATGTACTTAACATATAATAATAAATAGATCTTTTTTTTTAAAAAAAAAGAAAGACCATGCAAGAAGGTGGAGCCTCAAGTAAGGCATGTGAAACCGCCTGTGGTTTCATTAAAATGAGTTATCGGGTTCTCTAGACAGAGAGCTGGGGATAAAAAACAATGGGGTGACAAGAGAAATATAAAGCCAAGGCTATGCTTCCTGCTCAAGACTCAAAGTTTAATGGACTTTTCCAAATATATATAGGCAGAAGAAAAAGACCTTCAGCTCAAAGGCTGGAACCAGGTCTGCAGAACTGGTCTGGCTGTTCACTGGTGTTGGCACCACTGCTCAAGCAGCGGGGCATGTCACCTGCTTAATTCAGGAATTCGTAGACCTGGAGGAACAATGAACTTCACCTTCACTCCACCCTAGGTGTAGCAGGATTATGGCTACCACAGGAATCCAGCTCACAGGCTGGGAGAACTTCACCTTGGTCAATGTCAAGTTCCTACCAGGTGACATGATACCCTAATATGGCTCTCTACAGGCATGAAAGATAAAATTATAGATATAAAAAAAGCCTAATAGAAGGGAATTCTAAACAAAAGGAAGAAGTAAAAGTCCTTGCTCTAGAAGTGAGTTTAGATCCTATTATAGACAAATAAGATATCAGAGTGGCTAAGGTGGGGGCAAGGCAGAGTGAGATAAAGAGATGTGAGAAGTAGCCACATAGGCTAGACCAAAACAAACTTTTCAGGTAAAATGTTTACTTTTGAATGTGTGTGCTTATTTATAGGCTAATTCACTCATGGGATAATCATATAGTAAGCCCCCAAGGATTTTGAAGAGCTCAAAGCTATTATCTCATGCCTATTATGTAAACCATTTGCTGGCTATGATAAAGAGAGAGGGTTTGGTGAACCAGAGCTGGAATATGATGATTATGTATTTGAATTCAGTCTAATGAAATCCAAGGCTAATTTAATAACACTATAGTCAACAAGTCTATTAAAGAATTAGCAAATATGTCTGAACCCTCCATGTGAAGGATCATGGTCCCTTACTCTTCACTTTCAGTCCTGTGAAGCATTCTTCCCTAGTCCTTATTGTCTACCTCCTCTAATTTGTTCTTACTGTTTTCATTTAGCTTCCAACTAACATGCCAATCTGGTTATCTGCTCCATAGCACTTTGTTCCTTCTCAATAGGACTTACAATCTCTGTTCTCTATCATTGCTTAGTTCTGTCCTCACTAAGCCATAAAGTGCTTGATGAAAGACATATTAACTTGCCAGTGTGTCCCTATGTTAACAAATTCTATAGCAAAGTACTACACATTAGTTAAAATAAAGAATGGCCTTATATTGTTTTTATATTTCTGAAGTATAAAATCAGAAATGAAGGTGCTGACATGTTTACCTTTCTATGTGACCAATCTTGGCTTGCTGGTGCCCACCATCCAACAGAGTCTTCACAAGGCTTTCCTACTTGTGTACACATCACCACTATGTCTCTGAGTAATTCCTCTTCTCATAAAGCCATGGAATGTTGAATTGGGGACCAACTTATGGACTCAGAAACATAATAATTTCGTTAAATATTCTGTCTTCATATGTTGGCATATTCTAATGCATTGGATAGTAAAACTTTAACATGTGAACTAATGCTATTGTTTTGATTATTTCTGGGGACTGAATCTACAGTTTTCCAAATGCTAACAATATTCTCTGTGACTGAATATAACACCAGACCACATAAGAAAAGAGATTTTTCAGTTAGAGACAGGTTCCTGGTATATTGTCCAGCTTATTCTCAGACTCCTAGTCTTAAATGACCCTCTTGCCTCAATGTACCAAATTTTTGAAACTACAAGGGTTATGTGCTGGATATATGGATTTGAGAGACACAAGTCAGACTGTAGTTATCAATTTTATACACTGTATCTTGAACATTGTGAGTATTCAATAAATACCTAGTGAAGAACCTTATCTTTACCTATATAGTTATGTATAATATAGTACATAATATACTATATATAATATAATAAAAACTTTATTAAAGTGTACATGGTGATACTCTTCTTGTAACTCCAATAATTTTGACTCCTGGATGATCAGAGTTTGAGCATAGCTTTGAATCACTTTTCAGTATTAAAAATGAGCAAGTGATAATAGGATTATTTATGATAATGAGTAAAGATTTCCTATAGATATTTTACTAGGGATACTCTAATCATCACATTCTAAGTAGGACTCTCAAATCTGAACAGTACTGTGTTCTTTGGATAATAGATTACAAGGAATAACTTTGTGCTTCAACATAGCCCCTAAGAGTGTTGTCATTCCAAAGGAATTCCTTTCTAAGCACTTTATTTTGAATGGACATATATAATCTTCTAGTCATTGTACCAATTCTTTTAAGTCATTACAAGCTACAATGCAACTTAATTTTGAGTTCAGTAATTCTTTTTATCTTACTCCTGATCACACTTCTCCCCTTTAAAAAAAAAAACCCACCTACACTTGTCAGTGCCCTCAGAATGAAGGACAGGGTATTCATCATGTTCTGTGGTTACCTGAAATCTCTTCACTGAAACACTGCCACTTTTCTAGAGCTCTGTAGGGACTTTTTTCCTTCATTTAAAAGTCCCAGTAATTGAAGATTTCAGAGTGTTTTGTTATTTCATTGGGAACTTAAGACTACTCAGTATTCTTATGGGCTGACTATTAGGATGCCTCCCCTGTTTCTAAAACAGGTATACATATATATATATATATATATATATATATATATATATATATATATATATATATATATATTATAATCGGTTCTGGCTCTTACTCTTACTTTCTATCTTCTGAAAGAATATTGGGGCTTTGAATGATTCCCCTGTGTTTTCTTGCACTTGACTGACACATGCATTTACACAAGACTGTTGGCACAAGGTAAAATTAACAAGGTCCTTTTTGTGCTCAGTGCTGCATGCTCAGAATTTTTCTCACCATTTAAGTTAGTTTTCAATGAATAGGTGACAATATATAACAAAGCAAAGAGTCATTGATGCAAATTGTGTTTAGAAATTCAAAAAAAAAACCCAAGTGTCTAATCCCAGTACAGAGAATGTTATAAATACATAATCCTTGGGTAACTTAAAGTCCAGGTTGGGCTTATCGGTAAGAATATATCAATTATGATACATTCAAAAGGTAGTTCACCTAAAATAATCCTTAAAGTACTGGAGAAGTTCTATAGCATTTGACACCTGATTTTTCCTGAAGTTTGGATATGAAAAAAAAAAGACAGGATTAATGGAATTAAACTTTCAACACCATTGCTTTCATTGGTGACCTTGAATGTCCCTTGAAGGGTCTTGTGTTGCAATAATGATGACTATCTTTCCTTGGTCCATGAATCAGCCAGTAAAGTCTGGCAAGGAACTTTAAAACTTGAGCACAAAGTGCTCATTTGGAATATGGTTGCATGTGAATAAAAGATATGACACACAAATAGCAACCATCATTTCTAATCATGATCTATCTATTACCAGTCTGTAGTTCTGTGAAAACAACCCACTGAATGCTGCCTTCCTGGACAGAATGTCAGGGGTCATTAAAATTAAAAAAAAGAGGTTTGGAGTTTAAATAAGATACATTGAGAAAGTAGAGATTTATCATTACATCTAAGTTTTCAAGCAGAATAATGGAAAAATTGGATAAAATAATGTCTTTTTTTAAAGCTGAAGTGTTGTTGTTAATGATTGTGATAACTTACCTTTGTTCTTCATTTACACCCACTACCAAATTCTGTAGATAATGATATCGTAAATCTTGGAGACAGAGAGTAACCTCTTACTGATAGGAAGCAAGAGGTTTGACCCTTTCTATTAGGAAATGTAAAATGCAAGCATGCAAGGCTGGTATTTTACAGTGAAAAGAGCCAAGCTAAGTGAAGGGATCTCTCAACAAGCTGATCAAATGTCTTTTCCTGGTATAGAAACCAATTAGTCCTGTGGTAACACAGTGAATATGAGTGTCAATGACACAGATGGAAATAAGACTCATGGGTGAGTGCTGGGAAAAGATTATAGACTTGAAAAAAATACCTTGGAGATTTTATACGAATGAAGTAGATCTATCTAAATGACTAGCAGATAAGATTTATCCATGGCTAAATATATAGCTATAGATTCAAATTCAAGGTATCTAATATTCTTCATTCATAATAAAATGCTTGATGTTTCTCAGCATTTCACTGATTCATTACTTGAAATTTAAGCCTTAAAATAATTACTATTAATCCCTTAAATTGAGGTGATTTCTCCACTGCCCCTACGTTTTGTAACTTTATGACATATTCACACAACATAAAGTAAAAGGTCAGTAGCTTACCAAAATATTTTCAATTTGAAGTTATCTTAGCAAAATAAAATCTAGGAGCGTTGAGATGTGCAATCTTAAGAAACTACTTAATGATTGGATATTAAGGATTTTTTGTGCCCATCCCCCCACCCCCACAGTGATATAGTATGTTTCTAGGGAGATGTTAGATGCTGAGGTTTAGATAGCATTTTCACAACAAATATCCTCCTCTTACCTAGTAACACAGCAGTGTGGAAGTGATGGCTTTCAATGTTCTCATTTGTAATTTGGAAATAACCATCAGTGATGGCTGTATGAAAAGGGTAATAAGTATTTAGGAAAGATGGCTTTTGTAGTAAATAATGCCTGATTAGAAACTTGTTATTCAATTTCGTAGATATTAAGATGTGGTGAATACCCAGTCCCAGAGGGAAAAGCATATTATTGGTAGTGAGAAGGAAGGCGAAAATATGTAAATACAATAGGAACTGTGTAGTAGAAATGCTAAATTATCCTTTCTTAATGTCTGCACACACACACACACACACACACACACAGACACACACACACACACACACCTCAGTATAAGCTTTCTGGTTGGGATATAAAATTAAGGTGAGTAGTAATACAGAAACAGCCCATATGTTACTATTTTAATGATAATTTCTTGAAACCACATGAGGAAGTAATGTTAAAAGAAAAAAACTGCAATTGCATACATTTATTCTAGAGAAATACTTCACCTAGAAAGAAAAGTCAGATGTGTCATGTTTAAAGTTTGTTACAGGTGCAAGTGCCTTGAGAATTTTCAATGCCTTTTTACAGTCTAAAAATTTTAGATTTTACTGAAAAATGCATGTTCTTATGGCAGAATGAGTGTGTGTAAGGCAGACAGCCTCAAAGGAAAGGGGATAGGGAATTGGAGGAGCTGACTGTCAATTCAGATGAGAGTTCAAAGACCTGATGTCACTTTGTTCAGGGTGGTAGCCATTATGGTATCTCAAGACATTCACAATTCAGTTACCATCTTCCTAAATTTTAACTTGGAAAGAAAACAAATTAGATCTTAAGAAAGAGTGAATCTTGCTAGACCTCCAGGTATGTGTACACAATCCCAGCTACTTGGGGTATGAGGCAGGATGATGGCAAGACCTGAGTCCTCCTTAGAACACTGAACCTGAACCTAAAAACAAAGTAAAACTTCCAACAATAGCAAATTCTGGATGTCTAGAGTCACTTATAAATGATGAATAAGAATATACATATAACATTTGTCAAAGTTTGTCTAAACTACTTTAAAATGCCTACACTATTTAAGAACATTAATTTCAGTATGTTCTTAAATACTATTCAATATGTAAGAATTCTTCACAGTAATTCCTTGGGATCCAAATAAGAACGAGTACAGTAAGTCACACAGCACCTTAGAAGCATACTTTAATTCCAGCTTGTACAAATGAGACATCTTTACCTCTACTCCATCCATTTGAGATAGAGAATAGATTCTTATCTCTGATGTGGTGAGGCATACCTGTGCAGTTAAGAATTTTTAAAATGAAGAATTGGAGTATTTATATTAAAAGGGCATTAAAATGTAAGTATTAGGTGATTACAAAAATATATTGAAAGAAGTTATCACTAACATGAAGTTAACCATAGAATTAATAAAGTTATCAAAACAAGATTTTTCAGTTTTCAAAGGCAAAATGTATTCTGAGTCCTCAACTGAATACGCTTCTAATAAGTTTGCCCCAAAATCAAATTGCCTGATGATTGAGAGTCATATGAGAGTCTGGCTTCTAAGACAGCAGGCTACTAAGTACATCTAAAACAGCAAGGCAAGAGGACAATTAATGTCCATGAAATACCTGAAATGAAGTTGTTAGTTGAACATTCTGATATATTCAGGACTTGGAAGCAGTACATCTAGTTCTTTTTGATGCACATGACATCTAGTCTAGAAAGCAAGCATCCGCCATCCTCACCATAGGATCCATATTCCAGTGAATGACTAACTGTTTAATTTCAGATGCTACTGACAAAACTCAACAGAATATGAAGAATATGAGGCAATACAATTTAACATTCTTGTTCATAGAAATAAGCTCACCTTCCTTTTTTGACCTCCCTGGCTGAGACAAGGATAGTAGAAACAAGTTGTAAAGGGCATGAGAAATGATTATAGCATCAATCTTTGTGCTGTCGACAAAATCTTTATGTCTGTGTAGTATTGATTATCATTTTCTCTTTACTTGTGATCAATCTGACACATTGTATGATAAATTTGGGTGTAGGCTCACAGAGCGAAGGAGAATGATGAATAAATCTTGAACAATGACATGGTGCCCATGACACTGAACCTAATTTTTCAAGGCCTTTTTCTTATTAGTTATCGTTCTTTAGTTGATCATTCTCGTGAAAAGGTGTATAACTTGAACAATTCAGATTACTTTTTAAATTTTTCTACTTATTTTTTATGTAGTTTAACAACTATCCTTGCTGATAATTAATTGCCAAGAAAACAAGCCTTGTATCTCACAATTCTTTAGCACAGAAGAGTACCTGTGAGGCCTCTTGCCATCTATTTATCTCTGCTGGACTTGGCCTATAAATAGCTCTGTGAAATGATGGGCAGTTATCAAGTTTGTCGGCCTAGAATCAATAAGTAGCAGAAGGTACCATATGAATCAATTAGATTGTCCCTGGCTGGTTACCATGGAAGCTCCAACTCCTCAGAGCACTTCACTTGACTCTGAGTAGAAGTTTCTATATTTCTTTAATTAGAAAGGATGGAATTTATTTAGTAACGGAAAATTTATTTGAGCAAGTTTTGTGAGGTGTCTGACTAAATTCAGTCAGTCATGCATGTTCAGAGAAAACATATGAGAGAATTCGGCACTTCTAATGCAATTCCTTAATGCAAATCAAAACAACCCTGAGATTTCACCTCACACCAGTCAGAATGGCTAAGATCAAAAACTCAGGAGACAGCAGGTGCTGGTGAGGATGTGGAGAAAGAGGAACACTCCTCCACTGCTGGTGGTATTGCAAGCTGGTACAACCACTCTGGAAATCAATCTGGCGGTTCCTCAGGAAACTCTGCATAACAATACTGGAGGACCCAGCTATATCACTATGTTGATAGCAGCCTTATTTATAATAGCCAGAAGTTGGAAAGAACCCAGATGTCCCTCAACGGAGGAATGGATACAGAAAATGTGGTATATTTACACTATGGAATACTACTCAACTATTAAAAACAATGAATTCATGAAATTCTTAGGCAAGTGGGTAGAACTGGAGAATGTCATCCTAAGTGAGGTGACCCATTCACAAAAGAACACACATGGTATGCACTCACTGATAAGCAGATATTAGCCCAGAAGCTTGGCATACCCAAGAAACAATTTACATATCAAATGATGCCCAAGAAGAAGGAAGGAGAGGCCTCTGGTCCTGGAAAGACTCAATGTAGCAGTGTAGGGGAATACCAGAACAGGTAAGCAGGAATGGGTTGATTGGGGAACAGGGGGAGGGAAGAGGGCTTATGGGACTTTTGGGGAGGGGGGTATCCAGGAAAGGGGAAATCATTTGAAATGTAAATAAAGAATATATCTAATAAAAAATAAAAAATAATAAATACATAAATAAATGAATGAATGAGTGAATGAATAAATAAATAAAATCTAAAGACTCTTCATGGTTTGCAGATGAACTTCACTTGATTATAAAGCATTTGAGCTCAGTATTCTAATAATAAATAGTGGTTCTTAGATTAACTTCTACCATTGACTTAATATCTGCCACATCCATTAATTTAGTTGCTATGCTGTACCACGTGCTTTTGTGTGTGATGATAATTTTTGAAAGGCATCTCTATACTTTTCCTTTGAATAAAAACTGATAAATATTAGTTTTAATATATCTGTTAGTGAAGCCTAGAAGTCAGACTTGTGAGAGGTTAGTCACCATCTATACTGTATATTTATCAATATGATTGGGGAACTATAGTCTCTCAAGAAGTGTACTGTTCTGTTAGTTACCTTTCCAGCACCTATCCAGAACACATCCCTACATGCAATCAAAACAGATAAGATTAGTATGGGTAAGTAATTTTTATTCTCTTGATAACAATCCACAACCCTTACACTTAAGCATTTTATGTATATTTCCCTTGTTATTTTAACAGGTGTGAGTGTGTTGTTAATAACTACTAGTCCTGTTGGTTTACAGATGAAGAACAAACACTCGCGAAATAAAAGATAGTCATCCAAAGTCAGTAGGTGATCCTTATTGAGGAGAGATGAATGTGCTTTTGAGGCAGACTTGACTTCAAGGCTCTTATTCTAATTCTAATCCAGTCAGACTCAGCTTCAACAGACATCATTCAGCACATGTGCATCACAGAGTGCAGGACTCAGCATAGCGCAGAATGTCAAAGGAAACAATAAACATAAAAGTGCCATTCTATGGACCTTATGATTTATGCACCTCCAGAAACTTGTGCTTGTGAATACTTGAGTGGCTCATTTGCAAGCTGTTGGGGCATTTAAATCTGTGTGAAGCTTATACACAGTCCTGAAATTAACACAGTAAGTGATTTTTGTTCCCTCATTACCTTTAATTCTGTACAACTTACTTTTGTGTTAGTGTTAACATTACTTAGAATAGTGTGAAAGAAACTGTGTTTCTTCTGTCATTGAAATACCACACATTGTGCAGGTAAACATGCTTCAGAAAGGTGGAGTGTCTTACTTAAAAAAGAGAAAGCAAAGTAGCCTTTATAGTATACATAAGTCCCAGGAATGGTTCTCCCTCCCACACTAAAAAGGGTTACTCCTGTAACTCTTGCCTGGCCATCACCAGATTGCTTCATTTTCAGAAAGACAAATTTAGCAGATCTTTGGCCATCAAATAGCTTCCTGATTTCATTGAAAATCTTGAATAGACATTAAATTAACCCAACTTATTTTTTGATATAAAACATTTTTATTCTGTTTATGACAAAACTAAAGGACCCATGATTGGTAAAATGTATGCATCTGACATCATTTCTCAAAAAACTCGTTTTTTTTTTTTTTTTTTTTGACTAAGTCTCACAATGTAACCCTGGCTCTCTTGGAGGAGACTAGGTAGACCTTTCATAAGCTATGTAAGTTACTTATACTTGAGTTCGTTGATTTTTTTTTCTGCAACATGGAATGAAGTTTTCCCATTATGATTTGCCAAGGCAGTCTAGTGTGTACCACTGTGTTATCTAAGCATCTCTGCAGTAATCTGCTCTCACATATCCATTGAGTACTTCCTACAATCCTGATAAAATTCTTAATGTTGAGGGTAAAACCTGGGTCATAAAATCAAATCAGTCCCTACTTTCATTTCTTAGTAGAAGATTTTAGCTGTGTTGCTTCGAATAGAGTCTATGATTACATTTTAAACACCCTCTTGCTGTGATCTTTAATGCATAAAGCCAAACTCCGTGATAACTGTGGCTGATTTTTAGAGAAAAAAAATATGTTTATAACTATTGGGGTGGAAAACTTGAAAAAAGAACTCTACTTTTTGACTAACTGATCATACAAAACTTCAAAGAAAAGGGATTTAAAATAAAGCAACAAGGAAGTAGCTGTCTAATTTTGTGAAAGATGAAATAGGATCCTATTTATATTTTAGGTTTCTGGAAATGTAAATATCCTTTTAAAATATGTTGATTTGTTTTCCTGGGTTCCTCCAAGTGACAATGGATGCTACATTCTCAAGACATCCTTTAGAGAAAAAAATGACCAACATTTCTTTTTAAAAAACAAAAAGGGTTTTTGTGTGTGTGTGTGTGTGTGTGTGTGTGTGTGTGTGTGTGTGTGTGTGTTTGCTTAACTCTATTTTATATACAGTATAAAGCTGAAATTGAAATCTGCATTAGGTGTCAGATTTATGGAGTTATGGGTTATAGGTTATGGCCTGCCCCATGTGAGGTCTGGAAAATAAACCAGAGTCCCCTGCTAAAGCAGAAAGTACACTCAACATATAGGTTATCTCTCAGCTGCATCAAACATTCTTATTAAATGCTTGGTACTTTGTTTTTTGTTGTTCTATACAGTTTTAATGTGCTTACCTCAAAGGTGATTTTCTAAATTTAGAAAATTAATCATATTAATCATTTTTAAATTGCAAACTTCCCAATTATCAGACTTTAGGAGTAATTATGATTTTGTGTTATTCTAGATGAATCCTGTTATAAGCTTTGCCCCTTTAAATAATGAATATATGTGTTAAGGATCAATATTTAGATTTAGAAAATCTATGCAGCCTCCTAAATCATGAAACTTTAAATCACATTTCTGTCCATTAAATTCCACAAGCCTGGGATCCTCCTCTCATGTGTCCTCTCAGCTCCCTCAAGGCTAGAACAACAACCAACATTTAATGAGAATTTACTGTGTACCTACATATATGGTATATTTTATCCTAATTATTCAATTCAGTTCTGTGTATAAAGGAGATAGTATTTGTAATCTCTATTTACACTAACTAGTTAACAAAAAGAAGGCTGTATCATGACCAAGGCCACAGAGACAGTGTATGAAGTGTTTTACATAGTATTTCTTTGTCTACACTGCCTGTAGGCATCCTCTCTGGCTCTGGGTATACCAGCCATTGACCCTCTGTTATCACTACTGCTGATCTTCTAGCCTAGATATATATCCTCTCTCTTTTACCTTCTCATTGACTCAAATCCTATAAATGCCCCACAGTTCAGAGGTTTCACTTTTCTCTTGAAGCTCTATTGAACAATTTCCTTATATATCCAATCCCCTTTTATTTCCACTGTTTCCAAAAGGACAAAGTTCAGACAGGCATATGTGGCACAGATAATCGATTGTCATTGGTTTCCTGTAAAGCTGAAATTGCAATTCTGTATTAACTATACTATTTGCCCTTGGTCACTCCATTCCTATATCATCAACACTGAGGCACATGGTTAATACTCAGCTATACTCCTGAATGGGATCCATGCCCCTCCCGTGGCTCAGGAAATTGGAATATAATTATCTTCTTACCTCATATGCAGTGTTAACCATTTTAAAGATGTTGATGAATAGACACTTAATCTCACTTCATTTCTCCATTCTGGTACTGCCTGCAAACAGTTACTCAGGTACCATATCTTATGTCTTGCTCTCTCATCTCTCTCTTGAGCTCTATGGTTAGGGTTTTCTTGTGGTACGACCATCAGTTATTTTGTGTTGATAACGTCAAAGACCTGAATGTTCTTCAGACTTGTCTGTCATAAATCCTTCTTGGGCTTTCAGATGAGTCTCTTCTACAAGCAGGTATTCCCCCTGACCTCCGAATAATCTCCTCCTCCCTCATTTCAGAACAAAGTCCTTATATCATCTTCTTGGCCACACCTTCTCTGACTACCCATTTAAGTTAGAAAAGTTTCCATTCTTCTAATACCCTGCAATTTCTGCTATACTGTGTTTTTCTCAGTGGCACTTAGAACTTGTGTTTTAGATTTTGCTGCATGTTTTTATGTTTTACTTATTAGATTCCTCTTATTTTATCTGATTGTTAGGTTGAACTTCAGTTATCTTCCACCAAGAGTCTACTCAAGCAGGATTCTAGAAAAGTCATGCAAACTCAGTAAGAAAAGTTGGATACTACATTGACTCACTTGTGTTTTCCTAATTGAGCCTCAGAATTTGATTTTTTGTTTCCCACATCTTGTTGCATGTTATATACCATCTACCAGATATATTCTTAGGAATCCCTGCTGATCTTTTAAAAGAGCTTTAATAATCTCTTGCTTAGTTTTCAATTTAAGAATAATCTGTATTAAATTTTTAGTTCTCCTTTATAAGTATATGATGCAATAGAAATAACTCTTATTTTTGCAACACATATTTTAATTAAATTATTCATTAATAATTTCATGTGCATGTAATACATTCAAGTCAAATCCATTTCCCCACCTTCTGCCTTTCTCCTATCCACATCATCCCCATCTCCTATCACCAAATCCCCAACCTACTTCCATTTTTTTTGTTTCATTTTGTTGTTCTTGTGTGACTCTGGGAAAAGCCAGGGTTACTTATATTGGCCTGGATAGAAAGCAATACCCTGAGACATGAATAACTCATCAATGGCTCCATCACTAAAGACAATGACTTTTTCTCCCCTAACAGTCAATGTTTGCCATTAGCTCCCATCAGTGGGGCACCACACATCTGTCCCCATCTGTGACTAAATGTTTATCATTTCCTGTGCAGTCTCTGGCTAAGCAACTGCAACAGTCATCTCTTCTGGAGGAGTTATATGGTTGTCTCATTTAAAGTTGATCACTTGCAATTCAATAGTTTTTATGTACAAGAGTTGTTGTTGACCATATTTCAATGCAAAGAGGACATTCATTGATGTGAGCTGAGGCCTGCACCAATCAATGGATATAAACCTGAATATTTAGAGTGCCTTCAATCTTATGTTTTACCTGTCAGATTTGACAATGGGAACTAATTACAGTTCTTACTACTTATGCTCACAGTTAAAATTAAATGAGATTAAAAAATGGTGGACTAACTGCTTATCAGGTGATTTCTAAGGTGTTAGAAAGTCTCTTTAGATGAATAGTTTTATGCTTTACCTATTTCTAATTCATAGAAGAATTAACCATTTAACATTTGGTTTACTTGTCCCGTATACCTAATGAGTCACTGGAATTTCCTGTAGGGCAAAAAATGTCTGCCTTCCTTATCTGTGAAAATTTAGAACATATGCATACCTCAGAGCCTGGCGCATAAAAGCATGAGTAGTGATACTGATAAGCTTTATTTGTTGGGTGTTGCTTAAAAATCTACCAACAGCCGAGCAATTCACTTTGAGCAGCTACGTTTTAAGGCCCTCAACCAGACAACCATATGTGCTCCAGATTACTCAATTACTACAGTGATGAAACTAGAACCAGAATTTAGGCCTAACTGTAAAACTGTGCTACATGGTACTTGTATAACTATCATATTATTTAAATACACAATGGAGCCGGGCAGTGGTGGCACAGGCTTTTAATCCCAGCACTTGGGAAGCAGAGGCAGGCAGATTTCTGCATTCGAGGCCAACCTGGTCTACAGAGTAAGTTCCAGGACAGCCAGGGCTACATAGAGAAACCCTGTCTCAAATAAATAAATAAATAAACAAACAAACAATGGAAGGAAGAATGGAGGGAAGGCAGATGAATGTATGAATGAATAGATGGATGGATGGAAATAAGGGCCTGTAAATAATGACTAATTTTCTGTTATTATAATATCTACTCATTCATCTTTCTATTTCCATCCCATAATCTTGAATTTATATGTAGACTGTGTTGCAACATTTTACCCATTATCCACATAGAACTAAAATTATTTCATTCTTTTTTTCTGAACTTGACATACCTTAATGCAAGAATCATATCTCTTAGTTACATTGATATTACATGGAGTTTCATGTGTCCTAACAAACACTGTTGCCTATTTAAGCTAAATATAAGCAATAGATTACCATATATACATGATTAGCATGTATTCTCCATCCATGACTTTTGAGATCTATTTAGCCCTACTATGTAATACCTTTGGCTTTAGGAAAGTCACCTGACGTCATCAATCATCCTTGTAGCTTTTTGTAAAAACAAACAAACAGAAAAGCAAAAAGACATTGCTTTTTATTTTCTAATTCCTTTGCTCTGTAAAATTATATAGCTACTTTGTGGGTTCTTCATGGGTTCTTCTCTTATTTGTTTCCTAGCAATATCTTCTCTGGCTCAGTTGCAGACTGCTAGTCCAGTTCACTTCCAACTGTCTCTTATTTTCACTCTTCAAAATCTCTTCTGTACTTTTCTCTAGCCCTACTCTATCTTCTTTTTTCTTCTCTGACCCACTCTTCTGTCTCCTGGACTCTACTTCTGCCTGCTGCTCCTCTTCTTTCCAACTCCTTTCTCACTCCTCTTAGTCCTACTCCTTCCTCACCATCCCTCTTGGATTCTTAGCCTCTGTGTGCTTTTTATATCCTCTTCTCTTCCCAAGAACCAACTGTCAATAGAGAGCAAAAGGTCATTTAAAGGGCCAGGCACATAAAATATTTCATAATACCCTTACTTCTCAAAACAGTACAGGGTAGATAAACTTGAATGGTCATGCAACTTAGTATACATGGTTGAGTCAATAATGTATGTGAATGTTTTAGAGCTGGCCCTACATGCCAAACACATTTGAACTATTACCTTTTTCTTTTGAGTGAATTTTTTTTATGTACCTCTATTAGATGTTTTACATAGTCACAATAGCCTGAAGTGTTAAGAGTAAACTTAAATTACACATTAGAGCTTTATTTATATGTTTATACAGTAGTATTTTTGTCATTATAACTATCATTTGTTTCTTTTCAGGAAGCATGTAAGCATTCCAGTCATTCCAGTAATGCTATCGTATAAATTGTTCCCATGAATTACATAAAGAACATCACTCCAATTAAATTGTATCACAGAATTCCAAATGGTCTGTGATGGAACTTGGTTTCAAACTCATTTCTTTTTTAATCTAAATGTGGCCTTCTTTTAATGTCCGTGGGCAAATCACTTTGAGCAGTAATTTTATCTCAGCCTCCTACAAGGTGCTGAAAGTTAAAAATCCATTTGCTTTATTTCACAGTCTCCATCACTTACAAACAATAGCCCTAAGCCTGTTTGCCTAGGCAGTCTTCTGGGTATGGCTTACTTTTTAGCTATCTCAGATCAAATGCAACAGACACTGAAAGATGTCAAGCTGTGAATATTCCCATGGGACTCCATGTTTACAAGCTAGTAACAGCTTTAACTTTGCATATGTAGACTTAAAAAAAAATCCCTGACAGGTGAAACGTGGCTAGTATTTTTCTGTAATAGCAATCCTTATAAGAACTCATTTCAACCAGTGTAAACTCCCAATCAGGTACATGGCTTTCCATAAATATCTGATATATGACGAAGTTGGAGGAGTTGGATGAAAAGTCTTACCAAAATTGTGTTTGAATGGTAAATATTCTCTAAGTCATAAAATTGCTTAGAATATAAAATATCTAGCTTTTCTGGAAATTAATATACTAGTCTAGTTATTCTTTTTCAAAAATCTTGAAAAGTAGTAAATATGACTATTTTTGTGCAGTCTGACTCAAACTTTAACAATACTTTGTACCTCAGATTCAGATGAATGGAATAATACAAAGACATGCAAATAAAATAGAGTGATATATATATATATATGTACATATATATATATGTATGTATGTATTTTCTTGTATATACATGTATATGACATGGAAACAATAGAAATTTATTTTTTCACAGCTCTACAGACTGGACCGTATAAGATGGAGATTCAGGAAGATTTAGTGTTTAGTGAGGACTGCTTTGTCCCTGCACATGGTACCTAAAATACTGTATTCCCCAGAGTAAAGAAGGGTATGTCCTCTGGTAGAAAAGGGCAAGAAAATGAACAATGTTCTAGCTGGATTATGACATCTTATTCCCAAACATGAGGGTTCCACTCCCAATACCCAAGGTTCTCCAAAATTAAAATGGTGGTGACGAAAGTGTAGTTTAGGGATTTTGAAAATTACATTCCGATAATGGCAAGTTAACTCTTTGTTTTTAATGTATGATTGTTAAACAGTATAAAACCCCTGTCTCTTGCTTCTCTTTCTACCCCCGCCCCCCCCACACACATGCACTTCTATTCCATTCTTTTCTTTTGGGGTAAATACAGATTCATTGACATTCTAGAGGCCATTGGAGGTACTCTTCAGTTTTAGGATAGTAGCTGATCCTCTAAGCTGAGGTGCTACAGAGAAATAAAAAACAAAAACAAAAACAGTATGCTTTTCCTTAATGTTATTTCTGTTTCATGCTCTGGAAGTTGCGGTTTTTGCTCTTTTATATGCCAAAATAAGAATTCTAAGTGCTTAAATCTTGAGAATTTTCTTATCTTTATTTTGGGCTTTTTTATTTTATTTACTTTTTTTTTATGATAGCACCAATGTTCTATTTCACTGAGTTTAAAACAACAACAACAACAAAAGCTGAGAACAAATTTGAACTCAGAATTAGAGAAAACTTATTCTAAGAACACATTCCAAATATTTGTAATTTTTTTTAACTTCAGCTTGGAGTCTGTGACAAACATGACAAACATGATCAAAAGCAAGAATTTGGTACAAAATACTACTGCATAAAAACCATGACTTTTATGCGAAATCTTTGATTCCTTCTGCTAGAGCTTCTCTTGTCTTTTCTTTTTTTTTGTTATTTATTTTTTTTTTTAATTTACATTCCAAATCACTTCCCCTTTCCCGTTTCCTCCCTCCCCGAAAGTCCCATAAGCCCCCTTCCCTCCCTCTTTTCTCCGTTCAACCCCCTCTCATTACTCTGTCCTGGCGTTCCCCTACATCCAGTCTTTCCAGGACCAGGGGTCTCTCCTTCCATCTTCTTAGAAATCTATTGATATGCTGATTGTGTCTAGGGTATTCTGAGATTCTGGGTCAATATCCCCTTATCAGTGACTGCATACCATGTGTGTTCTTTTGTGATTGGGTTACCTCACTAAGGATGATATTTTCAAGTTCTGACCATTTGCCTAGGAATTTCGTGAATTCATTTACTTTTTAAAGAGCAGGTAGTGCTACAAGAAGTTTTAGACAAGGAAGACATATGCACCTACAATGGCTCAACAATTACCAAGCTTTGTGAGCAAAGCATTTTCATGTAGCAACCCATGCCAATTATTTGCTGGAGTGTAGATTGCCTTGCTTTTTATAAAAAGGAGTTGACTCCACATCTGAAAGACCAAATGTCTAATAATTATCTCTTGTGGCCCTAGATATTGGCAAATTTGATGTGCTCATCAACAACATTTGAACCTTTAATATCAGAGGAGGTGTTTTATCCTTAGAAGTAATAGTGACTCCCTTTCAGGGTGAAGGTGAGAAAATGAAAGGCCCAGGATTTGTGCCTAGTTTTTACATCAAAAGAAAACCTAGCTGTAATAAGATCAGCCAACACATCTTTATGAACAACACGGTCAGATAGTTTATATCAGATATCCACCTATCATTAGCCTAAACTCTGACAAATTAATATGAATAAAAATTCTGCCAAACAACCTGTGCTTTTAACACTTTTAATGTTAAATATTCTGTAATATAAATATCCTTGAATTTGTCAGGCCAATACAAGCCAGTTAAAGCTGGGGTATAAATATTCTCTTAGTAGACATAAATAAATCACCCATATCTCAGGCTTTGAAGTATTGTTAATATGCATAATTTCTATTCTGAAGGAGTTTTACACAAATGCTCACTACCAAGGTTAATAGCAGCAACAAGAACAGAACAAACGGCTTAGAGGAAAATAATGAGGAATAACAAATAAAATGCACAGGGGTATTAATCATCCCATGTAAATATGATCGAGAAAATATAATCTTCATGATACAAAAAGGTTGATGTTTCTACTATAATATAGAAATTAAAGATAAGATGCAATACACAGTCATAATTTTAAACTTTAAGAGACAATTGTGATATTCATGGGTCCAAAATATCTGTGGCCTCTTTATTACCCACCAACAAGACCAAACTATTTGGAGAAAACTCTGCTATCCTTTGGGATAAGTCTAACTTTCCAGAAAGTTCACTTTTTTCATACTTACAGTGCTGCTAAAATGAGCCTGCATTGTTAGGCCTCACCTACTTTCTCTTGCACTCCTATTGTATGTCCATATGCAATAGACATTAACATCTGCCCCTGCAAAGGTATCTTCCATTAAAAAGTCGAACATGCAAGTGTTCTCTTCCAAAATACCCTAGATAATATCTTCCACCTGCTGATAATTTACTTAGATATGGTATTTCCTTGTTCCCCCATGTTATCTCACATTGCTGTTTAAAGTAACCAATATCATTTGTGTTCTGCTTCCTGGTGTGCCTTTTGAACAACAGATATTTATGAACACTTATGGAGAACCTTTTCCATGCAGGTGCTAGAGCTGAAAACTAAATGGTGCAGGTGCTACCAACATAGATTCATCAGAAATGTCTCAAAGGCTGAATAGTCAGAGAGAAAATATCTCAACAAGTTTATCTTTACTAGCTACTTTGTGGTCTTTAGCAAAGTTTTGGCTTCTCTATGTCTATATTTTTCTCTTTAGTAAAAAGGAGACAAAATATACTGTACTTCTGTATTAGTGCCTCTGCAGTGAGTATGATAAAATTCTGTGCCCCAAAGCAACTTAAGGAGAGTGTGTTTGTTTGACTTATAGTTCCAGAGTGTTAGATTCCATAATCTTGAAGAAGGAATGGCAGCAGACAACAGAAGCAGAAAGTTAGATGATCACATTTCATCTTCATACAGAAAGCACAGTAAGACTTAAAGTTCTTAAAGCCCACCCCTAGTAATAGTGCTTTCTCCAATAAGGGTTTACTTCCTAAGGATTCTATCACCCTCCGCCATAGACAGTATGATCAACTGGAAACTATGTGGTCAATTAATGAGCTTATAGGGAATATTTCTTATTAAAACCACAACATTAAAGAGCAAGTGTGAGAATTTGGTGAGATTCATGAAAGAGTATTGAACACAATGAATGATGAATGCCACCGTGATGTTAAATGTGATAAAATGGATGAGATGTAGAGAAGAGAAAATAAGAGAAGTACGAATGATTCTTATAACTATGTTTTGTGATTTTCATTTATTATCTAATATTTTGTTCCATGGACAGGCAGGGTGTTTATTAAATGGTGAATGAAACTGATCCTGTTTGCAAATTTGAACTTCAATTTTATCTATTAATTAGAAAGGGTACAATAATGCTCCTTCCTCCTCACAGGTTGTGAGGTGTCTTCTGCCTCCAATAACTTTACTACACATTAGCTTCATTGATTTTTTTTAAATGAAAGAATGCCAGGCCAGAGAAGCTGGAGTAGGTCGGTTAGTAAGTAGGAGGAGAGGGGATGGGATAGGGGTTTTTAGAGGGGAAACGAGGAAAGGGGATAACATTTGAAATGTAAATAAAGAAAATATCTAATAAAAAAGAGGAAAAAAAGAGTTGAGGATGCTACAAGTTGAGGATAAAGATGGGATATTTCAGTCAGCCCCTACAGGGAGGTGTTAATAATCTTATTTACCAAATAAGAAAAGGGAGGATCAAATATGAAGTAATCTTACTAAGAATCAACCAGGCTAAAAGTTGGTACATTCAGAATTTCAGTTTCACGTCTTAGACTGCAACTCTACCAATTCAGCAAAATTAATGATGGGAAAATCAACAGATGATGGGACTGATTGCAAAGTCGAGCAGAGGAGACGTGACTTACTCACTGTTGCCTTTGGACTGTGAGATGCCTCTACACCCCCTGAGCTGATTTTTGATGATGATGAGATATTGTTGTATACTCTCTTGAAAGATAAAATAGCGTTGTCACCCACTGTTTACAAACTAGGGCTCACAGTATCTCAAGTTGATCCTCACGTATCTATTTTCTCTGACTAGAAAAATAGAAGTGGAAAAATGGATCTGTTTGTTATCAGTTCCGGGAGTTTTCTTATTCTATTCAGTGTCTCTCCTTTACTATCTCATGTTTATATTCTTGTTCCTTGCCAGAAAATATCTCACCTGTGAGCTATTAGGTAATAAACTTTTTGTGTTTAGCTAAGAGATGCTCCTTCTTGGTGATAGGAGAGAGACAGAGAAGGGAGAGTTTTATATACAGCTTCAGTTTGTTCTGAAGTGAGTAATTCTTAAGTATCACTCATGTGAAACACAAGAACCACTTATTCATGTGGAAAGTACAGCATCGAATATGAATGTATACCATTAAATAGGTCCCTTTATAAATCTTTGGGATCATAATACTGGTTTTTATATAGTTCACTCTTAATACCTTTGTGACTCCTGGGACATGTCTCAGTTACAATGAAAATACTAAAACAGAAGTGAAGAAAAGAAATGAGAAAAAGAACCCCTGATGTTTGTGGTGCTGGATAACATTAACATTTTACTTTCTTCCCTAAACAAAATAAACATTATTAGGAACACAAGACACTAACCCCACCCCCAAGAAACTTACTCTATCAATTGCTATGATCTATTTTGCAATGGGTAACATCTTACTTCTTCAGAAGAATTTCATTATACTTGGACTGGCAGACAAAGACAGATATGATTGAGGAACAAGGTCCAACCACAGTGAATATTTCCTTGGTGTTTTCTGTATGCTGTCATGTCTGAAGTGCTTATAAAAGCACTCCATTTAGTCACTATTGTGCAGCATTGAGGTAGCTCACTTTTTTTTGTACTTTTTAAACATCTTATTTTTAACTTTGTTCTTTATTCTTGAGAACACACACACACAAATATCATGAAATACGGTCATGTCTAGCCCATTTTTCTCATTCATCTACCACCATAATTTCTCTAGCATATCACCATCACAGTTCATGTCCTTTTGTATAGCTTTTTAAGTATGTGTAGTACTAACTGTATGTGTTTTGAGTGTGGGGTGGAACATTCACTGTAGAATGGGAATCCTATTGGTGGAAACATTCTCATTAAAGAATGAATCTCCCTCTTCAGACAATGTCAGCTGCAAATGGTTCCTCAATAAGGGGTGGGACCTGGCGATCATCTATCCTATCTATCCCTAAATTTTGGCTGGCTTGATTTTAGGAAGGTCACACAATTGCTGGTAAACATGAGTTAAATAGTGTAATATTCAGGGATTGAACAGAAGATAGTGTTTTATGTGACTCCCCCCCCCCGATCCAATGCTTACATTAATTCCACATCCTCTACTTTGCTGTTCCCTCAGCCTTGGAGAAGTAGGGATTTAATAAAAATGCCCTACCTAGGGCGAAAAATTTATTCTTATTCTTAATCATAGCATTTGGCATCTCTCCAATGATTGTTGTCCACTGCAAGAAGAAGCTTCTCTAGTATTGAACAAAACTCAGGTTTGTTGATGTAAATATAAATAATTAGGGGTGTGTGTGTGTGTATGTGTGTGTGTATGTGTGTGTGTGTGTATGTTGGACATGAGTGCAGTGAAAAGAAACTATAAGAAGATTTTAGATTTCCCAAGAACTAAATTTATAGACAGTTGAGAACCACCTGATGTAGGTGCTAAAAACAGAACTCTGGTTCACTGTGAGAAAAGTATGTGTTTCTTACCTACTGAGCACTCACTACAGCCCATACCTTGCTATGTTATATATTGAGAAGTTAAAAGTGATAACCTGGGCCACTCAGATACAGAAGACAGGATAAAATATGTGGCCTAGGCCAGCACCCTTGTTCTCAACAGTATGTTTCATTCCCTGTGTAAACTGCAAAAAATCTAGGAATATGGCAATAATGAGCCATTCGAGAATTAGAAATTGGAGAGTAAATAAGTGCCTGCCCTGAAATAAAGTATGCAATAAACTAATGATTGTCCTCCTCCAGAGGAAGGCAAGGACAAGGCAGGGGAGGGGGAGTGCAGGGTGAGCAGTAAGAGAAGGAAACAAGGATAAGACATGAATGCTGTGACCAAGAGAAGCACATCTTTGAGGCCATTCCCATATCTGGGTATCTGAGGTCCAACAGTAGGTGCTACATTGATGCAAGATTAATAGATTTGTGAACTTGAATCCTGTGATTGTTTCTAGGGAACACTGATAAGAGGACTTAATTCAAAAAACTTTGAGTCCTCTAAGCCTGACTTTGTAGTTGAAAACATATAATTTCAATTAAAAATTTGATTCATCTTTAAATTGCTTTACTGACCATTTTATGACTAACATTATTGCTTGAATATTTTTAGCATATAACAGAAAGGATGGTATGTTTTAGAATTTTAGAAACACAATATCCTCTTTTTACCAGAAGCTTTTATAAAGATCACATCAAGAGAAAACCTCCATTATTAGTTTAAAACCTCCATCCATTTACATAGTATCTATGTATTTTTAAAAGATAATGTCAGAGTAGCTAAGAATACTTCCTAAAAAAAAACCAAACATAATAATGGTTTGCTCAAAGCATGTCAAATCTCCAAAATGGGAGTTAAAAAAAAAAAGAGAGAGAAAATAACTCTAAACAACTCTAAAATCCCATCAATATTTTTTTAAGTCTAAGTGAATTTTGCATGAATAGACAAGCAAACCTATTCATGTTTTCTATTTAGAACTAGATAAGATATGAACAAAATGATATTAAACTGCACTAGCTTTCTGGTAAAATCCCAAGTGGAATGTTAAAGATAATTCATCAAAATAAAATTTGTTGGCTCAAGTAAGTGTTAGTCAACCATTCAAAATGAATCTGGGATGTTTATAATATTTTTACAACACTAAAATAAATATAAAACTGTGTTCTTAAATTAGTAAGAGACTAGATGACTTTTACAATTAAATTCTACATTAACAACTACCTACTGGAACAAGAAGTATCTCTGACCATGAATGATAGCAGCATCAATTTAGCTATAAATATTCATATGTAAAAACTGTTTGATAACATGATGATTTAGAAAAACAACATTAATAGGTTCTCTCTCAGGGTCTATTATTCCTGTAGCCATGGACTTCAACCATGTTTACTAAATTAAACATGCATTACTTCTTCTGCACCAGATCTCTGATCCAGTAAAGGGAGGGGTGGTTACCCTAAGAACAGTCTTGCTGTAATTGTGCCAGTGGACAGATTTTACCCAGAAGGTCGATACTGTAGACTGGATAGTCCAGAGCCGGGTAAGCTCATTGATGTTGCTCCTCCTTCATCTTTTTACATAGCATATTTTAGCCCACTGGATATTAGCCAGCAAAAAGACAGTACCCTGGACATTTCAAGACTGATTCCTCAGCTCTCTATAATCTAAGTGTATGGTGTCTTCATCTTGCTAAAGTGAGCAACCAAAACCGGTATGTTGATAGCTTGTATAACTTGAGTATCAACAAGGCCTTTCTAACAAATAACTCAGATAACCCATGCTTTTCCTGACATGTAGATTTTCATTTAGTAATACATATGTTCTAGGAGCGGCATTCTTCAACAATGTTGGATATCTACCTTTGTTTGAAATTTATTATATATAAAATTATAATATTCATAATATATTAAATATTATATATTTATTATATTATAAAATATGTTATATATTTCTAACACCTATATCCTGCATTTTAGTGTACAAACTAGTGGTATTTTCTAAGGTACCTTTGTACATCCTTAGTGTTGGTTAAACTACCCACCTACCACCCTCTACCTCTAATTTTTTTCAACTTCCTTATACCAACCAGGGTTAAACCTTTTATTGACTGTAATGCCCATCTCCATTTTTTCATATTACACGAGTTCTTCTATTGAATGTGCTTAGAACAAATGATTCCAAATGCTCAGCAGCAGATGAAACATGTCAAATTGTCTCCCCTCAATTCACAGACACAACTCGAAAAATCTTTGTAAAAGAGAAAACAGAAAGAATAAAATGACAGGAGGGTAGAGAGGAGATGCTGTAAACAGCTATCTTCTGGATAAGACATGGCCCTTTTGCAAGTGAACTTTTTGTGGTGGTGACTGTCTGCATAAGACCTGTGCACAATCTTTAGATAGGTGGCCATTGGCTAATGTTCAGACATCTGTGTGCAAATAGACAAGACTAACATGACTTAATTTGTTATTAAAAACAGAGAACAAGAATTTCAGGGAAGGCGTGGTATTGGAGATGATATTGGAGAAAGGGAGTGGGTATTGGGGCAGCTATGACCAAGAATGCATACATGAGATTTTCAAAACATAAAATAACTTAAATTCTCAAAAGGAGTTTAATGTGGAGACAGCAAACACCCAAAATGGATCGCTATTTTTCTTAATTCATAGATACCAAGAAAGATTTATTGGTTTGATTTATATTGCAAACTATTTGAAAATTCTTTTCTTGAACAGAATTTTCTCATATTTAAATCTTCTTTACCTTGTTTTTCTGATAGGTTAGTATCCATTGCTGACAAGAGAGTGATCAGTTTTCAATATTATTTCTCTAAGCAAGATATATTGTAATAACACACCATGAATCCTGTTTCTTTATCTGATTTTGTCACAGTACTCTCCAGAGAATGTTTGCAACCCAAGGGCAGTTGATTGCAAAGAACACTGTGTCACTGAGTGCTTATAACCTGATGAAGTAGCTAAACGTCAAAACAAGACATTCACACCATAGACGTTGGTACAGACTTCTTTCAAAGGTTAATTTCTTTCAAGATACTGGTTCCACATTAAATGACCTCAGTGTTTGGAGCACCGTTTTTGTTTCCTCCTTTCACTTTTAATATTCGTAGAAAGAACCAGGGCACAGCACTTTCAGGGTAATAATTATCTTGTAAATTTTATATTTATGACCTCTGGCATATCTTTGGTCCATTTTCTCTATAGTAAAGAACAAAAACAAATCAAACAACTAAACAAAAACTAACAAAAAGTCCAAAAAAAAAAACCCAAAAATACAAATACAGAAAAAAAAATCTGATATATTCTCTTCCTTAACAAATAAAACAAAAATGCTTTTATAGATCACAAGTAAAGGTAAAGCTATCCGAAGAATTTTGCTGCTGTTGTTGCTGCCATAGCTAGATACTACAAATACCAATTTGATTGTCTCAGAATGCTAGGGGCAGGATATCTGGAACCAAGTATCATCAGTATTGGTTTCTTCTGAGCATGACAAACAGAAGTTCACTGTTGTTCATCCAACGCCTAATGACTTTCTGGCCATCTCTTACCTTTCTTGCTTAAGAGAAATTTGACTCCAATTAGCCTTCAGCTTCACCTGTTGTTTTATCAGTATGTGTGTCTACATTTCCTTTGCTTTCTGTTTTTCCTTTTCCCCCTCCTCCTCCTCCTCCTTTTTTCTTCCTCCTCCTCCTCTTGCTCTTCCTCCTCCTTCATCACCTTCTAAATGAGGATACTGATCAACTTGGCTGGACTCACTCTGATAACTTCTTTTCAATATTAACACCATTCCAAAAATTTTATCTGAAAATAAGCCCACTTTCTGAAATACTATATGTTAAACTCCAATATAAACTTGGGTGCAGACAGTATAAGTCAACCCACAACAGCCTTAAGAGTGAAATATCTTAATGTACTATTAAAAGAATAGTGTCAACCCAATACCAGATATCTAGTATTTCGTTATTTAACCATTTGGACAACCCAATAAGGTAGGTGCCATCTCCATTTCAGTTAATGATGCTTTGGAATTTAGAAAGATCATATCGTTAGGGCAAAGTGTCTGGTAAATAGTGGATTCAAGATTCAGGCCACAGTAGAAAATTATCTGTATTGTACTTTCAGGCTTTCTGTGTCTTTAGTACCCTAAATAATAAGCAACACAAATCTTATACACACACACACACACACACACACACACACACACACACACACGTTGGATAAATAAGAATAAGAGAAATCGTGTAACTCATGTCTGGTCATGGAAGGAAATGATTCATTCTGGCTCCTGGACATTAATAATAACCTGTTTAGCACGTGGCCTTTGGATAAAATGAAAAATGTTATTGTGTACTGTCATCAATTAGGTTGAGATAGGGCAAGAATAGTTTATGTGCTGCAAGACTTTCAATCACTAGATGCTTCCAGAGAAGGTCTATAGCATGCCTTGTATTTAAAGTACAGAGATGAGTGTGACAACAATTATAACAAGTGTGTAGTTCTCAGCAGACATGAGGTCTATACATGGGACACAAACCTAGCCAGGTCATAAGAAGTCCTGTAACACCCCCAAGAATGTCACCTGGAAAAACCAAACTCTTGGTAAATGCTCACTCTTAACTTTAGTTTAAGAAAAATCAGAACAAGGGCAGACTCATATTAAAGATGCTAGAAATGACTGTGCAAAAAAAAAACAAACAACAAAAATAACAATAGTTCTGGTGTAAGTTCCATTTTAATCCTACCAAAATGAATATACACTTATCATATTGAAAAATTCAAATGTATTAAGAAATTACAAGAGAAATGGTTGAATAGAGACTTTTTGATGACATGAAGTATGTGTGTGTGTGTGTGTGTGTGTGTGTGTGTGTGTGTGTGTGTGTGTAAATGCTACATTCAAGCTATGACTTGAAGAATAGGTTAGTGAGGATATAAGAACATATGGTAATTTGCTTGATGTATTTATGATTTGTTAGGTGTTATTTCTTCTGCATATTATTCAGAACATTATTCTCCTGCACGTTATATACACAGTCATTCAGTTTTCTTCCCGATGTAAAGCCTTGGAATACCCAACAGCAAAGACTTGTGCTTTGGGCAGGATTCTCAGAAGAGGAAAAAGAAGACATCTATGACTTTACCATATGCATGTATGTGTCTATATTATAAAAGATGAGAAATAGGAATTTCAGTCTGATGACTAAGAGGCCCTATAATCATCTATTCTTAAACTAAAGACCCTGGAATTCCAGTGGTGGATTCAGACTTAGTCTTAAGTGCTAAGAACCAGGGCTTATCAAAGGCAGAATACTGAATGAGATGGCTAAAGGAATCTAAATGACTATGGTCTCCTGACATCCACAAGTGTGCTAGAACTCTCTCACCTCTGCAGTTATAGCAAGCCATTCTACATCTGCATTTACTTGGTGTATAAAATTACTCCCACCATGCGTGACGATAGTATTCAAAGAAGGTACTTTGCAGAATGGGCTGCTCAGTCCCTTGTGTCACCATATATGCCTGAGTAGTAGTTAGGCCAGGAAAGTCTGAAACACGGCAAAAGTTAAGAGATGATTAAGAAAGACTCAATTTAGAACCCAAAATTCATAGTTAAAATATCAAGTGTCAACTTGACATGTCTCTGTGAGGTTCCCATTATTTCTCAAAGAATTTTTATATATGTCAAAATACTAAAGATTGTAACTAATTGGCTTACTGGCAAACAGGATTACATTATATTTTTTAAATCTAAATAAAACATACTTCCTTTTTGATGAATATTATTAACATTGAAAAGGAACTGCAGTTTCAGGCAGCTGACTGGGGATTACTCATGACCCTGGTGTCCCCACAGGAGTAATTCCTAGACTGGAAACCCTTTCATTATATAAATTAGCCAAGAAGCATAAGGCTGGGAATTGCTGCTCTGGCTCTTTAGATCAAAGTTAATGTCCCTGAGAATTCCAGTGCTAGTGCTTGCTTTGTCCACACTTTATGACCCTAGAGATTTAACAGAGACATTTTCTCCGAGATTGGCTGCTGACAGGGCAATTTGTCCTTTGCTGTTTTAAGGGTGGGAAATGTGGATGACCTGACCCTGAGTGATCCACCATTAAGAAGCCAGAAGTTGGTGGATGTATAACTCCGTAGCAGATCTTTTCCCCCACCATGTTCTACGTTCTTGTTTATAGCTCTCACCCAGGAAGAAGAAAAGGACACATAAGTTTCCAATGATCTGATGGTGGTCTATACTAATCTGCCGGTTGATAAGAGCTTAGGAAGGTGGTGATGGGAATCTCCGTGACTTACGAGGTCTCCTAGGTTCATTGAATTGATAATGCTACATTTGGTAAGCCAGAATTCCCTTGTCTCAACTGCCTTTACTGCTTCATTAAAGGTTAGTAAAAGTCTGAATGACATAGTGCACGCAGTCATTAAAAATTAGTACTGTTGGTTTCTTGACAAACAAATATCCCCAGTGACTCTGCTAGTTAAGCAGAACATCTCATCTCAACCTCAGACTATAATTCAAACATTTAATATTCTCACTCATTTTACTCTTCTGCCTTTCGAGAGCAGACACTCTTGAAAGGACAAAGATAATATAATAGAAGCTGGATGTTGACTGGGCACTTAGAATATTCTAGACCATTTTGTGTGTCTGTTTGTAATTTCCTGAGTGAGATTGTAATATTCCTAATTTGATATCTAAGAAATTAAACTTGAGGGATATGATCAATAGTACTTCTTTAATTGGTAAGTGGGGAAACTAAAAGCTATAACTTGATATATAGCTATAAAGTTTAGGTTTCTAATATTGCAGATTTTAATCCCCACATTGTAGAAAGAAGCCTGCTTCTCTTTCCCCAACATAATATAATTAACAAAGCTATTGCCCTGACAGCAGGTGGATGCTTTCCATTTATTTTGTGGGCCAGCTCTGACCAGGTTATCAAAACCAACAATATTTTTTTCTTAACTTAGAGACCTGAATCCTCTAGGCTACATTTTTCTAAATAACTTAGGGGTGTTATTTTGCTCTGATTCTTCTGGCTTCTAGAATATGCCAGATGGTAAAACCTTTGAATTTGGTGCTTTATATTATTTTTCAACTCAATAAATGCATAATGAATAAATAAAATAGCAATGAGGGGTTCCAAATTCTCCAACACTATTTATTTTGGCTCTACATTTACAAACACTCAAATATTCTTCTGCATAAAATATTTTACTTTTAGTCTGATCTATATTAAGATGCAGTGTTTTAAGATAGGCATGTGTTTTGCAATGATGACAAAGGATATTTGCAAGGATGACTATTAAACTCACTAAGGGTTTTGCTGGCTGACTCTAGAACAAGAGGAATCAGAATGATATCTCTAGGCATAACACTGCGTTACCTATGCTGTAAGAACACAGGCCAGAATATAAATGGCTTGAGTGTGTTTTCTTCCACAGAGGAGCTGTATGCCAGATCTGATTTCTTTGTATTATAACCAAGCAGAGACATCTGTGCCTATTTTGTAAGCTTTTGAAAACTTAACTTGGGGAACAAGTCTATGGAGGAAACTTGTTCTTTTCATCCTTGAAGATTGTTAGTGCCTTTATAACAATGTAGCTTCCAAATTATGACTGCAACATCTGGTCTGGGCTAGTCAAGAGAGAAAATTTAGAGAAAGCACTGTGCACCTAGCAGAAAATTTTAAACATTTCTGATTTCGTTATTTTTTTCAGAATGAACGAGCGTATATTTTACTTCTTAGCATGCACATTCTCTTAAGACACAACTTTGATATTTTAGGCTATTAATATGAACTGTTGCTAATATCTCAAAGACTATGGATGATGCTCACCATTAACTAATAGGGAAAATAATAGGAAAGTATGCAGGAAAATGAAAATATGTTCATCCTATGTAACATGATGATGATCTTACAACAAAAATAGTATATCAAGCCCAAAATGAAGTGCTTTTTATGTAGTATCCCACCTAAATATACAAACCACTGTTTCACACATGTTGCTTGGGGTTCTAGTTGGGATGATAAAGTCAGCGCCAAGGTGATCTTTTGCCTGTTTATTCTCACATCTATTTCCTACTCCCCCAACCCCACTGAGACAGGGTTTCCTTATGCAAAGCTTGCGAATTTCTTTGTAGTCCGGGCTCCTCTTGAACCCACAGCGATCCATGTGCCTCTGCATCCTAAGTGCTTAGATTAAAGGGTTTTACCATGCTGCCCAGTTATTTTCTACTTCTTTATATCTGGGCTCTATGCTTTAAGAAAATACATCCCTCTGGTCCTCCTATATATTCCCTTATGACTGATGTCATCTCATGGAAAACATTACAGGGAAATGATGATAGGAGGAAGGGAAGGGGTAATCATGACCATGTTACTATCTCAGCAGAACCTCTAGGGATCCAAGTGCCAGACTCTCCAATGGACTCCCATGATATCGACATTTTCCTTGGCCCCTGCAGCCATAGAGAAGATTGTGACTTGTGCTGTCTGTCTTCTCAGAACTCACACTGTTCATCTTTGTCTTCAAGCTCCTAATATCTCCTGGGCAACAAACTCTCTGCACTTAAAGCTGTTTCTGCATCAGCTGCCACAGCTGATTTCCTTGCCTCCAGTCATGCAGATGGAAGTTAAAAGCAAGCATTTTCATGCTTGTGCCCCTAATTTTAAAACCATGTTCTTAACCACTATACTTCCATTCTATCATTTCAATTTAAAAGTAATCAAAGTTATTTTTGTGTCGATGTGTGTGAGTTTTCCTAGTGGTTATCAAATTCATTTGGTAAAGATTTGATTGTAACTAATGCTTTGAGTGGTAAAGTTCACTGCCAAGTCATCCATTTTTATTAGGGAATACCAACAGTGCTCTGAAATGTGATCTGACTCCCACCAGGATCAGCATGACTTGGAAGCATTTTAGAAATGCAGAATTCTGGAACTCACCAGAATGTTCCAAGATGATCCCAGGTGTGATTGGGATAATAAAGTCTAAGAAACACAGTACTAAAGAACTTTTTCATGGGTCAGAGTTTAAGACTTAGAAGTTGAGAGCATCTGTTGATCTTCCAAGGGTAGCTCAGAGTCACTTGTATATCCAGAGTCACTTGTTTGGAGAGTCCAATGTCTTTGTCCTCTACAGATTCAAGAACACGTATGTTACACATACATATATGTAGGTTCTCAAACATACACATAAACAATAAATAAATTGTTTAACCCTTCTCCTATGCTTTTAAGAACTAAAGAGAGGTATCTATGATTTAGATTACTTGGTACTCTTGCAGAGAACTGCAGTGCAGTTCCCAGCACCCACACCTAGCTGCACAGAATTAATTGCTTATAACATCAGCATAGGGGAATCTGACACCATCTTCTAGGCCCTGTGGACAGCTGTCCACATATATCCATATAAAGATACCTACACATAAATACTTGCATATATAAACATGCAAATAGTAATAAAATAAATCCTCTACATTTTTATTTGAATAAAACCTTCAGTAAAATATATCCTGACAGTATAAAGAATAGCGATGTTTAAAAATCAGTTGTTTATAAATCTTTGTTCTTCCAAGTTTTATAGTCATTGCATTTCAGACTGTAGCTCAGTTAATGAGTAAGACATCTTCCAAATCCTAATTTTTAGTTCAATTGTGGCATTAATTTAACACAAAAAAATATAAATTTTAGTTAGTCTTAAAGGCCAGCCAATTGGAACATTATTCTTGAAGCAAAGAGTGTGAGGTCAGTTGCAAAGTAAAAGAAAAAACTTTCTTTTCTTTTCTTGAATACAAGGCTATTCTAGATGTTTTTAGTTTGCCTATATGAGCAGACTTTTGGCTCTCTGTCAGTTTAGGTAGGATGGCTTTTTTCTACTTCCTCATTTCTTTACCTAATTTCAGCTCACTGAGGACCCTCATTAGGGCTTGAAATTTCTCTAAAATGAGATATCATCATAACACCTGCCTTGGTCCAACCCTCTTCTTCACAGCATAGGCCATTTTCACAGTGAGCTATGAAAGTAATGGGTTTTAATTCAAACTAATGAGTGGATAACTAGTCACTTAAACACCCTTAGGAGAATTATCTTTTTGCTAATGGGTGGTTGTTAGCTCAATTATGTTTCTAATTTGTGGAATTTTACTAAATGTAATAAGGAGAATAGTTCAACAATACAGAAGCAACTAGGTGAAGGGGCCAGCTGTCCTCAGGACCACAGTGTTATAATCAACCGCCATTCACTTTCCTTGGTACTCAGAGTATGTTTCTTTCAGTGACTGTGATTTGTTGCTGTTACCCAATTAGGAACAGTGCTAATTGGTGTAGGGCAAAGTTTTCTTGTCTGAATATATGAACTGACTATAAGCCCACATTATCTGTAATGGTAAAATTGCCCTACTCCCTACTATATTAATTATCCATTGTCTTGCAACAAATCATTTCACACTTAGTGTCTTAGTGTCTTAAAACCACAAGCATTTATTATGCTTACAGATTTAATACATTATTTGTTTGTTTCAGACTCAGGATATCCAATGAAGTTTCTGTGAGCTGAGTCAAGAATCGATTAACTGCTTGACTGAGTGATCTAGTTTACTCCTGAGGTTGCTGGAAGCTCTCTGTGCTTAACAGAAAATCCCCATGAGCACATGAGACAGCTTACTTCCAGCTCTTCTGAGATGCTATAAATGAGGAAGCTGGCTTACTTCAGGACACACCTTCAAGGAGTATAAAAGATTATATGCCTGAAGAGAAGGCTACAGCCTTCTTATAAATTAATTTTCTAAAAGCCATCCCTAAGCTCAACCTTGATCAAGTAGAGGGGCATTGCACTCTACTTCTTTAGGACTATCAGACACATGTAGGTATATCTATATGGCACCATACATACCTAAGTCCATGTGGAGAATACCAGTACTTTCTGTAAGATTTTAATTTGGTGGTGCATGTATAACTCTGTCTCACCATATAGTAAGAGTACATACTTAGGAGTCAGGGGAACTGTAGTGCATCCAAGATCTTACAGTTTCTAGCAATAATAATAATAATAATAATAATAATAATAATAATAATATATATTAAATGGCCTTTTTGGATTTATGGACTAGAACTTTTTCATTCATTTTTTTTCAGAGAATTAAGAATGTGAATATTTATTCTTCATACATGTCAAAACTGGTTTGATGCTCTAATGACATAACAGATATAGGGCACCTTGGGGATTTCTAGGACAGCATCCCTGATGCAAATAACCTGTTCTATTTTCTCCTTTTTGTATCTTATTTACCTATCTCAGGTTTAAATGGGTTCTTTATATATCTTGTTTTCTCTAAAAGAGTAGTTTTATGTTCAAAATTTACAACTTGTCTCCCCATTGCTTTAAAAACTCTTTTAGTATCTCCAGTTTTGTCCCTATGATATAATTAAATTATCCAAAAATTATCAAAAACATATTCATGAATTCAATGTTACGTCTCCCAGTGAAATAGAAAAGTGCACTCATAGAATGGATAGGACATACACCCAAATCCTGTTTACTTGTGGATTGATTTTTGACCAGTACAACCATAAAGAAAATTGAGAAATATATACCATCTATATCAGCATGTTGTTCTGAGAATTTAATGATGTCAAAAAGTAGTAGACAAAGGGTAACTCTTCAAAATGTGCCTACACTCACCAGAGACTCTGGATATTCCTTTCCTACCTGTAAATCTTGGTAGTTTTGGCAAGAGAAACCTATAACAGAAGCATCCTGGTAACTTTTCAATGGGAATGTTGAATTCCCCCTCTCATCCTGGAGAGCATCCTAGTGGCTTTACATTTGTGTTCTATAGATAGTTCTCATGAACAAGATAGTTGGAGAATGGCTACCACTTGGAAATGGCCCAAGGTTAGTGTGCCTTGATAAATGATTTTTAAAGACACAGCCTTTTGATCTTCAGAGTTGAATTGTTGCAAGGAAAACAAAGAACAGGTTCATCAAGATATAAACATTCTTTTGAATAAAAAAGTGATAATGTCCTCTCAAGAAGGGTATGTGTGTCCGTGAAGTACTAAGATCCTCGGGAGGTAACCTAACATTGCATTTGAATTCCTTCTTTCATGAATTCTCTTTGCCCTGCCTTCTACCTTGCCTCCACATAACTCATTCCCAACTACTCCAATCCTTCCCCTTTCTTTACCCCTCCTCCTTTTCCCTCCCCTTCTACTTACATCTATGTAAACACATGGACTTTCAATACTTCTGCTTTTGGTTCTTTTGTTTTTTATATCAATTTTTACCTTAATTCCAAGTGGATGATGTGATTATTTTTATTAATTATAGACCATCATCTTTATCAAATATATGAAACAGCTTCTCAACATTTCTGCTGTCACTGACATTTAAAAAATTTGTATTTGTATTACTGAACCCATGTCTTTCAAAAATCCTCTACTCACTCAGTGCTAACTCCAAACAGGCAGAAACAGCCATACAGAAGTGATTGGCAAGAAATAGAGCTCTACGTGGAAAACACAAGAAAATATAACCATTTAAAATACTTTCACACAGAATTCATTCTGCCACCTAGGGCTACATGACTCTCAGGCTTAATGCACCATTATTTTGATTAATGTCCATCTAACAAGAACAGAGACATGGATGGCATGCTTAAATCTGACATTTAAACAAGATACAGTTCAGGAAAAGTACATCCCAGAGGGGAGGAACAAAAGTACACACATATATGGGGCAAAGCATTATCTTTCCCTATAGGGCCACCCAACTTGTTAGTGTAGCATCATTAGATGCAACATCTGGGAATATAGCTGAAAATTAGATCCTTTCCTTGAGTGGTTGAAAAGGACATTTATAAAATGATTTATTAAGTAATGTTTTCTGTTTTGCTTAGAGGACAAAAAAATGGGGGATAATTTTCTAAGGTAAATTGGAAAGAGGATGGCAGATTTACAGTTGTGAAATGTGTTCTTATTCCATTTCCATCACGGGGTAGCTGTAGGACCTTGAACATGAGGTTTCAGCTCTCATTTTATTCTGGAAAGCATGGTGATAATATATTTAAATCTCTCTCTCTCTCTCTCTCTCTCTCTCTCTCTCTCTCTCTCTCTCTCTCTCTCTCTCTCTCTCTCTCTCTCTCTCTTTCTCTGACTGAAAGACATTGCATAAAGACAGCACTCTATAATGGGACAATAATACCATACTTTACCCTGTACCATACTTTACCCTGTGTACAAAAAGTACAGAATTATTCATTTTTTCCCAAGTAGATGTCAGATTTAACTCACTCTTATATCCAAATGATCCTTCCCTTACAAGCTTAATATCCTTCCTACATAAGTCTGCCCCTTCCTATGAGTCTTTCATCTGTTCTTTGGAATCAGCACTCTTGTCCGCTTGCCTACTATACTTGTTCAGGTGTAGGAGTTTTTTTGCAGGAAGGAAAATGATTTCTGTAAGCATGACTTCAACACTCTACATAAGTTGGTCATATCCCTAGTCTTTGTTTGTGGTTGTATAGCTCCTAAAAACAAAAACCTCCCACGAAAGTCAGTGGAAGGGAATAGAAACACAAAGAGGTTACTTAATAAATATTACTAACCAGCACCTTGCGCAGTACAGACAGCACTTGCCTAGTAGCAGATCAGATCACTACAGAGAACAAATTAAAGTTTTAGCTTCGGATAAGACCTCCAGCCAAAGACAGTTGAGGATTTGGTGGTATCACAATTGCGATTGTAACAGAATCAGTAGGCAGGTGAGTCCACTGGAGAGAAGCAAATTGCTGAGGTCCAGGGAAAGAATCATCCTGGCAATGGTCAGTGAAAAACAAGAGGTCCAGTTTTCTATACCTAAAGCATCTAGAAGAAAATGTCATCACCATTTTTATGCTTCTAATTGGTCTTTGAAATGGAACTATAGAGCACATTTAGGCCTACAATAAGAATTACTAATGAACTAAATAAAATGAGATTTCCCCCTTACTTTCTAAATATAGAAACATTTCTTTTGAGATACCAGGATTTGTATAATTTATCTGTATATATGCAAATTTGCATACCAGCTATCAAGCAATATTGGAACTAAATAAGATTCTATTATTATGCTAAGCAATTCTGTGTTTATATATAAAATAAGGTAAGATATCAGTATATCATTTAGTGTCTGGATTAATTTCCTAGACTGCCATTACAAATTGGGTAGAGCCCACCAAAGAAGTTAATTCTCTCACAGTAGTACGCAACAGTGATATATTTTTCCAAAGATCCTTGGGAAGGGATTTCCTCTTCATAGGTTATTATAGGTTTGTTGGCAATTTTTATCCCTTCTTGCACCATAGCTATATTATTCTGATCTCTGACTCTATTTTCCTGAAACTTTTTCTCCTATGATATGTCTTCATTTGATCTATATGTATGTCAGATATAGAATTTAAGGATTATTATGGTAAAATATAATCTCATCTTAACTAATTATGTCTGTTACTATCCATTATTAAAAGTCTAGCCACATTTTGAAGTTTTGGGTGAACATGAATCTTATAGAATAAGGTACATGACAAAATAGACCTAGTATGTATTAGACAGACAAAATATATATTATATTATAAAATAACAAAATACAAAGCTGTTGTATTATAATTTATAGAATAAACATATTTTTATATGTTTATTATGTATATATGATGTAATATATAGAACTGTACATGTTGAGGTAGACTTGATGAACCAGTACAATGAGTCTTCCTTGATAAACTTTGTTAAGTTGATATAATCTAGAATCATCCTGGAGGAAAGCTTCAATGAAGGATTATTTACATTGTGTTGGCCTAAGGGCATTTCTGTGGAGGATTGTTTTAATTGTTGTGTAAAGAATCAACCAACACAGAAGGTTCTGGATATTATAAAAATGAAGTTATCATTCTGACATATGCAAGCATGTATTAATTTTTTCTTTCTACACTTGATTGTGTATATCACGTGACTGGCAGTTGTCAGTCCTGTCTTGACTTTTCCATGATGGTGGACTTTAACTTGGAATCACAAACTTAAATAAACCATTTTATTGCATAGTTGTGTTCTTCAGATCATTTTACAGTGAGAGAAATAAAATGAAGAGAACTTTCCATCTTTCTGTGAACACTTCAGTTCCCATATACGTATTGGGTTATTGAGTTTTAAGTTCAGCAGGACCTTTGTACACTTGAGACCTTGCATGTAAAACAGATTGCTTTGCCCTTCCAGCCGCCATTTGTAGCAGGGAACCAGGCAGCTCCATAACCTTCTGTGCTTAGCTCACCAAGAGAGAGTGATCACCCAGCAGCGATTTCACTTCTGAGTGCAGAGGTGAGATATCCACCTTCTCTCTGGAGGGGTACAGCTAGGAGCGCACAAGGCATATGGTCATTGGAATAGCTGGGACAGGAGCCTTCCCTTCTGGTCACCATTTGCAGCAGGGAACCAGACAGCTCCACAGCCTTCTGTGCACAGACCCTGGCAGAAGAGAGTTGGTCTCCCAGGAGTACAGATACAGGTTTACAGGCCCATATGAGGGGCAATCTCCAGCCAGAGACAACAAGACCAACTAGCACCAGAGATAACCAGATGGTGAAAGGCAAGCGTAAGAACACTACCAACAGAAACCAAGGCTACTGGGCAACATCAGAGCCCAGTTCTCCCACCACAGCAAGTCCCAGATGCCCCAGCACACCGGAAAAGCAAGAGTTGGATTTAAAGTCTCTTCTCATAATGCTGTTAGAGGACATCAAAAAGGACATAAATAACTCCCTTAAAGAAATACAAGAGAACATGGGTCAAATGGTAAAGGCCCTTAAAGAGGAAACACAAAAATCCCTGAAAGAAATACAGGAGAACACAAACAAACAAGTGAAGGAACTGAACAAAACCATCCAGGATCTAAAAATGGAAGTAGAAACAATAAAGAAATCACAAAGTGAGACATCTCTGGAGATAGAAAATTTTGGAAAGAATTCAGGAGTCATAGATGCAAGCATCAACAACAGAATAGGATAGAAGAAAGAATATCAGGTGCTGAAGATACCATAGAAAACATTGAATCAACAGTCAAAGAAAATACAAAATGCAAAAAGCTCCTGAGGCAAAACATCCAGGAAATCCAGGACACAATGAGAAGACCAAACTTAAGGATTATAGGTATAGAAGAGAGTGAAGATTTCCAACTTAAAGGGCCAGTAAATATCTTCAACAAAATTATAGAAGAAAACTTCCCTAACCTAAAAAAGAGATGTCCATGAACATATAAGAAGCCTACAGAACTCCAAACAGACTGAACCAGACCAGAAAGTCCTCCCGGCACATAATAATCAAAACACCAAATGCACTAAACAAAGAAAGAATATTAAAAGCAGTAAGAGAAAAAGGTCAAGTAAACTATAAAGGCAGGCCTATCAGAATTACACCAGACTTCTCACCTGAGACGATTAAAGCCAGAAGATCCTGGGCAGATCTTATACAGACCCTAAGAGAACACAAATGCCAGCCCAAACTACTATATCCAGCAAAACTCTCAATTACCATAGATGGAAAAACCAAGATATTCCATGATAAAACCAAATTTACACAATATCTTTCCACAAATCCAGTCCTACAAAGGATATTAGAATGAAAACACCAACATGAGGAGGGAAACTACACCCTAGAAAAAGCAAGAAAGTAATCTTTTTCCAACAAACCCAAAAGAAAGTAACCACACAAACATAAAAAGAACATCAAAAATAACAGGAAGCAACAATCACTATTCCTTAATATCTTATAATGTCAATAGACTCAGCTCCCCAACAAAACACATAGTCTAACAGAGATGTTTTTCATGTGGATCTTCGATTTTTTTTGTTTGTTTGTTTCTTTTTTTATTATTTATTTTATTTTATTTTATTTTTTTAATTTACATTCCAAATCATTTCCCCTTTCCCGTTTCCTCCCTCCCCGAAAGTCCCATAAGCCCCCTTCCCTCCCTCTTTTCTTCATTCAACCCCCTCTCGTTACTCTGTCCTGGCGTTCCCCTACATCCAGTCTTTCCAGGACCAGGGGTCTCTGCTTCCATCTTCTTAGAAATCTATTGATATGCGGATTGTGTCTAGGGTATTCCGAGATTCTGGGTCAATATCCCCTTATCAGTGACTGCATACCATGTGTGTTCTTTTGTGATTGGGTTACCTCACTAAGGTTGATATTTTCAAGATCTGACCATTTGCCTAGGAATTTCGTGAATTCATTGTTTTTAATTGCAGAGTAGTATTCCATTGTGTAGATATACCACATAGGGTTACTTGCCTCTCTGGAGTTTAACTTCTTGAGTTCTTTGTATATATTGGATATTAGCCCTTTGTATATATTGGATATTAGGTTGGTAAAGATCATTTCCCAGTTAGTTGGTTGCCGCTTTGTCTTTTTAACAGTGTCTTTTGCCTTGCAAAAACTTTGTAATTTAATCATCTTCTGAATCCATTCCTCCGTTGAGGGACATCTGGGTTCTTTCCAGCTTCTGGCTATTATAAATAAGGCTGCTATGAACATAGTGGAGCATGTGTCCTTATTGCATGCAGGTAAAGCCTCTGGGTATATTCCCAGGAGTGGTATAGCCGGATCCTCCGGGAGTGTCATGCCCAGTTTTCTGAGGAACCGCCAGACTGCTTTCCAGAGTGGTTGTACCAGCTTGCAATTCCACCAGCAGTGGAGGAGTGCTCCTCTTTCTCCACAACCTCACCAACAACTGCTGTCTCCTGTGTTTTTGATCTTAGCCATCCTGACTGGTGTGAGATGGAATCTCAGGGTTGTTTTGATTTGCATTTCCCTAATGACTAAGGATGATGAACATCTCTTTAGGTGCTTCTCAGCCATTAGATATTCTTCAGGTGAGAACTCTTTTTGTAGCTCTGTACCCCATTTTTTAATAGGGTTACTTGCCTCTCTGGAGTTTAACTTCTTGAGTTCTTTGTATATATTGGATATTAGCCCTTTGTATATATTGGATATTAGGTTGGTAAAGATCATTTCCCAGTTAGTTGGTTGCCGCTTTGTCTTTTTAACAGTGTCTTTTGCCTTGCAAAAACTTTGTAATTTAATGAGGTCCCATTTGTCTATTCTTGGATCTTCGATTTTATCAGGAAATGTTTGTAACTCCTCTTTCAATTCAGTAATGCTTTTTGTGTCTACCATTTTCACTGTATTATTTTCCATGATAATCTTTAATTTTAACATTTGTTCTGTGTATTTCTTCAATTTTGTCGGAGGTGTTTTTCATGTAGATCTTTGATTTTTTCGGGGGGGAGGTGTTTGTAGTTCCACTTTCAGACAGTTTAGGAATGTTTTTGTGCCTACCATTTTGTCAGTATATTTGTCCTTGATAATCTTCAATTTTATCGTTTCTCTGTATTTTTCTTCAATTTTTTCAGAAGTATTTTCCATGTGGATCTTCAGTTTTATCAAACAATGTCTATAATTTTACTTTCAATCAACTTAGGAACATTTTTATACCTTTCATTTTATCTGTATAATTTTCCACGTAATAGTCAGTTTTAACATATTTCTCTATATATTTCTTGAATTTTTTCAGGAATATTTTCCTTGTAGATCTTCAATGTTATCAGAAAGTGTTTGTAATTCCACTTTCAAAAAACATAGGAATATTTTTAGGCCAACCATTTTATCTGTATAATTTTTCCATGAAATACTCAATCTTAACACATTTTTTATATATTTCTTCAATTTTATCAGAGTTATTTTCCAGGTAAATCTTCAATTTTATCAGAAAATGTTTATAATTTCACTTTCAATCAACTTAGAAATATTTTTATGCCTACCATTTTATCTGTATAATTTTCCATGATAATCTTCAATTTTAATGTTTTTCCATATATTTTTTTCAATTTTATCAGAAATATTTTCCATGTAATTCCTACCAATTTATCTGTATAAATTTCTTCAATTTTATCAGAGATATTTTCCATGTAAATCTTCAATTTTATCAGAAAATGTTTTTACCTCTACTTTCAATCAATTTAGGAATATTTTTATGCCAACTATCTTATCTGTATAATTTTTCATGAAATAGTCAGTTTTAATGTGTTTTTCTAAATATTTCTTGAGTTTTATCAGAAATATTTCCTTGTAGATTTTCAATTTTATCAGAAAATGTTTATAATTCCACTTTCAATCAACTTAGGAATATTTTTATGCCTACCATTTTATTTGTATAATTGTTTCATGAAATAGTCAATCTTAACGTGTTTTTCTATATATTTCTTCAATTTTATCAGCGATATTTTCCATGTATATTTATACAATGGAATACTACTCAGCAATTAAAAACAATGAATTCATGAAATTCTTAGGCAAATGGGGAACAGGAGGAGGGAAGAGGGCTTATGGGACTTTTGGGGAAGGGGGAACTGGGAAAGGGGAAATCATTTGGAATGTAAATAAAGAATATAGAAAATAAAATAAAAAAAATTAAAAAGAAAAGAAAAAAAACCAGATTGCTTCCTCTAATAATTAGAAGGTTTCTCTAATCTCATCTTGATAGGAGATAAACTTGTCTATCACAGGCACACAGACATGATTTTATGTCTTGCTCTCTAGATACCCATTGAAGAGATTTACTGTTTAAATAATTTCACATATTTGATATTATAATTACGATTACATTATTTCACTTTTCCATTTTCTCCCTCTATAACTTCCCATGCACCCAGCCTTGTTCTCTTACAAATTCATGACATGTTTTTGCTGTAATGTTTGTTACACACATGTTTTTTTTATGTGTGTGTATGTGTGCATGTGTGTGTGTGTATGTGTGTGTTACTAACACATACCTACACAAGTTGAGTTCAGTTTGTATATTGTTTTTATGGACATGTGTTTGAGCCACAGTTCCAGGCACACATTGCCTTGCACTATACTGTAACTGCTGCCTAAGAGATACTACAGCTACCAGAATAAATCATAGAAATCAAGATTTGTTCTTTCAAGTGCACCAAATTTGAATTGAAATAACAGATGGCTTCAAATAATTTATCTGAAATCAGTCCTAAAAGAACAATTAGGATTAATCTGGTTAGTACTGATAAGATTTTGAGATGTAAATGGGCTATTTTTAAACAAGAAGGAACTCATTAAAAACTATCTGACAACAGATGAGATAACAGGCCTTAGAAAGTTTTAGCAGGCCATAAATCTTTAAAGAAGACTTAAAGCACATTTTATCGAAAAATTCCCCCATAGATTACTGATGATGATGAAAAAGTTGATCAAAAAATCCTTATGATTTATCAGTAAGTCAAAAATAGGAGAGAATGTCTCTATGAGACTATTTTCTCTTTAATAATATTATGGGCTAGAGATATGAATACCTGGCACTGCCTTTTGCATGTGCTGCTTTTATGTAAAATGAGAGTTTGGTTTCTAGAACCTCAGTTTGGCAAATCATAACCACCTTTGACTCCCACCTTTGATTCTAGGGTATCTGATCCCTCCATCCTCAAGGACACCAGCACTTACATGTATATATTCCCTCTACAAATAGATACACACTTACAAATATTTTTTAAAGATTAAAAACAAACCAAAAATAATACTGTGTAGCATGTCGATAATTTTAAAGGCCTTATGAAATAATCTCACAGAAAAGGATATATAAACCATGCTGAACTAGACCTATGTAAAATGTTTCAATGATTGATGGGGAAGTAAATCAGATAAGTCTAGAGGAAGATACAAGATTTTATGATGAAAGGCAAATGCCTTTCTGTGCCACCAGCCCCGTGCTCTCAGGAGTAATAGCAATGCAATTCAAATCCACGTATTTCTTCAGAAATATTTGGTTGTTATATCAAGGCCAATAAACCTCAAAGTGTCTTATCTTCCTCCCCATGGCTGCTTTGCATTGTTATTGCATCACTTTTCATAGGAGCACCAATTCAGCACAGAGTAATAAACTCATCTCTGTTGTCATTCCTCTTTCCTCTGCCTCTCTAATTCTTTCAGCTCTTTGTTCTCTGTCCGTTCTTATACTGGATGTCATACTAACATTATCTTTCTCATATCCTGTATGCAGGCTAAGACATTTTTCTCCTTTCAACCTATGAATTAGGACTATGCATTCCTGTTTCTCTATCAATTCACAGTATTTCCTCTGAATTAATTTTGCTCTTCCTCATCATGACTGTCACTTAACAACATTAGGTAAAAAAAAAATAGCCTCTTCTAGAATGGATAACACTGAGGCAGCATACTATCAAATGACCAAAGTCAACTACTTCTGTGTGTCTGAGGCAACAGATAGAAACTATATTTTGATTACCAGACTGATACTTCTTCTATGGGGATGGGGCCCTGTGAATCCCATGGAAGCAGGTATTTATTCCCTGCTGTAGTTCATGAATCTAAAGAAACATGGTGATGTTCTTCTTCCCAGATATTTTCTCTGGTCTCTGTTTCTCAAGTCTCTCTCAGTGACTTTTCTATAGATTTCATGAGTCTGTATGCTTCCAAAGCAATCTTTTACTCTTTACCAGATTAGACTGTTTAATCTACTGTAACCTATTAAATGATATTAGGTCTGGGTTCAGAATCAGAGAAGTGTTTGTGTATATGACATTTAATATAGAGCATGGATGACTGATATAATATTAGCAATTATTTATAAATCTATTCCTTATTGGAAAAGTTATAGAATGATTACAATATGCTAAGACTTTATTTATAATCCTTCAAGTAACCCTTCAGTGATACAAAGCAAAACACTTTCATAAAACTTATAATTTTATGTCTTCATTACTAAGATGATGGTCATTTTGTTTAGGGAAGAAATACTCATCTTTCAGACTCTTCAAAAGACCTCACAGTCTTCCACAGAATAAGGTATCACGGTATCTCTTAGTTTGGCACAGTAGGCCTTAGGTAATTATTTGTTGGGTAGAATTCTGACATTGAACTTCTCATTTTACTGCCACATTAACATTTTATCAGTAAAAATTGCATTATACACATACAAGAGAGAGAAAGAGATAAACAGAGAGATAGAGAGATTAAAAGAGCGAGAGAGAGAGAGAGAGAGAGAGAGAGAGAGAGAGAGAGAGAGAGAGAGAATAGGTTTGTCCTTTGTTGCTGTCTCTAATTCTGAAATACTGCCTAGTGTAAGGTAATTATCTCCAAGCCAGGGGCAGAAACTACATGTCGAGATGAGTGGGCACAAATATAAGCATACGGGGCTTTAGTGAGACTTTAGTCAGTTTTAAGTTGTATGATTCCTATTTCTTCTTATATAATATTGGTACAAATACAAAGCTATTGAAAGTAGTTTAACATAGCTAAATGCAACCCTAACATTGGCAAAGTAACATTAAAGAATTTATCCTGTGAATGCTCCATACCCCAGTTTAGGGGAATGCCAAGCAGGGAAGCGGGAGTGGGTGGGTAAGTGAGCAGGGGGAGGGGGGATGAGATAGGGTTTTTTTTTGGGGGGGGACAAGGAAAGGGGATAACATTTGAAATGTAAATAAAGAATATATCTAATAAAAACAATTTATCCAAGCAAATACGGCACAATTACCTAATGTTATAAAAGTTATTACACTATTGTTATTAATACTATTGAATATAATGAAAAAATGTAGATTGGCACCCTTGTTATTCAGAAATGCTTTGTCTGCTTATGTTTATGTTCTTAAGCCTCAATGAAATCATTCAGTCATTCAAAAATAAGATATATTAAGCATTTTTAAAACTGAATCCATGAAGCACTCTAGCATAAACATTACATAAAGCTCATTAGAAGGGACTACATTTATATTCTTTCTGGAATATTTTTTTTTAGCTTTTAAGTTTCATGTGGCAGTATTAAATTTCTATCTTAATTCTGAGAATTTTCTGTGTGTGGTATAATTGTAAAATAATGAATCTTTAAAACCTTTGTAATAAAATCCGTAGATATGAAGAAGTGTGCATATTCAATGTTGCCACTTCAGCAAACTATTCTCACTTAAATGCTTCTCTCAACCTTAAAACCTTGAGGACCCCACTGGAGCAATGACTACAGTCAGCCTCTGATCTTTACAGATTTTTGGTGTTACAGCTTTATTTAAAAGTGGAAGTAAAATGACCATCTGCTTTGATTCAAAATTTGGGCAGATTTGATTTCAAATTGCTCTGAGGAGTTTCTAAAAATAATATTATCAACAAAATGATGAAGATTTATTATACTTTGACAAAATAGGGACACAGCACATCAGACCTCAACTCCCATCACTTGGCACTTAACACCCTGTGAGACACACACCAAACGCTCTGTCTTCCCTTCTACATTACTTTCATTCACTCTGTTTTGGGACTCAACATTGCTCCTTTATCTCTCTCCCTCCCTCTTTTCCACCCTCCTTCCACTACTCTGCTTAGGATTTTCCTTTCCTCTATCCATTCTTAAAATTCTGTGCTTGTCATCCTGGTGAAGTGTATCTGGGCTGGTTTCATGAAGTATCCCCAATGTTTGCCACCCACTTCTTTGGTTTCTGTATCATGCTGTATTCTCCTAATGTATTCATACATATTTTGTCTTTTTTCTACATTGTCCTCCATACATGTAGCATCTTGTACTGGTTTGTCAGCTCTGATGAAGAATAATTGCATATTCTTGAATATTGCATATTCTTGATATTATTGAAGGTGAAAGTAACATGAGTAATTGCTTGCTTTTCCTTAAATTTTAAAGAAACAGGTTAGATTAAATGTTCTGGGTTTTTTTTTTCAATGGCAGGAATGAGGCTACTAGCTCTTTTTGGTTCCATAGTATTTTTAATACATGCATCTCACTTTGTACTCCATATAAAACCATGCACAGAGGTATATCCAGAGAAAGTTCCAGTGACTATTTTTATAGACTATTCTTTTTTTTTAAATGTTAAATTAATGTAATTTCTATGGTGACATAACACATAACATGAACCATATTTCTTGCTCATAAAATGGCCAGTAAGATTATTAATGGTTGCAAATAGGTTAGGAGCAATTCATGATCAGAGTCTTTTTATTTAATTGTGCTGCTACATTTGATACATAGCCCTGGAGGTTTCTGCCAGATCTGAAAGGAGGAGGGAAGCACACCCATATGCGTAACTAGGTTTACTTTGTCACCACTGATGTGCATCACCTACTCTATGGCTAAAATCTGTCCTAAGACTTCATCTGTTATAAATGGGTATTTCCTAACCGTTTTACTTCCAGTCTCACTTCAAGTACACACACACAGAGGCAGAGGGTGTGCACACATTTGAGAAAGAGAGAGAGGGAGAGAGAGAGGGGAGGGGAGAAATTTCCATAAACTGCAGTATCCAATACACAATGCCAATGGTGGACTATAAAATGAGTAACATAAAATTTATTTTCATCACTAAAATGTATATAGCACAATTCTACAGCTGAATTTGCCCATTTCATTGTGATTAAAAGACTGTGAGAATAAATAATCACAATGCAGTCTGATACAAAACGTTTCCCTTAGCTTGTCATATATTAGAACTTTAACTGACTCCTTTCAATAGCTAACATTTTTGAATTTCACTTTTCATCTACTAACATCTATCAGTTCACAATGGGCTTTCTGACTGATGATGCATTGCAGTTATATAGTCGATTCTTAAAAAAAAAATTAAAATATCTAAAAAATACAAAGATTTATGGGGGAATGTAAAAAATGTGTATTTTCCATCTTGATGAGTAGAATAAAAGTAGAGCTTTAACCCTTTGGATATAATTTAATAACATTTGGAAAAGATAAAGTTGTTCAATTTTTACAACCTGTAGATTCTACTCTATGCTAGAGAATTTCCTCAATAGGCACACAAAAGATAAAAAGAATGAGCAACAGCAAAATTTATAGCTAATACATTTATGGTCACAAAATGCTGATATCACTTAAAAATATAACAGTAAAAGAAAATAGTTATGTTTCATTAAAATTTAATATTATACTGTATAAATATTGAAGTATAACTCATGTAACTATATTGAAAAATCCTCAGTTATAGTGTTGGATTATTATAGAAAATGGCTAAGTAATACATATACTTTTATACTATTCATGTAAATGTTGAAGTATATGAAACAGTGTTACTATAACTCAGAGCAACAAAAAATACAGAGAAATATAAATATTTGCTTGGGATTGACATCCCTAGATGCATGAACATGCTGACCACTTCAGTCACAGTTGGTTGTACAATTCAATACAAAAAGATATACATCATTTCCCTTGCCACAGTGGTCAAGTATTATGAAGCTTTGTAACTGCTATGTGTATATCCCACACTTTATTATCCTTCTGTCTGCTATATTTTAAACATATAACCTCAATAATACACTAGTACATAGAGTAATTCCAAAGGGTATATCCACATATGCCTCAAGCAATGTTAGTATAAAGCATAAAGGGAGGTAATATATAACCTCCCATAAGACTGTTTACAATGTAATAGCAGTCATTTAGACTTACACTTTTTGAATGTTTCATAAACCAATCTCCTATATTTAGTGCCGCTAATATGTGTTTTATGTCTAGTTAATTCTGAATGAAAAGATGGTTTCAAGCAAATAGGACTAGAGATGTGTGGCAACATGCAAGAAAAACTCCAAAAATAAGACACATGCAGAGCGGCAGCTTGAGAATTCTAGGATAGGCAGATATTAGCACAGTGTCCAACAGCATTCTGTCACATGGTTTCTGTGACTTATCCTGGCGTCCTACAGTGTTATGTTCAGAAAATGCTGGAGGCAAGGGAGATAGTCCTTGGTTGTATTTTTTATTTTTTATTTATTCATCTTTCAGTTTCTAAGGACACTGTAAGCTTCTGAAGGTGAAAGAAAGTACAAAGAACATCTAGCAAAACCTTCAGTTCCCAAGTAAAAAGAACACAGTGTAAAGGAGGCTATTCTCTCACAAGTCACAAAAGAATTTCAGAGAGGAGTAGAGAGGAAAGCACTGATGCGCTCCTCGCTACAAAACTGTGCGAGATAATTATCAGTAGTTTCTCATGATCCGTTATGAGAGACATGTGTACTTACAAGAAAGTTATCCCTGAATCCATAAATATCACATATTCATTTTATTGTTATGCAGAGAGTTTAGGGTAAAATCCTGAGCTGGAGCAACCATCTAAAACCAAACAGACATTTACCTTTAATATGTGGATTAAGAAGATTAGAATAATAAAAAGCAGAGAAAGGAGATTTAGCCATGTTGTCGTATTGGTAAAAAAGGAATAAACAAAAGGGCCCAATGACTTCCCAGTTCAAACTCATGGCATTAATATAAGGCACAGGACTAAATATAGGTGAAATAGATTCAGGATTAAATAATTCTGCTCAGGGTATGGTTGCCTCCATCATTTATCCATCAATGTTTCCATTCAGTTCCAGTCTGGCCTGTAAGATGATGCAATGTATTTTCAGATCTCCTGAAGTCTCTTCTCTCCTCATCTGCCTAGCTCCAAGCCTTTCCCTTCCCATAGTATATGATTTCTGAGAATTTAAATGCTTAGGGTCCCCATGATTTAATAGTCTTGGAGATGAAGGGAAGAATAGAAGTGCCATATTTTAGAATGTCTCCCACTTGATAGTATGCAGAGGATTTTAAGAGGAGAAATATTTTAACAGCTTAGCCAATAGAAATGTGAACAGTTATCTAGAAAAGTATCTTCAAATAAGCGTGATAGTAGCAGTATTGGTCACAAGCTGAAAACAGTTCAACTGTCTGTTTACTGGATCTATAATGATAGAATAAAGTAACATGCATCAGTAATCATAACCAGGTGTATAACAATGCAGAGTTGAACCCCAGCATAAGAAATACCTAATCTCTTTAGATATAATTAGAATGGATAGATTCTGGGGCTGGAAGCAGGAAGGAAATAACCACAAATTGATACATGGGTTCCCCCCTGCCCAGTGGTCTAAGTGCTCTACTGTTAAGATTTTGGTGCCATGCAACTCTGTTAATCTCATTAAGTCTTTCAATATATACTTAAATGGGTGCATTTAATAGTATGCAAATTTTACCCAACAAAAAGATTTTTAAAGATGGAGAAAGGGCACACCTTGTCCTTAAAATATAGGACCACCACCCAATATACCTCCACCCAAATGCCTAGTATCTGTGGCATCATGAGCTTTTCCAAAAGTCTTATTTATTTATTTATGCATTCATTTATTTATTTATTTTGGATACTACCCATAGGTAGAATTTTCCTGTGCATACCTTTTTCTTCCTCATCACAACCATCGAACACACATCATTATCTAATTTTAATTACTAAGTCACTGAGCAGTACATTCAGTACCACAGAGCATCCACAAAGCTGAGGGGAGGCTTGAACACTGCTTTCTGGTCCTGAACTCTCAACCATAAGGGCATTTCTTGCTTGCTACATGTTTAAGGTAGATGAATAACTGATAAAACACAGAGGAAGGCTTGCACCAGCGGCTTTCTTGAAGAGGCTGTGCATCAGAGAGTGAGCGGGGGCTCTTAGATTAAGAGCTCCTTCTGTAACAGTTTTAGTACATTTAGGAAAATAAAGCCTTTATTATTTCCTGTAATTTATATCTAAAGTGATATGATAAATTGTAGCATAAAATGCCCATGGTTTTTGGACTGAGTTATTAAGGAACAGTAGACAATTGCCTGTTGGCCACCAGCCATAAGGCTTACACCAAAGCATCTATTCTCTCTCCATAATACATCTTTAATTTACTGTGGCAGGTTTATGCAGGAGATTTGTATTGATGGATTCTGCTATTCTTTCTCCTTTCATCTTACAAAAGAACACTTCAGGATATATCATCAGTTTTTCCCCCTCTTTTTAATTTATCTGATGGGAAAATATCACAATGAAATTGCCACAGCATTTATAAATATTAAATTATAATATAGTATAAATATAAACATATTAAATTCTGTTTTTGATAAGATAGTGGAATAAGTTGCAGAGATTCAGAAATGCAGGTTAGACTATACAATTGATCTATTCATTGGAGAACTTGACTTCTGTGTTGGTTAAATGGAATAAAACCACATACCTTATCTTTCCAATGTCAACATGAAAGTGGAAATCTGCCTCTTTGAAGAGAGCAGAACTCCAATCAAGGTCTGCTAATATTTTTCATTTCAATCACTCAATATTTTGTTGAACATTAGTTATATTTTTATGTTCTTTTCAAAATGGCAAAATTGTGATTAAGGCAAACAGTTACTTTAGCTTAATGATTATTTTTGTTGCATTTTAAAAAATAAATGAGAAATAAATATAAAAATAACAATAAATATAAATATAAAATAAAAGACTGATGATGATGATACCATATTTTATATGTGTGTGTGTTCATTTATGCAGGCATGTGTATGTGTATATATGTGTATTGGTCTTTCTATCTGTCTGTCTGTGTGTGTGTGTGTGTGTGTCTTTGGAGGCCAGAAATTAGCCTAAAATACTACTACTTAGGATAGCAATCCACATTGTTTTGTAGACATAGTGTTTCATTGGGACCTATAGCTCTCTCTGACTAGGCAGTGCTGGTTAGTGGTCAGAGATCCTTATGTCTCTGTCTCTCCAGAACTGGGATTAGAAAATTCTATCATCATGCCCAAATTTTATGTAGGCTGGTCCTCAGGCTTGCTGGCTAAACATTCTCTAAAGAGAATGATTTTTCTCTGCAGCCTCAAGGAATTATTATTAAAGAAGCCATTTGTATAAAGATGCAGCCGAGATGATGAGAGCATAATTGAAAAATTGTTTCTATCAGACTTAGGCACCATCATCTTAAATAGTTCAATCAGGTGATTTCTCTACAGAGGTAATATTTGGACAAAGATAGAAATTCTGAGAAGGAATCATCTTAGCAAAAAATTGAGAAAAACAAAATTCTGGAGAAAAGAGCATCAGGTATATGGGTTCTAAGGAGGTAAAAAATTATTTATGTTAGAGGAGCTCAAAGAAAATCATTTAAATCATTGAGCATTAAGCATTGCTGAAAGTTTTAGGCAGGCAACTCTTAGTAAGCCATAATGAATTTGGATTTTACCCTAAAAATAATATGAAGTCATTAGGTCATTTAAGGGAATGACACGAAATAAGTTTATAAGAACCTTTTGGATTTAAGTGGGAGAGGATGAAAGGACATAAAAAGGAAGGGTAGTATCAAACAGGAAGAAATAGGGAACATCCCCAATGCAGCATTTTAGAGGGATTGGAGAAGAGTCTGTCATATTTCAGATGAAAACTCAGCAGGCTTTGTAAAGTGTTGTATGAGTGTAGAGAAAATGCTACCTGAGCTTGTTAGGATCAAAGCCTGGGCCCTAACAAGCTAGGCTCAGTAAGAGACAAGTACATAGAAAAGCAGAGGGAAAAAAGGTGTATTCAGTGTGCCTACATTGAGAATAGGAACAAATAAATCCCCCTGCCCCCCACCACACACACACATGCACACCTGCTGTCAGCAGTTACCTGGCCTGTGACATGAGGTTCAAGTTTAAAAAGTAAGGAAAATGAATGCTTAAACAAGTCATCCTGGACAAGACATCATCCTTCCTGCCCATCTTAGATTAGCTCCAGTCCTTCTTAAAAGATATCAAAACAATATGAACTATTCTTTCAGGAGACATTTCACCCCATTTTAATGGTATTATTGAAACTAGGGCCAAAGTCTTTCCTTTTCCTAGCATGGGGAAAAATTCAATTCCTTGTGATCTTTAGTTTACTGATAACCATAATGGAGGTCAAACTTGTGTGTATATAAACATCTTTTCTCCTGCCAAGATGGTTACAAGACAGCAAAGAATTATGCCCATGCAAAAATCACTATTATGCCTGGCAAATGGATAAAAATCATGAAATGAGCCCTTATAGACATGAAGGCCACAATTTCAGAATAGAAATGATAACTCTCTTTAGGATATACAGTAATGGAGATACAGTAATTCCTGAGATCCTCTAGGAGAGAAGACTAGTATTGTGAGGGATGAGCCATTTGGAGTGAAGGAACATCTGAGTCAGAGACATAACATGGAATCATTATCATGAAAACACTTTAGATAAATTGCCCAAGGTAAATGATAGAGGGAGTTTCATTCTTGAAATAATACATTATCAGAGGCTTTGGATTTATCCATTTTAGTAATATACAAGATTAATCTGGCTGGAGAGATGGCTTAGCTGTTTAGAACACTGATTCTTCTTCCAAAGGTACTGAGTTCAAATCCCAGCAACCACGTGGTGTCTCACAACCATCTGTAAGGAGATCTGACTAACTCTTCTGGAGTGTCTGAAGACAGCTACAGTGTACTTACATATAATAAATAAATAAATAAATCTTTACAAAAAAGATTAATTGTTTTTATTTTATTAAATTATTTTATGTATTTATATTCCAAATGTTGCCTCCCTTCCTGGTCCCCCCTCCCTGAGTTCTTCTCCCCACCACACCTACCTTTTGCTTCTGAGAGGGTGCTTTCCACTCACACACCTACTTCCACCTTTGCCTGCCAGCATAGTCCTTCTCTGTGGCATCAAGTTTCTACAGGACTAGACACTTCCTCTCCTACTGAGGCCAGACAAGGCAGTCCTCTGCTACATATGTGCCCAGGGGCCACAGAACTACCCTTGTATGCTCTACAGTTGTTGACTCAGTCTCTGAGAGCTCTGAGGGGTCCAAGTTAGTTGATACTGTTGTTCTTCCTACGGGGTTGCAATGCCCTTCAATTCCTTCATCTAACTCTCCCATAGGGGTCCCAGACTCAGTCTAATGGTTGGCTGTAAGCCTCTGCATCTGTTTCAGTCAGCCACTGGTAGAACCTCTCAGAGGAAGCCATGCTAGACTCCTGTCTGCAAGTATAACATGGTATCAGCGTTAGTGTCAGGGTTTGGTGCCTGTGTATAGGATGAATCCTAAATTTGTTTAGTCTCATACAGTGGAAAAATGAAAACATCTTCAGCAAATGGTGCTGGTCTAACTGGTGGTCTGCATGAAGAATACAAATTGATCCATATTTATTGTCTTGGTCATAGCTCAAGTGTATCAAGGACCTCAACATAAAATCAGACACACTGAACCTAATAGAAGAGAAAGTAAGAAATAACTTCAAACATATTTGCACAGAATAAGATTTCCTGAACAGGACACCAGTAGTTCAGGCTCTAAGTTCAATAATTAAGAAATTTTGGTCCTTATGAAACTTAAACGCTTTTGTAAGGCAAAGGACACTCTCAATCGGACAAAATGCCTACCTAAAAATTTGGAGAAGACTTCACTAACCTTAAATCTGATAGAGGGCTATCTAAAATATACGAAGAACTCAAAAATTTATACTCAAAAAACCCCCCACAAACAACCCTATAAAAATGTGTATAGAGCTAAACAAAATTCTCAACAGAGGAATGATGAAAGCCTGAGAAGCACTTAAAGAAATATTCACCATCCTTAGTTATCAGAAAAATGCAAATTGAAACAACACTGATATTCCATTTTACACCAATCAGCATGGTTAAGATCAAAAATTCAAGTGACAGCACATGCTGGCGAGGATGTTCAGAAAGATGAACACTCCTCCATTGCTGGTGGGATTGCAAACTGGTACAACCATTCTGGAAATCAGTCTAGTGATTCTTCAGAAAATTGGAAATAGTTCTACCTGAAAACCCAGCTATACCACTCATGATCATATACTCCAAAGACATCTGTTATTATCAAATAGACTAGTATAAACTCTATGGGTTTCTCAATATATTATATTTAACAGTGCATTACAATCTCATTCTCATGCAAGCATATTGTTCAAATTTTATTTATACAGAGGAATCTGGACCAACTCTGAATAAATTTTAAAAACTCAAATAATAAAGAAATTGTTTGATTTCTATGATTAGAAATTCTAATATTGATAGGTCTGTTAGTGGGAAGGCTGTTAAGATCTTAGTAAATTTCATATATGTAAATACCTGTGTTCTTTCTGAGAAACTTCTGTGTGTGATGCATTCATTCAGTCTCAAAGGAGGCAATGGATCTTTCTTCCCACAAAGTAATTCTAATGGAAGGAGATATGTAGTAAGCAAACAATTATTGTGAAATATAGCACTTTACAAATTGTAGACTTAAACTAAAGAGAGGGGACTTATAAAGATGTAAGTGCTAGAAGATGCTTCATAGTAAACTTGATAATTGCATAACTACAGATAGGGTAAACAAAGACTATTTTGAAACAAGATAGGAGTGTGTGCTCTGTGAGGGAAATGTAATAGGGTAAGGAGTGAAAGCAGCATGAAAAGTTCTTTTGCTAAAGAAAATGAGAGTAATGTGTAGATTGGACCCTAATCTGCATGAGGCACTCCATGACTAGCTGGTGACCCAATAAGGGAGTTCAATACTGGAGTTCTGCTTATGCAGCTTGTGAAATTCCTAGAGACAATATCAAAGGTGTTATATTGCCTGGCAGACTAGTGTCCATGTATGTTCTTGACTGGAGGAGTTAAAAATAATACAAGAGAGAAGGGAGAAAGAGAGGGAGGGAAAAGGCAGAAGAGGGATAGGGAGAAGGAGACTAAAGAGGGAGAAAGAAAGCAGAAAGATTTAAATAATTGAAAACCAACATCTTTCTGCAGGTGGTAGTTCTTGAAAATAATCCTAGCACTACTCAGGAGACTGGTGCAGGAGAATTTCTCCAAGCCTCAAGTCCAACTGGGATACATAATAAGTTTGAGGCCAGCTTTCTCCACAGCACTAAATCAGCATCTCCTGAAGGAAATGAATATTAGAAAAACTTTCTCTGCAATGATCCAGACTTAAGCTGATCAGTAGAAACAATTAGTTATTATATTCAAGAAGGAAACAACAAACAATGAACACTAATGTAAGCATACAGAGCAAGAAGCAGCTGGTGTCAGAGTTGAGGTTGAAATGAGTAGCTCAACTAGAAAAGGAGATAACACAGTGTTTTCCATAGGAGTAAGGATGGATTATCTAGAGGTGGGAAACATGAATAGAACAGGGCACAGAGGAATCTTGTTAATCTATTGAATCACAGGTGTCTGATTCTTGTTTAACATGGAAGGCATAGGTGTCAGCTTCCTGCATCAGCCATTAAGGGTTTCTGAAGCACTAGGTAGATGAAATATGGCTGGGAAAAGAAGAACTAGTTTCAAATACAGCTCAAATAATGTGGAGAAATGGGGATGCTGGGGAGGCTGGGGCTGCTATATTTCTCTGAGATTCATTTGCAAAGGGTTATCATTCAAAGGAGGTAGGAATGACCAAGTTCAATGACAACGCTGATTACGTCTGAAGAGGAAGATATAAAACTCGTTATTCTTTAAGGGCATCAAATTTTTGTTGAAAACTGTTCGTGTGGAATGTTTTAAGAGACTTCAATTAAATTTGCCTAGGATTAAATGCGAAGTTATTCCTCATTTTCTCCTTGAGAGGATTTACATTAAAGTTGTTTTAACCTTATAAACTGGGGGAAAAATAAGAATGATATCACTCATTTTTCTAGTTTATTTCTGTAAGAAAACACATACTTTAACTGTTTCATTCCTGAATCTATATGACCAGAAATCTGTAGCACAAATGTTATCAGCAATAGTTATGGTTACCATTAATTGTCAACCTAGTATAACCTAACTCACTGGGGAAAAGACTTATAACCAGTGGGTTTGACATGCATGCATGTCTTTAGAGGATTGTCTTAATATGTATGAGAAGAGCAGTCTCATTGTGCTCAGCACCATTACCTAGCCAGGGGTGTCCTGAATTTTGAATAAAACGTAAAAATCATAAATACATGCAAGCAAGCAAAACATTGTACACATTTCTCTCTGCCCCTAACTGTGCATATGATATGATTGACTGTTTGAACTTCCTGCCTTGATTTCTCCACAATGATTGACTATAATCTGGAATTGTTAGCTGAAATAAACCCTTGTTACCTAAGCTCCTTTCAATGGATGTTTTTATCACAGCAACAGTTCTTGGGATGTACTTACCATCATCCATTCATGCACGTCTGCAACTGTGCATTTTTAAAGAAGTGATCCTCATTCCTAATCACTATACTGATCATTCTTTGATGCAGCTGTTGCAATTATGATACATTTCTCAAATGTAACTGCTCTTGAACAGTGTTAAGCACCTAAATTATCCAATAGATGATTTATGAAATGTTAATAACAGCTCTTCTGTAATTACATATTCTGGCCTGAAGTGGAAGGTATGCTTCCAGATACAGTGTCTGAATACACCGTTTTAATAAGTTCCTCTACTGTGAAGAAGGAGTCTGGGCAGTGTGGTGGTAGAGACGTTAAATTTCTGTTTGAAGAAAGAGTTTGGTATCAGTAGCCATTTTAGTATAGCTGAGAAGATGGTTTGGTTATCTGTTTGGTTATTCATAAGACATCCTTGTCATAGTTATCACAGCCTGTCATAATCTTCTACTAGTCTTCCAATTGCATAGTTACCAAAATCTATCATATTCTTGTATAATTTTGATCTTAATTTTTTTCCCTTATAAGTTATTTTATTTATCTACATTCCAAATGTTGCCTCCCTTTCTGGCCCTTTCTCTCAGAGTTCTTAACCTCATCTCACTTCCCCTTACCTCTAAGAGGGTGCTGCCACACATATCCACCTCCACCTCACTCTCTCCTCAGCATCCTCTTTCTCTGGGGCATCAAGTCTCTACAGGATTAGGCATATCCTATTTCACTGAGCCCAGACAAGGCAGTCATTTACTACATATGTGCCAGGAGCAACAGACCAGACCATGTATGCTGTTTGGTTGGTGGCACAGTCTCTGGGAGCTCCCAGAGGTCAGGATTAGTTGATACTGTTAGTCTTTCTATGGAACTGCCATGCCCTTCTGACCCTTCAATTCTTCCCTTAACTCTTCCATAAGGGTCCATGACTTCAGTCCAAGTTGGCTGTAAGTATCTGCATCTGTCTCAGTCAGCTACTGGTAGAGCTACTCAGAGAACAGCCATGATAGACTCCTGTCTGCAAGAATAACATTGGATCAGTAATAGTGTCATGGTTTGGTGCCTGCCCTTGGGATAGATCCCAAGTTGGGCCGGTCACTGGATGGCCTTTCCTTTAATGTCTGCTCCATTTTTGTCCCTGCATCTCTTTTAGACTGCAACAATGCAGAGTAAAAAGATTTGAAGGTAGGTGGGTGGCCCCATCCCTCTACAGGGGGCTCTATCTACTGGAGATGGTCTCTTCAGGTTCCATCTCTCCAATGTGGATATTTTGGCTAAGGTCACCTTCATTGAGTTCTGGGAGCCTCTCACATCCTGGTTCTCAGGTACTTTCTAAAGTACCACTCCCCTTGCCTCTAACCCCCACAGCTGCATATTTCCATTCATTCTCCCAGCCCTCTGGGCTTAGGACATGCATTTTATGTACTTACTGATAAGTAGATATTAGCCAAAAAGTAGAGAATAAACTTGATACAACTCACAGACCATATGAAGTTTAACAAAAAGGAAGACCCAAGTGAGGATGTTTCAAACCCACTTAGAAAGAGGAAGAAAATAATCATGGGAGGAAGAGGGAGGGGAACTTGGGTGGAAGAGGGAAGAGGGAGGGGGAAATGAGAGTCAAGATCAGATATGGGGGAAACAGGAGAGAATTTCAATGTTTTGAACCAACTTATCTTTCTGTTTGAAGGGGTCTCCCTTGCTGGCTTGAAAACTCTTATTCTTCAAAACCCAGCATGACTCTCATATCCTTTGGGAAGTCCTCCTAAATAAACCCACAGTACTGCTTTAAGCAGAAATTAAACTAGCCTCCTGTGAATCCCCAGGTTCACTTACCTCCGTCAATCATGTCTGTTTAGAATATGCATGAGCACACACATGCATGAGAGTATTTACCTATATGTAGAGGCCTGAGGTTGACATTGGGAATCTGTATTGATCACTCTCGACCTTATATATTGATATAGTGTTTCTCAGTTTTACCCAGAGCTGTCCTCTACAGGTAGTCTGCATAGCCAGCTTTCTCCAGGCATCCCCAGTTTATTCCTTATGAACACTGGAATAGGTTGTCTGGACACTCACATCCTTTTCTGTGAGTTATAGGATCTTAATCCCAATCCTTCAGGTTGTACAGCAAGAACTCTAACTACTAAGCCATCACACTGGCTCCTCATGTTTTATGGTAGGGCATCAAACACTATACATTTATTTCCAGTGTTATTTATCAGTCAGTTTCCTTCCATATAACATATAGAGTGGTTATACAGAGAGTTAAATAAATAATTAGCATTTACCAAAATATTCAGGTGTGAGGACATTGTATTGCTAGAAAATTTGATATATGGTATGGATAATTAAAATGACAAGAAGAAGATAAAGATACTTCAATATCAAAAGACATAACATAACAGACACAATTGAGAGTAGGAAGCCTAAAAATCCATTCATTAATTTTACTATTTAAGTAATTCTATACAACTTATTATTTAACTTCCTTGCCCTGGCAAACTTAATTTGTGAAATGGAGGAATCTCAACCTTTTATGTTAGAAAAACAGTGGGCCTGAGTCAGTAGCATCTGATTGCTTCTCAGCATCCAACTTCTGATTCACCTAAAGGAAACCCATATTTTCACCATCTCTTGCTATTTGCTGAGGATGCTAAAAAATGTCCTTAAGAAACAATGTGCCTTTAGGTTGTTGTTCAGATAGTCTTCTTTTAGTGGCATATACTATGTGGATTTTTTTTTTTACAGAAAAAAAATGTGTACCAGGCCAACATTATAATTCACTTTCAATTACAGTAACTGTTTTAGACAGCAGGCTCGCCAAAGGTTGGCAAGTAGCCAATACCCAGTCCCAAGATTTAATAGCAGGAATGGCTATGCTCAGCCACTTCACCTTCCCATTACTGTCACCTACTGATTTAGTTACGGGTTGTGCCCTAAGATAGGCTCTTGATGTCATCTCCTTTTCTGGTTCGGATCCTTAGGGAGATTTTCATTATGCCTGAGAACTTCCAGAAATAATATGTCTTCTATTTCCTCAATACAACGAGAAAATTGGAACCCTCTTCCTTCCTGCACTTTCCTTCTTGTTTTTCTCTTATTCCCCTCCTTTGTTTCTTCATTTCCTTTGTAACAGTTCCTATTAATGCCATAAAGGATAACTGCTTACATTTTATGCAGTGCTTTTAAATTGTCATTTAAGACTACTTTTCTATTAAACTACAATTAGCATACATTTTTTAAAAGAAATGCTATGTCTTGCCATTGCACTTGATAGAGAAATCAATGCAAAAATGAAGGCATAGACATTATTTCGCCAAGCCCCTTTTTAGTTTTTTTATCATTATATTTTATTAAACTATTAAAAATTATTTTAAAATGTACAATCAGCTTTGACATTTTTTAAGTCATAAAAACAATTTATAATAGCTAAATGCCTCTTAAATATACATGGTATCTTCTTCTTCTTTTTTTTTTTTTTGCTTTTTTTAATTTTTTTTTATTTTCTAAGTTTTTTTTTATTTACATTCAAAATCATTTCCCCTTTCCCGTTTCCTCCCTCCCTGACAGTCCCATAAGCCCCCTTCCCTCCCTCTTTTCCCTATTCAACCCCCTCTCGCTTCTCTGTCCTGGCATTCCCCTACATCCAGTCTTTCCAGGACCAGGGGTCTCTCACCTGAAGAATATCTAATGGCTGAGAAACACCTAAAGAGATGTTCATCATCCTTAGTCATTAGGGAAATGCAAATCAAAACAACCCTGAGATTCCGTCTCACACCAGTCAGAATGGCTAAGATCAAAAACACAGGAGACAGCAGTTGTTGGCGAGGATGTGGAGAAAGAGGAACTCTCCTCCACTGCTGGTGGAATTGCAAGCTGGTACAACCACTCTGGAAAGCAGTCTGGCAGTTCCTCAGAAAACTGGGCATGACACTCCCGGAGGATCCAGCTATACCACTCCTGGGCATATACCCAGAGGCTTTACCTGCATGCAATAAGGACACATGCTCCACTATGTTCATAGCAGCCTTATTTATAATAGCCAGAAGCTGGAAAGAACCCAGATGTCTCTCAACGGAGGAATGGATTCAGAAGATGTGGTATATTTACACAATGGAATACTACTCTGCAATTAAAAACAATGAATTCACGAAATTCCTAGGCAAACGGTCAGAACTTGAAAATGTCATCCTTAGTGAGGTAACCCAATCACAAAAGAACACACATGGTATGCAGTCACTGATAAGGGGATATTAACCCAGAATCTCGGAATACCCTTTTTAGTTTTAAGACAGGGACTCACTAAGTTGCCCCAACTTACATTCTTTCTGTAGTCCAATTGACCCTGAATTTACTATCTTCCTGCTTTGGCTTTCTGGGTAAAGCCAGAAAAAAGCTTTGGCTGAAGCTACCCACCTATATCTCTAGACATGGCAAAAAATGTCTTCCTTCATTCTCTCCTTTTTTCTTCCAATCTTTTCTTTTCTTCCTCATCTGTTTTCAGTTTTAGTCTTCTTTGATGCTTCCTCTTTCTTTCATCTGTCTCTTCTTCCTTCTCTTCTTTTTCCTTTTCCTCTGATTCTTTCCCCTCATTCTCTGAAACCTGTTGCCAAAATCTTCTTGGCATTTTCTGCAGTTGAACATTTTGGTTATACCAGTTTTATCTTGTTACACTTTAAGATATCCTCCCTACTATCTATATTCACATCCTCTCAATATTTGTAGATTCTTATCATGTCCCCTGGAGATTCCTTAGCCTAGGAATAGGTATTTATCATTTTAAACCTTGTCTCATAAATCAAATCTTTCATTTTTTCTTGTCACTCTTTAAATACTTTTCAATTTGTCCCTGTCTTTCTGATAGTGCCTTAACAAAATGCTGGAATTTAAGGCTGAAAGCTTGCAGGTTTCATCTAACTTCTTTCCCCCACTTTCTGAACAAACATTTCATAACAAATAGGTCTACTGTTGTTCTTTGTCTTGCCAATTCATTGCAGATTCATGCAGAGCAAATTCATGCAGAGCAAGGCACTAAAGAAGTTCTTTAAATTAGATAAAGAAATCAATCTCTTTCCAAGGTCAGAGGGCTACATTTGAGATTTAGACACTTACATCTGGGCAATTCCTCTCATATATAATGTATACTTAATAATTCTTCCTCCCGAGCAGGGTACAGGCTACAGTGAGGTGACAAAACACTAAGGGGACCCTCGAGCAAGTGTCTCTTTGTAATTTCCTCTCTAGATGCCCCACTAAAATAATGTAAGAGATATAAAAACAATACCTCAACTCAACTCACTGATCTTGGAATAATAACAAATATAGCAGTCACACAAGCAAGCACTTCTCTATAGTCTCTACATTTTGCCATTTTCCAGTGCACCTGAGCACTAACTCCTGAGTCTGCCAGTACCTGAGTAGGTTAGTTTCTGAGTAAGTCAATGCCAACCTAGTCCCTGCATATGCTAATCCCCAAACAAACCATTAATAGTTCTTTAGTAAGCTAGCTACTGAGTAGGCTACCTTCTGTTCAGGTGAGCTCTTGAGTGAGTTACTTCTTAGTCATGCCACCTTTTCATCAGACTGTATTTTCAGCATTCTATCTTCTAAGCAAGTATCTACTCAGTAATCTCCCAAGGCAAGCTATCTGCTCCACAGGGCAATTTAAGTATGCTAGCTGCCTGCAGAGCAACCTTACTCCTGAGCTAAGTCCTGAGAAGAAAAACTTTCCTCTCAGCTCAGACCTTACCATTTGCATATTATGTGTATTGAATTATCACTGTTTAGTCATGCAGAGTCATTCTGAGTTTTGTTAACTTTCTTTCATGACAAACAAAAACAAAAACAAAAACAAAAACAAAACAAAACAAAAAAAACCAGGTTTATCAGATTGAATTGTAATTGTTGCATTTATGATTTTTTCAGCTTGATGTACAATTTATTTCAGTAAACAATTCTGAAGTTTCATTAAGTTTATCTTTAGAAACCATGCAGAAAAAGGAATCAGATACCATTGCCTATGGTTGTGAGCTACCATGTAGTTGGTGGGAATTGAACTTAGGACCTCTGATAGAGCAGTTGGTGCTCTTAACCACTGAGCCATCTCTCCAGCCCAAGGCGAACCTTTTAATGATGAACTACAGCAAGCAATACATTTTCAGACATGACTATCGACATGCCCAAAATACAGATAAAACTAGTAAAAGACTTTTATGAAATAATATCATTTTAATTTGTAAACATATTTACATATTTGTTGTACTTAATAGCATTCTATTATGGGCTGTACTAATCAACAGGACTGACCATAAGTTAATGACATTATTTTGCTATTCATTAATATTATTATGCTGGTTTTGAAAGACTACTACTACAAATTAATATTATTTTTAATGGTCTTGAGCTGACTACTATTGAAAGAATTTTTTAGGTCTATAGTATGTTTGTATTTGTATGTCTTTTTAGGTACAGAGATATGAGCACAAGCATAAGGTGCCTCACCTTGCCAGGGAGCTAGTGTGCATTGATGTTTAACAAGCTACTAGGCAACTCAAAGATCAGGGAAACTGAAAAGTAATGGGATACTTTTCTAAGAGACATCCAGGAGACAGTAGCTTTCAAAGATCCAGGAAGGTAAACTCATAGGAAACTTTCTAAGTAAAAATGAGGAATTCTGTCATTGAGAGAACACTAGGGCCAAGCGAGTCATTTAGATATAAGGGGGAAAGAAGTTATATGAATTGGAACATAAACTCACAGAATAGTTGTAGACATGACAGGGGTCATGTCATTCCATGCTCTATCACGTGTCAGTGGACTGATCTTCCTTAAATCTGTTCTGACAACTAATACGTTTTGTCCAGGTTCCTGGGATTAGAAACAGATGATCAGACCTGTCAGCAAAAGGCAGCTAAAATGGCTCATAGTTTGAGACAGCCAGCTTTTGCTTTCCTTTAGATTTACCTTCGACATTTGTTGCCTCCATTGCCTGTAATAAGAGCAAGGTTGAAGTACCGTAGAAGAGTTTGCACTGCCTTGAATGTATTTCACTTATTTCCCCCTGCATTATGTCAGAAATGCATTCTTCAACTCGCCCCGTTACTCCATCTGTTCGAGTTGTAACTCATTGTCACTACATGTGTACCGCCAGGACCAATTTAGCAAACTTCAGAGTATCTTTCTACCTTCTTGCCATATAGGAGCACATCCAGCTTTATATTCAGCATATTTATGGTTCCGTATAGCTCTATTCTAAACACTTTTAGATGGAATGACTCTTCATCTGTCTCATGTGCAAAAAAACCCCATAAACTTGAGAGGCTTTTTACTAGCCGTGTAAAAATCAAAAATTATACTCGTGGAGAGAAAAATAAGCTTCTCCCTATGTTTCAGCTCTGACAAATGAGCCTCAAGTCCATGAATACACTTCATTTCATAAGAACAAGTATCAAGAAATACAATACATCAACAGGCTTCTAGAAAGGAAAAGAAAATAGGTATTATTTTATTTTCTCTCTCATTACTAGATATTCTAATAATGATCAAGTGCTAGCACATGCAATGTCTAAATCTCAACATTGTAGAAAAATAAGCAAACAGGTGGTAAAATATCCAGGAAATGACATTTCTATATTCCAACTTCAAACTTTCAAAGTCAGGAAATGGCAGTTTTAAGACCTTATTTACCAAATAGAATTATAGATTCTTTCTACCCTAGGGATAAGAAATGTATCTTATGGGTTGACTTGCCTCACTAGGGTGCTAATTGTCCCAGGTAATGAAGACCAAGATAGCAGGTAAATAAGATGCAGTGATAATACAGAAGGTTTATTCTCCATGTGAACTTCACCCTGTCTCTTTCTGCCTTATGCCTTATAGAAGTCAATGAGAATAATAATGTGACCTCGTATCACTTCATTTGTCTTCTTCTCTGTCCCATTTTCTTGAAGTGGTTTACAAAAACAGAAATAAGAGACATACTAAGAGAAAAAAATCTATAATTCCTATGATTTTTCAAAGCTAGAGTTTATTTCAATGCACAATATAGTTTCCAGGATCTCTGTTTCAAAGAGGTGGAGATAATGTGCAGGTAATACCTTGAAGAGCCACATCAAGCACCAGGGATCTATTAATGTTTCTTATAGACCAGGTAGAAGAGGAATTATGTTTTGTGAAGCTCAGAAAGCTACCAAGCTGCTTAAACAATTCCCAGGGATACCCAAAGTATTGTAATCATCCAACAATTTCAGAGGTGCTTGCCAAAAAGGACATGATTCTGGAAATTCTATATGTTGTTGATTCCAGGGGACATTGTGGGATGCCATATAGCATGCAAAAAACGAGTTTTTACAAGTAATGAAAGGGATCTCCTAAATCTCAGGTGCTAACATGCTGAATGATGGCTGCGGCAGAGCCAAGGTATAACTTCCATGCATGGCATCAGTTTGCGAAGGCCTCTTTTGATGCTCATGAACTGATTGTAAAATCACTTTACTTTCTGTTTTACATAAACCATATCTTGCACTTATATGTGTGATAAACATATGACCACATTTGCTAGCTTGTTCAAATTCTTTAATTACTAAAATAAATACAATTCTGATTAATAAAAGTACCTATTTGGCTATTTGATCTTTTCAGCAAATTGTCTCAGTTTTTCCTCAAGGAGCAAATAAAAATGGTAAAAAGTGATTTGTATGTACTAAATAGCAAACATGTTAACAATGTTAGATTGATTATTAAAAGTGATTCCTGTATCAATATAAATATGTTGATTAAGCATATGCTAAACGCATTGAGCATTTTGAAACTACATAAAAATTAGCTGATATGTGAATTGAAAGTTTGATCAAATCCAAACTATGGTTAAACCAGCTTTAAAAACTCAATAATAAGCCGGGCGGTGGTGGTGCACGCCTTTAATCCCAGCACTTGGGAGGCAGAGGCAGGAGGATTTCTGAGTTCGAGGCCAGCCTGGTCTACAAAGTGAGTTCCAGGACAGCCAGGGCTACACAGAGAAACCCTGTCTCGAAAAACCAAAAAAAAAAAACCAAAACTCAATAATAAAGAGAGGTTGGTAATACGGTCCTCTTGCCAATGCCAAACATATCCCCCTTACAATTAAAATTCTAAACTTCTTTTCCCATATCTCTTAAATACCCCCCTCAAGAATGGTGAAGCACCGAGAAGCTCATAAGAGCAAATTGATGTCACCTGTGACAATATCACATCAAGATTTGGGCAGGGTGGGAGGGTTCTTTAGGAAATGAGATCTAGGAAATGTTGATCGAGTAGCTCCAAAGCACTCCCTTGTGGAAGCCTGATTTGATCATTTATATGGAAATCAGGGTACAGTGACACAAACCTACAAACCCAGAGCCTATGAGGTTGAGGCAAGTAGATCAGGTGACTGATACCTATTGTATTCCATACTGGAACTCTATCAAACCAAACAAAATCAATAATTGCAATGATGATGGTAATGATATTGACTATTACAGTTTATAAGGATTAATCTATCAATAAGCATTGACTAAATTATCATTTGAAGATAAGATATCTGCATGTTAAACATAATAAACACTAAATAGAAATTAAAAGAAAAAAATACAATTATATAGGTTAACAATTGCTTTAGAATATTCACTACGGGCTCTAATGTACAACAAACTTTCTGGTTCAGGTGGCTTTCCTATTGACCATCCTTCTGAAGTTGCTGACAAAAATCCTTCCCATTTTATACATTAGTGTCATTAGTGTTCAAGTGCCCTGGAGAAATGGCCTTGTTTGTCATACACAAAAGTGCTGAAAAAACTCACACCAGGTTGCAGACATGAATGTCTTTGCCATTCAGATTCTTTTAGGACAGCATAATACTTCATGTAAAAGCTTAAATCTTTGATATGGGGATCTAAATATGGCAATTCAATGAGCTGTCATGTTTAAATCTTCCTTAATCCCTTGGACAAATGTTACTCATTTCCTCCCAGTTGTCTTCTTTCCAAAGGTTATCTATAAATGCAAATGTTTTCTAATCAAATAATATGCTCAGCCACACATAAAATTAAGAATCATATATAAAATATGATTTCTGCTTCCATGGGCTCATGGTCTTGTAGAAAGGATATTATGAGAACTAGTTCTTTTATCTTGACAAGAAGGCAATACCGTTTGTGAGAAAGGCTTGTGAAACAGTCAGTACTCAGGAACACAAATATTTCAGCTGATGTATAAATGACAGGTAATACTAGAAAGACAAGATTCGAAACCATTCAGAAGTCCAGGAGGGCTTTCTGTGATTATCTGCGATTCTCTGTGATTTTTGAATTTTTATCCCAGAGTGAGTTAGATATGATTGAAAACTGGAATTATGGAAGAACATGTTCTGATCATTCTGACAAATGAATGTTGTGAGTCAGACACAAGACTGAGAAAAGAAACTTTTATAGAACCTTATAGCCAGGCACTGAGAAAATGCTTGAGACCAAACATAGCACAGGACTCTAGATACATTTTGAGACCAACATAATCATAATGACTACCTCAGTCAAATTTAACAGAAATTTCAATGATATTTGCATATTGTATATTTTGTGTGATCTAAATATATTGACTATATACCAATGCAATGACAACTGAAATGTGGCAACATTCTGTAATTTGTAAGTATTATAACTGAAACTAGGAGGTGGTATTTCTAAAAAGCTACTGAGACATTAAGCGTCCAACTAGAATTTAAATTATGGAGGGGAGGTACTTATTAGACATACTATAACTATAGTAACAACAGAGCTAGACCACAGTGACTATTACATCAAGAGATGAGGAAAGACATTAAAATGGATGGATATAAGAAGTATTAGAGTCCTAAACATAATGTTCTTTACTCTTTTTCATATAGCTATTTCCATTTTCTTTCATTTTTCAATTTTACTGCATATTTTATTTATTTACATTTTAAATGTTATTCCCTTTCCCGGTTTCCCTCCAGAAACCCCCTATCCCACCCTTCTTCTCCCTGCTTCGATGAGGGTGCTTCCCCATCCACTCACCCACTTCCACCTCCCCGCCCTGGCATTCGCCTACACTACCTCATTGAGCCTTCACGGGACCTCCTCCCATTGATATCCCACAAGGCCACCCTCTGCTACATATGTGGCTAGAGCCATGGATTGGATCGCTCCATGTGTACTCTTTGGTTGATGGTTTAGTCCCTGGGAGCCCTGATGGATCTGGTTGGTTGATATTGTTCTTCTTCCTATGGGTTGCAAACTGCTTCAGCTCCTTCAGTCCTTTCTCTAACTTCTCTATTGGGTGCCCCGTGTTCAGTCCAATGATTGGCTGCGAGCACCCACCTCTGTATTTGTCAGACTCTGGCAGAACCTCTAGGAGCCATACCAAGCTCCTGTCAGCAAGCACTTCTTGGCATCCACAATAGTGTCTGGGCTTGGTGTCTGTATATGGGATGGATCCAGAGATGGGGCAGTCTCTAGATGGCCTTCCCATCAGTCTCTGTCCCACACTTTGTCTTCATATTTTCTCCCTCGAGTATTTTGTTCCCCCAAGAAGGACTGAAGCATCCACACTTTGGACTTCCTTCTTCTTGAGCTTCATTTTGTCTGTGAATTAAATCTTGGGTATTCTGAGTTTGGGGCTAATATTCACTTATCAGTGAGTGCATACCATGTGTGTTCTTTTATGACTGGGTTACCTCACTCAGGATGATATATTCTAATTCCATCCATTTGCCTAAGAATTTCATGAATTCATTAGTTTTAGAGCTCATTGAAGCTGAGTAGTACTCCATTGTATAAATGTACCACATTTTTCTGTATCCATTCCTCTGTTGAAGGACATCTGGGTTCTTTCCAGCTTCGACTATTATAAATAAGGCTGCTATGAACATAGTGAAGTATGTGTCCTTGCTATATGTTGGAACATCTATTGAGTATATGCCCAGGAGTGGCATAATTGGGTCCTCAGGTAATATTATGTCCAATTTTCTGAGGAACTGCCATCTGATTTCCAGGATGGTTGTACCAGCTTGCAATCCCACCAGCAATAGAGGAGTGTTCCTCTCTTCTCCACATCCTTACCAGCACCTGTTGTCATGTGAGATTTTGATCTTAGCCATTCTAATTGGTGTGGGGTGGAATCTCAGGGGTGTTTTGATTTGCATTTCCCTGATGACTAAGGATGTTGAATATTTCTTTAGGTGCTTCTCTACCCTTTGGTGTTCTTCAGTTGAGAATTCTTTGTTTAGCTCTGCACCCCATTTTTAGTAGGGTTATTTGGTTCTCTGGAATCTAACTTCTTGAGTTCTTTGTATATACTTGATATTAGCCCTCTATCAGATGTAGGGGTGATACAGATCTTTTCCCAATCTGTTGGTTGCCATTTTGTCCTATTGACAGTGTCCTTTGCCTTACAGAAGCTTTGCAATTTTATGAGGTCCCATTTGTAGATTCTTGATCTTAAAGCATAAGCCATTTGTGTTCTATTTAGGAAATTTTCCCCTCTGCCCATGTGTTTGAGGCTCTTCCCCACTTTCTCTTGTATTAGTTTCAGTTTCTCTGGTTTTATTGTGGAGGTCCTTGATCCACTTGAACTTGAACTTTGTACTAGAAGATAAGGATGGATCGAATTGCATTCTTCTACATGCTGACCCCCCAGTTGAACCAGCACTATTTGTTGAAAATGCTGTCTTTTTAACACTGGTCAATGAATGCCCAGTACCAGGGTGGTCTACTTGGGCCGCTGGTGCCTTTAGTTCACTCTTCTCTGTGTCATGACTAGTTGATGGCAGCCTCCACTTTGGGAGTTGCTGACTTTCTCTTGTTGTTTCTTGAGAATTCCAGGAGCCAAACGCTCATTAGCTACAAAGCTAGTCATCCTCCCTGATGTTTTTGTTTTGCTTTGTTTTTTAAAGCACATTTAAAAAACAATCTCTTTATATACCACAACCAAAGAACTCATGGCATGTCACTTGGAAGTTCCAGCAGAAACAAGTGTTGTTAACCAGAACGCTAACATGATCTCATGGGATCAAAAACTATATAATCCCTATTCCTTTAATGTGAGTAGTGGTAGTGACTACATTAGAGTATCACTAGTGAACAAGTGCAAATAGTGAACTTATGACAGAAGAAATTCCACAGATGTAGCTCAGGTCCCTAATTAGTTAACTTTGATTTACCAAAAATGGGGGGTACCACAGGTGACTCTGACCTAATTAGGAAGCCCTGAACTATTGTCAGAGAGTGGTGAAGCATGGAAGAAATTTTTGCCACTAGAGAGTGTAGGATACAAGAGACACATTCCTTGTGTCAGTATGTTCTATAATGTTTCTGAAGTGACTATATATTTAATGTTGTGTTTCTTAAGATAAGATCTCTGATATGTAGAAATAATAAAGTATTATGTCTTATATGCTCAAAAATGCAAAACAGAAAACCATTTGATTGTATGCTAACTTTAAAAAATAAATAAAAATTAATTAAATATAGAAACAATGTGTGACAGTACCATAGCTCAGAATGTCACTCTTTATTTACAAACCAGTGGATTATGCCTGACTGAATTGGTTTGACGAATTTCCAAAAGTGTTTTTATATGTGTCTGACTTTAGATTTAATAAAGTTTATATAGCATGCCATGTAATTTGCTCACATTAACATTTCCAGTCTGTGTTCTTTTCATTGATTATATATTTTCTTTTCAATGTGGCCTTACTAATGCCACATCTTGTGTATGTTTCTTAAACAAACACATATCTATTATTCAAATGTAATTTTAGCTTCATATAATATTTCATGGTTATTACAGAAAAGATTCTTGTTGAAAATTGAGTTTATTAACAAGTGATTAAGTTAGAGTTGTTAGTAATTAATGTACAAGACATATGCACTATGAAGAATTGTCATGAGGTTTGTTATATATTACTTTTCTTAATTTGTATTCCTTAGCTAACCATGAAAGAATAAACAATTTAATACCCTATTACTAGGCAGAATAATAGCATGTCAGCTGTAATGTAATAATTTACTCACTGTACATAGTGAATGAACTAATATTAAGGTGTCTGTACACTACTACTGGCTCTAAATTAACAAATTACATTCTAAGAGAAGTGTAAATGTGCTAGAGACAGACCAAAGCTAGGAGACAAGGGTCTGGAACCAAGCAGAATGCTGTGGCCTATAGACTCTATTTCATTGAAATTTGTGTCTGAGCTTCATTAGAGACATAGATCGGTCATGAATACAGGGATTGAAATTTCTTTAAGTATGAAAAAGAAATTTGCATCAGTTTATAAACAAGTCTTAAAAGTCTTTTCTCTTCGGGGTTGAAAGAGGTCAAAGACACCACAAGGAAACCTACAGAAGAAACTAACATGGTCCTACAGGGGCTCACAGAGACTAAATCACCAACCAGAGACCATGCACAGTTCTGAATTAGGCCTCCTACATAACAGATGTGTAGCTTTGTCTTCATGTGTGATGTCTAATAGCAAGAACAAGGACTGTCTCTGTTTCTGTTACCTGCCTTTGGATCCCTTTCCCCTCACTTGGTGGCCTTGTCTAGCCTCAATAAAAGAAGATGTACCTAATCCCACTACAACTTAATATGCCAAGGTGGGTTGATATTCACAGGGTGTCTCCCCTTCTCTGAGGAGAAAGAGAAGAAGGCATAGGGGAAGGGAGGTGAAAAGGAGGGACTGTGAGAAGAGGGAGGGGGAAGTTCAGATTAAGATGTAAAGTGCATAAATTAGTGAAAAAAAAAACTTTCCTCTCTGACAAAAACTGAAACTTACAGAAGAACTTTGAGAAACTAACAGGAGGTCCCCTTCTCACTTGTTCTTAACCATGTTGTCTTTGTCAAAAGTGTGACCCTGCTAGGTTTTGATGAGCCCTGGGGGAAGATCATCCTGGTGTCTGGGTTCTTTATACAGTTGAGGATTTTTCAGAATTTAAGGCAGTGTTTTTCATTGTGTGACCTATGGAGATCCTGTGCTAAGAGGTGATAAAATGGAGACTCCCAGACTCTAAATAAGACCTACTAACTCAGAATCCCTGGGAATAGCCTGGAGATTCATATTTGGAAAGATCTCTATGGAATTCTGACCCATACTAACATTGGTGTATTCCCACTTAAATTCCCCTTTGACAATGCACTAGTCTTCTATGGTGTTCATTGTCCCCATCTACCTTCATTGAAATAAGGGTGCATTAAATGACAGTCTCTGTGTGCCTCTGTCCCTGGGCTTGTTCTTCAGGACAAGGCAGTCTGTTAAAACCTAGGCATAGTGTGATTGCTTCCTCTCCATTGATGGTGTGATCTAGTCATGCAAAGTGGACTGTGAGGATGGCTCCTTAGGGGACTTAATCTCTGTGTTGTGTGTTTTACATGTTAGAATATGTGTGAATTTAGGCACACATGTTCTATGGTATTTCAACAGAGGTCATGAAATATCCTCTGGTATAAGTCCTGGTCTTTCAAATTGTTTGAGACAGTATCTCTCTGTCAGTGTCTGTTCTTTGAGCCAGGATAGCTGATTCACGGTCTTCCAGGGTTTCTCCTCTTTCTGTTTCCACCTTACATTAGGAGTACTGAGATCACAAATGTACAGCTTTATGTGGGTTCTTCAATCACTTTACCCATTAAATCATCTTGCCAGCAGCACCTAATGTTTCTCTGTATGTGACATTGCAAATTTTTCTCATATGGCTTTATTGGAGACTATGATAAATCTCATGCGCTTGCATAAACAAGAAGGTTTCTTCAGAGTTCCGGCTCTACTAATAATACCTCTTTAGCTTTCTTATCTGCACAGGAGTTGGGAATAGTGTTAGTGCTCAGCACATGGAGTCATATTATTTAATTGGGATAAATGATATAAAGCAATTAGAATAGCCATGAGGGTATATAAAATCCTAATATATATGTACTCCAATAAAGCCATATATATCTCTCCACCATTCATTGAGCATTTACAATATGGCAGTTTCTATTCTAAGTGTCTTGCATCACTCACTGCCCAATCATAGGGCTCCAAACGCAGTGTGGCTCTGGAACTCCAGCATCCTCCCTATCCTATCGCTAGGACCAGAAATGTGGACCACTATCTCTTCAAAATATTGAAATGCATGTTTCATTTAATGTCTTGTGTATTTTTTACATTTATTTTGTATAATCAAATACATTTTATACTTAAGTGGTGAAAACCCTTAGCACACATCTCATAGATCATGTATGTACCTGCTGATGCTCTGTGTGTTGGAATGGGTCATTGCCTGAGAAGTGGGAGGACATAATATCCAGAGAGCAGCTAGGCAAGGGGTCTGGATTGCATTAACTTTTGCAGGCTCTGAATGAATTCTCTAGCAAGACTAATTTTCTTCTCCACTGCTCATGTAATATAAATTACCCTTGCCATACACCTACCCACCCAACCAGTAAAACCTTCAGATAATTCTCTACATCTGGGTTTAGGTCTAGTGTGCCCTCTTCTACTGGCATCAACTCCTGTATATATGGGCTCCCCTTTTCTGGTGGCACTTTCTAGGCTCCCTTAAAGTCTGTTACCCCCTGTTGCTTCAGATGGCAAGCACAAAATAATTTCAACTAACACAACATAAACTTAAGATCTCTGGAAGCCAGATCTAAGTAAATCCTCAGGTGGGTTCCTACTCTAACCCACCTAAACACATTCTTTGTTCTTCACTTTACTCTTATAAGAAGGAAATAATACTTACACTTACTCGTAGGGCATGTATGAGACTTTGGTATGAGTATCTCTGCCTTAGCTCACTAACCTGTGGGATAATGGTTATTCTACAAATATGACTTTAGATTTTCAAATTCATTTTAATGGATTGCAATCTATGTAAATACCAAGGACAGGATTTTTATGACCCATATCATCATATGTAGTACCAGATCACATTTTTAACAAATGAGTAAGCAATGTATAATAATAGCATATTGAGAGAAGCTTAATTTTGCTCAGTTCAAGTAACTCAGACTCTGAAACAAGACTGTAGAGAAACCTTATTACTTCTATGTTGTGTTTGTTAGTGCCATACCCAGCTTGAGGAGGAAAAAACAAAACAAACAAACAAAAAACAATGAACAACCCCAAAAACCAGAATCCCTTCTTTTCTTTACCTACATTTTTATTTATTTATTTATTTACATCCCTATCACAGGGTTCTCTCTCTCCCCTCCTCGAGCTCCTTTCTCTTACTCCAGTCTCTCCATCCAATTCCCTTTCTCTTCAAAGAGGGGAAGCCTCCCATGTATATCAACCTGCTTTGGCATATTAAATTGCAGGAGAACTGGGCACATCTTTTCCTGCTGAAGCTAGACAAGGAAGATCAGTTGAGGAAAAGGATCCAAAGGCAGGCAACAGAGTCACAGATAGCTCTTGCTGCTCTAGTTGTTAGGGAACGCACATAAAGCCTACAATATCTGTTAGATATATGTAGGAAGCTTAGATCAGTCCTGCGCATGCCTTTCTCTTGGTGGTTCAGTTTTTGTGAGTCTCTATGGGATCAAGTTAGTTGATTCTATAGGTTTTCTTGTGGTGTCCTTAACTTCTCTGGTCTTTCAATCCTTCCTCCCCATCTTCCAAAAAGTTTCCATAGCTCTGCCTAATATTTGCCTCTGAGTCTCTGCATGTGTTTCCATTAGCTACTGGGTGAAGCATATCAGAGGACTGTTATGCCAGGCATAACTGTCTGCAAGCTTAGTAGAATATTGTTGATAATGTCAGGGGTTGGTTTTGTCTCATGACATGGGTCTCAAGTTCTGCCAGTTACTGGTTGGCTATTCCCTCATTTCTGCTCCACCTCTACCCCTGCATGTCTCATATGGGGAACAAATTTGGGGTAGAAAGTTTTGTGGGTGAATTGGTGCCCCCACCCCTCCATTAGAAGCATTGTCTGGTTACAGAAGGGGGTCATTTTAGGTTCCATAACCCATGTTGCTAGGAATCTTAGCTAGGGACACCCTCATACATTCCTGGGAATTTCCCTGACTTACATTTCTGACTAGTCCCAGAGATCTACCACCACCACCACAAATTTCAGTCACCTCTTCAAGTTCTCTCTCCCTCTATTCTCCCACATTTGTTGCCTCCTGTCCCCTCCCCACCCCTTCTCCCATTTCCCTCCTTTCATCTACTTCTGATATCTATTTTATTTCCCCATCAGAGTGAAAGTCAAGTATTGTCCCTTGGGCTTACCTTGTTATTTAGTTTCTGTAGACCTGTGGATTGTAGCATGCTTATTCTGTATTTTATGGTTAATAACCACTTATAAGTGAGTACCTACCATGTGTGTTTTTCTGGTTTGGGTTACCTTACTCAGGATGATATTTTCTAGTCCCATCCATTTGTCTTCAAGTTTCATGGTGTCCTTGTTTTTAATAGATGAGTAGTATTCCGTTGTCTTAATTTATCACATTTTCTTTATCCATTCTTTGGTTGAGGAACATCTAGATTGTTTCCAATTTTGGCTATTATAAATAAATCAACTATGAACATAGGTAAGGGTCCTAGGTAAAGTTGTATGCTGAAACATCTTCTGAGAATATGTCCAGGAGTGGTATAGTTGGGTCTTGAGGTAGATCATTCCAAGTTTTCTAAGAAACCTCCAAATTGATTTCCAGAGTGTGGTTGTACAAGTTTGTGCTCCGGCTGGTAGTAGTGGAGTGTTTCCCTGGTTCTAGATCCTTGAGCATATACTGTCACTTGAGGTTTTGATCATAGCCATTCTGATATATGTTAAGATCCAATCACAGGATTGTTTGATTTGTTTTTCCCCGGAGGATCCCTTTTTTCCTATTTCAGTTCATAAAAGTGGAACTTTTCACCTCATTTTGTAAGAAAACTATGGTCCTTTTTTTTCTTCCAAAATCCTACAGCTGAAAATGAAGCAGAAATGTTTATAATGGCCAGTAAATAGTAACTTTGAATAAACTGCACTATAGGGATATACAAGGATAGAATTGCAATAATAAAAGTATCTTTAATTAAATGTGCTCATTTTCTTTCTGGGGAAAGGCAAAGGATCACCTCACTGTTGCCTTGGATTCTGAGCAAGTCTTCTGAAAGTTGCATTGCAAAAATTAAAAAAAAATTAAACTGGAAGATGTGCATCAGCTTCTTGTACACCTTATTAGCTTCTTAAGCATATATCATGTACCATGCTCAAACTCTTGCTTTTAGGTCCTACTTGCTCTCCAGAGCTACATGTAAATTACATGTGTCTGGCCATGGGTGTATGTGTTTATACATGGGAGCAGCTATATGTGCAAATGGATATACATGTGTGGAGGTAGATACCAGGTTTTTTTCTCAATCATAGTCTACCTTAGGTTTTCAAAATGGTCACTAACTGAAACCAGATCTTGCCAATTTGCATAAACATGCAAAAAACAAGCCCCTGGGGAGGGGCTTCCTGTCTCTAATTTGCCACCACTGGGATTACAGATGCCACACCTCTATAAAACGGATTCTAATATTGAACTCTGACTTTACTGACCAAGCTATCTTTGCAGGACCACAAATAGGTTTTTAAAGCTATACCAACCTCATCCATTCCCTTTGAATTATACCATACCATACTCACCTAGAATGCAGGTTCAAAGAACTTTCTCATAGCTGAAATCTTACTAATTCAAAAATTGCAGGAGATCTTTAAAAGGCCACAATGAAAAGTTAGCTCCTTAACTCTGTGATGTTTATTTTATTGGGTACGTCATGCATGGCTAGATACTTTAGGCTTTAAAGTACTTTAAAGTACTTAACATGACACTAAGTACTAAACCATCAGCTTCATTGGTTTCTTACTTGGAGAAATTCACTCACTTTTCAAAAGTCTCTTCTCCTTACAAGATGACAGTGAAGATCTTACCCTTCTCAAAAACAGTTTAAGGATAGTCCAGTCTACATGCTTAGCCTATGGTTGGGCAAATTCTGGACCCACACAACGAATGTGTCATTTGCAAATATTATTACCCCTTATCGATCTACTTCATCTGGGGAAGACAAATATTAACTCTGCCTGGAGTGAGGTCAGTGTCTCTTCTGTGTCTATTGGATATTCCAATGTTTCTCTTTACAAAAGGTGATGCTGAAATAAATACAGAAATATGAGACAATGGATTAATGTGATAGACTGAATTCAAGCTATGTAACTTGAAGCGAAGAGTTACACATATAGCTAAGCCACTTTTCCTATTTATGCTGCACTGTTCTTCTAGCTGAAAATTAAAGGATAGGAATGGATTTTATCTAAGCTACTTCTCATCTTATATAGCAATGACTTTTAGATATGTTGGATAGGAACATATCCTTGGACTCATTCTTATTGCTTCCATTGGTCACATTGTCAAAACTACAAATCATATTCATATTAAACCTTTGGAACTGAACACAGTGAACATATTCCAAGTTGCAGTGCTCATGGTTCACCCTAAAGAGAGGACATGAGAATTTGCCTTGGTATGACTGGATCCTTGAATGCCTGGAAGTAAGAAATCCTTGTAGGAGGTACAGAAGTCTCACAGGGTCCCCAGGCAGAATCAGCATACTACATCAGGAAGAACTGGGTTCTACAAGATTAGTGAAAGATCAGGTGGCCTTTTAGGGAAGGCTATAGTATTAGCCAGAACTCTCATTCTACCATACTCAGCTTTCACAGTGCCAGACACTAGCATTTAATGTTCCCATTGGGAATGCAACACATGGAAATCTCTCAATAGCAGCTGGTGTTCTGGAGATTGTAGTAGTGATTTTTGATAAGCAAGTAAACAAACATGCATGTCTCCTGATAACAATAACTTAGATGAAAGTGATACAGACTCAGAGAATCCTGACTTCAGCACCAGGAAGAGGTATACTGAATCAAGTAGTGTGGATAAGAAAGGGCATCTCTCTTATGGAGATTTCAGCCTCAAAGCTTAAATAAAATCTCTTAGCCAGAAGAAGATCTGGGATAAACATTCTGGCAAAGGAAGCATCTGGTACAAAGCTTTGAGATCATGAGGCCTAATAAGAACTAGAAACTGGAAAGACTTGGGAAAGGCAATATAGGGCACCAAGGGGTCTTCTCTCATGACCCTCAGACTGAGCTTTTCCCTCTCTAGTACTTTACACAAGCTCTCTGCATAAAAACATTTCTCAACCTGTGAATATCATCTTTATAGAAGAGCATAGGAACTGACCAGTTACATTTGCTTATGGCGGAATCAAAAGAGCTTTGCACATTTCATTGTAGTAGAGACACAAGAAAAATCCTCTTTTAGCATCCAAAGAGGATGTGTGTTTAAGAAATAATATTCCTGCAAGTCACCAGGAAGCAAAAACTAGTAGATCAACTACTAGTTCAGTGATATTTCAACTTCTAAAGTTATTGGGGTTAATAGATTAATTAGAATGTCACCAAACAATTTGAAAGGGATATTTTGAATATAACCTTTAACTTAGGCTAATAAAAACTTGTCCTAATGTCTGAATTTCTAATGCATTTAAAGGTGTATGGGATAACAGGGCTACATATCAGTCTGCAATAAGTGAACCTGAGTTTGAATGATGATGAAGTCTGGTTTTATTTTCTTTTGTGTGTTTTGTTTTGTTTGTTTATTTGCTTTTCTTTCCTCCCAACAAAGGGACAAAATGGTTTTAAAAAAAAAGCTGTAGGTATAAAGAAGTCCAGGATACATTTTGGAGAAGGAACAAAGCTATTATGTACATAGTTTGGATGAAAATAGAAACGTAGAAAGACAATCCCCAGGATGGTACCTGAGGGTAAAGACCACCAGGAGCCTGTTCACAGAAACTTGGGCTTTATTTAGTGTATCGATTAGAAGCCGTGTGAAATTTTTGAATAAGAAAACTGAGTCTAAGAGGAATTACTCTAGCAACCCTCAGTAATATGAATAGAATATGGAATACTTATGCCAAAACAGGAGCTAGTACTGTTGTGCAAATAGATCCCCTTACTCTGGAAATGTTTTGAATTAATTTTCAAAACAAACTCATGAAATTGGTCTTGTTATCATGCCCCTATTTACAAATGTGGACACCAAGTCATGATGTAATGAAGCAAGGTCCACACAACCTAGGAGGTTTGAAATCTCAATCCAGGTTTATTGACTCTGAAGTTTGCATGCCTAATCTCACCCCCAACTGAACTATGTCCCTTGAACTCTTGATCTTTTTGGTCCCCAGTTGGCTAGTTTGTTCAGTAGGAGACTTGAGTGGGATCTCTGAGCTGATTTCTATCCTGGGTTCTGTAGTTTGTTTTCATGTGTTTTGTTTTGCTTTACTCCAGTTCTTTATTCCGGATCTGATCTATTTAGGCAGTATTTAGAGGGGAAAAGCATGTACAGGACATAGAAACTCAAAGAATGTTTGCTTCGATTTTTTTTCCTGCTCAAACTTTTTATAGCAGCAAACTTAACCACTTTCAAAAAGCATGCAGGGTAAACACTACTAAATGCGTATTTGATATGTTGGAAGAGAAGCCGGTGCAGAAGGAGGTAACCACTAAAATAGCTGCAAACATTGAGAATATTTGTGAGCATCTCAAACTTAGAAATACTAGTCACTACTCAAACAGAATATTAGTTCAAAGTGAGTAAGACACTTGAGCATTGCAATAAAGCGGCTCATTGAAAAAAAACAGATCCAAAACGAACCACGTGGAGAGGGAATCTTCATCCCATTCCTTTCCGCACTCCTTAGGATAAAACACACTCATTTGTTTTATCTGAAGAGCAAAGCATGTTCAGAAACTGCTGAAAGCAAGCTGCCGTGCCTGGGGGCGGTTCAGGCTTTTCTTTTTCCTGGCTGCACAGGACAAGGTTCTCAGGTCCTGTCTGCAGCAGGAGTCCAGCTTCGCTTCCACTGTTTCCAAGGCAACTGGCCAGCCCTGAGATTCCACTGGGGTGAGGTGTGGAGTCTTGGGGGCGCCGCTTCTGTTGTTCCCCAAGCTTACTCCCGTGTATCTTCTTGGAGACATCCTTGGTTTTCCGGAGAGATCTGAGAGCTACTACTTCATGCATGGCTGTCTCCTTGTGGAAGAGTGATAACAAGGACGCTGATAATTCTGACAGGCTCGACTTTATTGGGCTGCCACTTCTGGCCTTGGATATAGCAAACAGGATGAATTCTCTCTCTCTCTCTCTCTCTCTCTCTCTCTCTCTCTCTCTCTCTCTCTCTCTCTCTCTCTCTCTCTCTCTCTCCTCTCTCCTCTCCTCTCCTCTCCTCTCTCCTGTCTCCTCTCTCTCCTTTCCCTCTCCCTCCTCTTTCACCGCTCTCCTCCTCCCTTCTCCAGCTGTAGCCTTCTTAATGTAGTTTAATGGCTTTACAAAGAAAGCCAGGGTGAGGAGCGCTTCTCAGTGGCTGTGGCTGGACCATGACCTAGCTGACCATGAACTTGGAGGGGCTTGAAATGATAGCAGTTCTGATCGTCATTGTGCTTTTTGTTAAATTATTGGAACAGTTTGGGCTGATTGAAGCAGGTTTAGAAGGTAAGGGAGTGCTTTTCAGTCACTTGTAAAAATCCTGTTTTGCAATTTAAGAAATTTCTTTACGGGAGGGAATGTTAGAGGCACCTGAATGAGAACAGAGAAATGTGATTCTGGGGTGGACATGCAGAAAAGCAGGTTTCTCAGGGTATAAACTTTTGGCAAGTTGCAGTAATGTTTTTGCAGCAAAAGAATGCTGCTACACTGTGCGAAGCACTTTGAATCTGGAATCAAAACTGAGAAAATAAAGGGTTGACAATATGTGTCAGCATATATTCAGAGCTTTTAATCCCTGTTATTTCTCTTAGAGTTGTGTGTATATTATCCTCTTTTGATTATAACAGCAAATACTATTTGTGTATGTTGTGGGATGCACTTGTGTCAAGAGAGAACTGGATCTGCATGTACAAATTCTTATGGCTTAAGACTGGACACTGAGGAACTAGCTTTCTCATGAGATTTTCTGCAGGGGTGTTGATGTTATCTGTTTTACAATCTCACCGAGACTCCACGGAAAAGTGCGTCTCCAACTCATGTGACAGATTGTAACATGGATTCTAAACAAGCAGTGGGTTTGCATGTGTTGATATTTATGTTCATTGGAGACTGTTCCTCCATTCTTAACAATTGACTCTCCCTTTAAAAGCAAGGTGTGTTCTTAGCTTGTGTCTTTGCATGGACTGAGTGTGTCTCCAAGAATCTGAATACATTTTCGAGTACTATTTTCTTATCATTCAGAACATACTTGAGACATGTCTGTGTTCAGCCATTCATTGTTTCTCAAAAGTTGGCAGTGCAGTTTTAAAAACCAGTCATGCTGGTGCTGGACAATGTTGCTGTGAGTTTCTTCAATGGAAGTTCTGAAGTTGAGTAAACAAAGAATATTAGCAAAGGCTTCACATCTTCGGATAATATAATTCTCCCAGGAAGGCTGCCACAATGTGACATAAATATGATTACCTTTACAAATAGCAAACATCAAATTAAAATAAGTGTGTCACTCTGATGTAGGTTACCAGAAACCTACATTTATAACTCATTGGAAGGGGGAGGAGGGGTGGAAAGCAAGGTTTATTAAAGTAATTTTAATGGAACTTTGCAGAATGCATATTGTGGCCCTTTCTGAAGGAAATGTTTGGTAGTTTCAAACTGAGAAAAAAGTCTAAATTTTGGAAATGGTCAATGCCTTTTAAATTGATTATCTTTTGTGTATTTTCATGAAATGGGTAACTTGGTTTGACTTCTGTGTGCATTACTATAATTTTACCTGATGGTTATGGCTGGAACATCCTATTTGTTGTACTGGATTTTATGGGTTTTTTTGTTTGTTTGTTTTTTCCTTTCTTTGAGACTGCAAGCTTCATGGACGTTATCAGAATTCCTAGCTCTTTGGAGGGACCAGTTATATCTTATTCTATGCCAGAGGTGTGGTCCTTTTTTACACTCTATGTACAGGGTATTGATTCTTGGTTTTGTGATGATGGCTACTGTAGTGTTAGATTTGTTTTTTTTTTCAGGAGCATAAATATTCACCTCCCAAATAATAACTTGTTTTTGTTTCTTCTAAAGACTGCTAACCTCTATGAAATGTTCAGTATTCTTTTTCCATTATTACTTGTATACAAATCTGTCTGAATCTGCATGGGCAGTTTCTTTCATGAATTTTATACTGTGTTGTTAGTATTATTGTTAACAGTCTACTAACACTATAGGGAAAATTAAATGTCTTGTAAACTTCACTACAAATCCTCATCTGATTTCTGGAATTTTTAAGAAGTCCTTTTAAATTGTAAAATGTTAGTAATCATATTAAAGTGGAATTATAGGTATTACTACATAAACATTATGGGATATGTAAATAAATAGTGTCCTTTTCTTGTGAATATGTATCAGACATAGCTCAATGTAAATTTAAAAGTTTTAAAACTATCCAAATTACTTTATAAGAGTTTCCAAATTACTTCCTGGAGATATAAGTGTTGATTTATAGCTCATATAGTTTGTACACATAAAGTTTAACTAGTCAAAAGAATAAACAGTACTTAGCATTAACATTTGCCCATGTCCTGAATACTTCTTAATACAAACAAGGAAACACTAACATTCATTTCATTCAGATCTGTTTCCCCACAGGAGTGCCTTTCTCAGCATTCCACATGTCCTAGTTGGATGATACTGACTTGTTTTGTCATTTTTACTTCTATTTGTAGACGTGTCCTATAAAAGAACATAAGATTAAGTATGGGAAATTAAACTTGGCTAAAATTCAAGGATGATTTGTTTAATGGTTTACCTAAATGTTTAAAACTTTCATTTCACTACAGAACTGTTCAACAATGTGAGTATCACTCAAAATATAGCTTTAATTATTATTATCATTATTAATGATGTGTTGTATTCTGAAGGGCAGAGAGAATACAATATTTATATAACATTTTCCTTGTCTTTAATCTGTATTAAATAAATGTACTTTAGAATAAATTATTAATATTAAAGTTTAAAGAATTTGTAGCTTCTTCTTTCTGAGTTCTTTAAGTTTACATTTGCTGTGGGAAATGTACCATTGGATGCTCAATGTTCTTCTGTCTCAGTATAAATATACACATATATATATGTGTGTGTGTGTGTGTGTGTGTGTGCTACCCACCCATCAAATATTTATAAACAAATAGTTTTATAGCAGGAAGGTAAAATTATTTCACATGAAAATATAAAGAATAGTAAATTATGTGTCCTCTGGCTTCCTACCTCATAAGTCACGTCTACCTATCTCAGTTTAAGATGAAAAGCAGGTCTTGATAATCTCTATGAAACTTTCTATTTCATAAATTGTATAAGTCTACCAGGTAGCTACAGATCAATAATTTATGTAACTATATCCTTTTGCATGACAGGGTATCAATGGTCCACCTTTTAAACAGTAAACATTGCAGTTGTTAGACTAATCTTCCTTCATCAGGTAGGCTAATTCATCATACCCACAGTGAATTGTTCCTTGCATTTCCAGAAAACAGAGAAATGCCTGTTCTTATGTCTCTAGATTTTGATACTCCAGGCTACTATTAAAAGCTATTCTGATTATCTAGTTTCTCAAAATTTATGCAGTTTCAGTAACAAATATGCATATGATCTTATACTTAATTTTTAATTTAGTTAAAGTTTAATATGATTCATTTCTAATAAAATAGTGGTAGCTAAAAATGGCTAAGGAGTTTAGAGTACTGATTACTCTTCGAGAAGACTTGGATTCAATTCTTAGTACCCACATGCTGTCTCACAATCATGTGTAATTCCACTGCAAGAGTGTTTGACACCCTCTTTAGGCCTTCTTGTGACCAGACACACACATGGCACAGAGACACACATTTAAACAAACACCCTTACACATAAAATAAATACATTTAAAAAGAAAAGGAAGCATTGACATCAAACTGATATGCATATGGAACAATAGTGCCAACTGGAGCAAAAGGTTTTTTATCTTTTTTTTTTTATTAGATTTATTTTATTTAAATTTCAAATCTTATCCCCTTTCCACGTTTTCCTTCCGAAAACTCTCTATTTTCTCCCTGCTCCCCCTGCTCACTAACCCACCCACTCCCGCTTCCCTGACCTAGCATTCCCTTGGGGCAAGGAGCCTTCACAGGTCCAAGGGCCTCTCCTCTCATTGATGTTCTACAAGGCCATCCTCTGCTACATATGTGGCTGGAGCCATGAGATCTTCCACGTGTACTCTTTGGTTGGTGGTTAAGTTCCTGGGAGCTCTGAGGATACTGGCTGGTTCATATTGTTGTTCTACCTGTGGGACTGTAAACCCCTTTACCTCCTTGGGCCTTTTCTCTAGCTCCTTCATTGGGGACCCTGTGCTCAGTTCAATGGTTGACTGAGAGCACGCCCCTCTGTATTTGTCACGCACTAATAGAACCTCCCATGTGACAGCTATATAGAGCTCATGTCAGTGAGCACTTGTGGGTATCCACAATAGTGTCGGGGTTTGGTAACTGTATATGGGATGAATCTCCAGGTGGGGCAGTCTCTGGATGGATACTAGATAAAGTCAGTGTCTGGTGTTTTGTTTGGTTGGCTGGTTTGGTTTGTTCTTGTTTTGCTTTTGTTTTTAATATTGATTGTTCTCTTTCTTTGGTGAGTAGTTTAGGAAACTCCAGAGCTAAGATAGTTTAGAATATGCCTAAAATTTCACAACATAAATTGCCTTTTCTCCAGCTATAAAAATGAAAGTAGTTTTCTGTTAACACAGTCCAGAGGAAAAAAATGAATCAAAATTTTAATGGCAAGGCTATTTCATTATGTCTATGGAAATATCTACTTTTCATCCAAATACATACAGAATCAGAATGAAGTGGTAACTGAATGAAGAGAGAACAATTATTCTATCAAGCTACTATGAAGAGTAAATTTTTCAAAGCTATACTAAAAAGCAACTTGAAAAAGAATGCTCATAGTAACTGTCTCTTACAAGAAGACAGATAAACTGATGATGCATATGATATGTCCCTGTATTTTTCTTTTTATTATTTTATTTTTTTAATTTTATTTATTTATTTATTTATTTATTTATTTATTTATTTGAGACAGCATTTCTCTGCAACAGGACTGGCTTTTCTGGAACTTACTTTGTAGCCCAAGTTGGCCTCACACTCACAGAGATCTTCTTGCTTCTGCCTCCCAAATGCTAAGATTAAAAGTGTGTCCAACAATGCCTGGGTATTTCTCCTCAATTTATTAGCAGATATGAGTAATTCCAGACTAAAGGCTTCCTCAAAGTGTTATATATTAGCATATTTTAAGGATCACCTTTTGGAACCTACATCATTAGTGTTGGTTGTTTGTTTTCATTAGTTTTTTATATTGTTGCCAAGTGTGATTCTGAAACAAATATAAATCCATGCTATCTGTCCAGGATCAATATCATGATTATTGGGGATCAAGTAACAGACCATAATGATTAGAGTAGGGAGATATTATTCCCATCTGAAACTGTTAATTGAATCTTATGAAGAAAGATTATAAAACAATCTCCTGGCATCCTCCTTCTAAAAATACAACAAGAAGCCTAAAGTGTTTTTATGTATTGTCTTACCAAAGTCCTAGTACACTGTAACATTTAAGAAAATAAAACTTTTATATTTTATGGTTGTGACCCTAGCTTTTAATGGCTGGGCCATCTCTCCAGCCCAAAAGAACCCAGATGTCCCTCAATGGAAGAATGGATTAGGAAGATGTGGTATATTTACACAATGGAATACTACTCTGTAATTAAAAACAATGAATTCACGAAATTCTCAGGCAAATCATCAGAACTGGAAAATATCATCCTTAGTGAGGTAACCCAATCACAAAAGAACACACATGGTATGCAGTCACTGGTAAGGGGATATTAACCCAGAATCTCGGAATACCCAAGACACAATTCACATATCAATAGATTTCCAAGAAGATGGAAGGAGAGACCCCTGGTCCTGGAAAGACTGGATATAGGGGAATACCAGGACAGAGAAGCGAGAGGGGGTTGAATGGAGAACAGAGGGAGGGAGGGGGTCTTATGGTACTTTTGGTGAGGGAGGAACCGGGAAAGGGGAAATCATTTGGAATGTAAATAAAACAAACTTAGAAAATAATAAAAAAATAAATAAAAAAGGAAAATAAAACTCCTTGAATAGTTCAGCATTCCATCTTTTAATGCCACATGGGAATAAAATTAAGGAATATTTTCACCATTTGACATTTTTAGTAACCAATTATAGTAAATATTTTCTGTATTACTAAAACATTAATACCCAAAGCAGACTAATTGGTAAAAACAATTAGTACAATAAGAGGCTACACCTAGAAGTCCTAGAGCTATTTTGTCTTGAACATAGTCACAACTTCACTCCCTTTTCGTTTTGAGATTTTACACTATTAATTGACTTCCATAATCCTATATTTATCTACCCAATAATATTACCACAAATAATTTTAATACCTTATTTGGTTGAGAATTACATGGAAACTTGACTAATGTTAAATAAAATTGTTATAATACTATAATATAAATAGTATAATAGATTTGATTTCATCTTGGTTCTCTGAAATAGGCATTGTCATCTTAGATATAAAAAATTTAGTAGCTTAGAGTGAATTAATCCATAATTCATAAAACTGAAATTCAGTTTGAACATCAAATTCCACACCTTGTTTTAAAATCCTAATATATTACATATTACATTAAAATGGCAAAGGCCAATAATCTTGAGGCAGGGAGACAATCTTAGATCAGGTATTCATAGTAGCCAGACTCTATAAACCTTTTGTTGACTATAATGTGCTAAGCATGTTGTAAAGAAGGGTCTAAAGTCTGTCTTATCAACTACATAAGAATTCTATAGGTTAGTGGATGAAATGGAAGTAAAAGAAGAATAAATGTCCACTTGACAACTAAGACTAAAATCTCTTTTTGTTTGGGAATGATGGGAAGATTTCTTGAAATAAACTTGTCATTCTTGTGAAAAGAGAAATTCAATTTGTTGTTATGCAGTGTGAAGATTTTCTAATGACAGGATCTGAGAAATATAGAGTAGATTGATTGGAAGAATGGCAGGTACAACAAGGTGATCAATATGGTAGTAGCATTCTGAAATAATGCGCCAAAAATTTCCTATACGATTTAAAGATAATTTTGATGTTTGCATCCAATTTTATATAGATGCACTGGTGAGAGCATATATATGATAGTGAACTGAAAATATGAGGAAGAAGGGAAAATAAGGGGTGGTGTATCTACAATTTATATAATTGAAGTTTTAACTTATCAAGATTGCACAGAATGGAATCAGAAATTACCTGAATCAAATCAGTCATTCCATACATCAAAAAAAAAAAAAAGGAGTCCCACATAGATGACAATTCCTCTTTCCATCAAGACTGTTTCTTAAAAGTAGAATGAATTATACTCAGAAGATAAACTTTAAACATGATCTGAGTTCTAGAAACTTCATACCTTAATTGCAGCCTTTCATTTCTTCTGGTGGAAAAATCACTCATAAGTTTGGCACTCAAAGGATCTAGTGACAGTGGTGTTGTTTGCCAGTGTATCGTCCTCATTAGATACAGGTGCAGTATAGAGAGCTTTGGACTCAATTTGTCAACCATACTTGATGTGTTTTACAATCTTAAGACTTGCCCATTTAAGTTTTATAGTAGCTATTAGTTCCTGCAAGGTTGCCTGCACAGTTATTTGTCCAGGAGTGAACTTCTACAGTACCAAGTTTAAACTCCAAATGCACATATGTCCATGTAATCATTCTAGATGTTCATTATCCTAATTATTAAAATCAGAGAGTTGGCCTTTTCCTCTCAGTACTTGCTCAATTGCCATAATCTCACAGGGATCCACCCTAACATCCTATTCAAAACTCGAACCTGTGGTGCTACATGTCTACACTCTTAGTACTAAGGAGTAAGAAGCAGAAAGATTAGAAATCTGAGGCCACTCTGTGCTACACTGTGTATTCCAAACCAGCCTGAGTTACATACATAGTAGCAGCAGTCTAAACCAAAACAGTAGCTTGAGGTATAACTCCATGGTAGTGCACTTACTTGCCTAGCATGAAGGGGAGCCTAGTTCTCAACCTCATCATCATCATCATCATCATCATCATAATAATAATAATAATAGACACTGCTTTTGGAGTATTGGCTTTAAAATGTATTTGAATATGTCTGGAGAATTATCATGAAGATAAACTTCATTCCTAATATTATATCAATTGTAAGTTTCAGTTCTTATATAGACACCATGGAATATAAATGTACAAAGTACAGACTCAAATCCAAAGAAATAAGATCATCATCAATGACATCTGAGCTCTAACACATGCAACTGCTCTATGGCCTTGAGAAGGAACCACCACCTTCCATGTGCCTCAGTTTCATTTTGTCTTAAGTTGAAATTGTCACTGCACTTTTGTTTATTCTTATGTGGTTTGGGATGAGTTTGGGTTTATATGTACTTAGACATCTGCCTACATAAGAATAAATTATTTATGTGTGTTTCCATTACAGCCAGATACCTTACCTTTCATTCTGAACATTAGAGGCCAGCACTCAGTATCTGAAACCAAAAGCTACACTCTTTGCTTCCTATGGAAGTGAGAACTATGCTTGCAGATTTTAATGATTCAAAACAAGGTTAAAGTCTGAGGAATGGTTGCTAGTGGGAAGTTGGCAATGGTCAACTGCATTGAGCTTAAAATAAGTTTTTGTAATTTATTTTTGTTTTATGTTAATTGATGCTTTGGCTGAATTATTGAAGATATCAGAAGCCCTGAAACTGGAGTCACAGACAGGAGTGACCTGCCTTTTGGTGCTGGGATTGAATATAGGTTCTCTAGAAGACCAACAAGTGTTCCCAGCTACTGAGCCATCTTTCCAGCGCTTATAATTAAAATAAGTTTGAATGGTTGCTTCTCTCATCAAAGACAAATTCACTCCCTTTCTTCAAACTTAACTATGATATCCTTCCATGAGAAATGTGTAAGGTCATTTGTTGGAAAACTTCAAGATGCCAGTCCCAAAGATTAGACACACACAGAAACAAGAACATAGCTATAAGCAAGGTAGATAAGACCTCTTTTGTTTTAATGTTATCTACTAAATGTCAAGATACTAGCTATAACACATATACAGGAGACAAAGTAGTTCATTTATTTACACATTTGCTAAATACATGTCTGTATAATGCTCCATATGTTTTCCTCAACATATTAACTTACAGTAGCAAACATATTTCTAGTGCTTATGAATAAACTATTGAAGAAACAAAACAAAAAGAAAAATGAATATATGTTTCTGTGAACTAATATTTAATAAAGAAAAATATAGATTATTATAATAAGACAAAAACATGGTTCTATGATAGAGTAATTAGAGAAAGGCATTATGATATAGTAGCTTGTATGAAAATACATGAAAGAAATGAATATCTGTGATACAGAAGAAAATATTTGACAAGCATTCCTTCCAAGCAGCAGGCCTGCCTAATTTATGAGCAGTCAACTAGTTGGGGCTTTCTGTATTGGAAGTTGAGAGTCTAGTGTAGTTGGAGCATTGTAGTCTGCCAGGGTGTAGGTAGGAGCAATGGTGGCATAGCTAAGGCCATGTCATGCTGAACCATCACAAGTCACAGGATTTTATTTTTGATCAGGAGAAGTCCCTGAAGTGAGTTTATATGGTCTGTAGACAGTTAGTGCAGCTTATGTTTATCCCCTTACACCATTTCTCTATAATAGTTGCTGGTTGGGGTCTTTATATGGAGTCTTCTCTGTGATACCTCACTGCCAGACACTTATCAGGATGTAGATTCATTGTCTCTTGTCAAACTACCTTTATCTTGAATAAGTATCTGACTTGTACTGATGTTTAGGATGTGCTCATGTTCCAAACCATCTTTATTAAGCAAAGCCTGCCCATATGCCTACCATAGCCTGTGAATGGACCCTATCTTCCTATTTAACAGGCAGTTTCAACACCATGGTATAAAAATCCATTCTTAATTGCATCATTAAGAACAGCATCAAGTGTCATAATATAACCTGTTTAGAAAGGAGATTTTAAAAAGTCAAATCACCTTCTTCATGTATTTGTCATGCAAGAGGATCAGGACATTGCTGGTGAAAATATGACTCACAAAAGGAAAACCATGTTAGGTTGTCTCTCTTTAAGTAGCCCCTCCTCCCTCACATATGAACTTCAGTGATTAAATATCTAAATTGAGCATATTCCAATTTGAGAGGAGAGTAATATATTTCTTCTCCAGCTATTTATATTAAAATGTAATTTTTTGGAACTAAGATTCATGCAATCATTACCTAACCCCCTGATTTTCTGCATAAATTGAGACCTAGGAAGGTTAATTGACTCGTTAGAAATCACAACACAGTTTGGAAGCATAGATACCATAATAATTACACTATCTATGATGTAACAATAATTATATTCTAGTTGAGGAGCTAAATATTTAATACATTTTAGAATCTAATTTTTGCAAAGCCCTGTAAGAATAATCTTATTAGCCATAATTATAGAAATGCTGATTCTTTATTTACTTAAAATATATTATTTAAATTTTTTTCATATTGTTGTTCTTATCTTATTCTCAAAGCAATAGATAAAGGAATTTTTTGGTCCCTAGTATCAAGTAACTTTTATGAAAACAGTAGCAAGCCACAATGTTGCCACAGAATAAGAGTAGGGAATCCTAGTGTTGCTTAAGCAGTAAATCAAGTTGTAGATTGTTAATGATTAAGATGAAACAGGAGAATGCCAATTGCCAAGTTCTCATTCTGGAGGAAAGTATCTGATGCTATAGTATGGATCTCAAATCAAGGAGGTTTCAGGACTGAGACAAGAGTAGGCATTGGATGCTGTCATCAATGACCCTTTGAGATGCACTTTGCTGAACAGATTCCAGGTGCTGTCTTAAAAACTACATGCTTGACTAATTTTGGCAATAATATTTATTAGCCAGTTATGATTGAAAATTTAACCAAAGAGGATGCATATGATTGTACATTTATAAAGTTTTAAGCATTGGATATCACATTCAGAGATGGTCAATCAGATAATTAAATCCAGATTGTCTACTTGAAGAACAGTTTTAGCCAAGCTTAACCAGCTAAGAAGGTATAGATACATAGTAGCAGAGAACAATATACCTGGAAGCAATGTAAGTCTAAAGATCAAAGCCTTTGTAGTGCCTTGAGACCCTTCTCATTCACATTAAAAATCAAGTATTAAAGCTGATGACAAGCACATTTTAAATGTATGATTTTATTTACTTTTTCCTTGTAAACTCCACTTCATCAAATTACATATTCTTCAAATCCAAAGAAAATTAATCAAAATCTACCCCAAGATATGCTCCTATTGTAATTTTGGAAGATATTACAGTGATTAAATTGGACACAGAGAACAAGATACAGTCTTGCTAGATATGAGCTTTCTATTAAGGGTCCACATTCTCTTTAAAGTCATGACCAGCCTGCCTAACGACTGACAGAATGTGGATGTGCTTATTTGATAGCATGCATTGCAGACGGCAGTAGGCAAGTCGTGCTCTTCTCTATTGGAATGGGTCAGTCATTCATTAAAATTGTTCCTGTCTCAAGGGCTTTCTGAATCATGGCTGACAGGAGCAAGCACGACTTCTCCATCAAATAGGCATGTATTCCTTCAGCAATTAACTTGACCCCACATTGAGCCTTGGTTCATCAGGATTTAGTATGTAGTTGTTATGAAGATTAATAAGATGGATGGACAACGATTGAACCTCCTTGTTAATATGTGCTCTAAGAAGTGACCATTAACTGTTAAGTTACAGCATAAGAAGCCATTGAGGAAATGAGGTTGGCATCATTTCTGTTGTTCAGGTTTATTAAATGTGTACTACTTAGATGAACTCTAGAAATAACTGTCCTACTGTTTGTTCTCTTCATTTTCAACAGAGGAAAGCTTTCATTTCTTAAAATGCTTATTTTTCATTCGTGAACTATATTTACTGAACTTCTGCTTGTTATTCTTGTATAATGGTTTCATGAGAAAATAACTGCTGATATCCTAGAAACAGTGGAGGAGTTTGCTTTGATTACAGGGAGAACTTTTCATGTGTCATACCCTACAGTCAGTCAGGAAGCAGAATATTAGTGTTGGCTATAGTACATTCATAAAAATCTAACCTGATTGATTGCTTCTCTTTTGCCTTATTTGGAAGCAGAAGGAGGAGGAGAAATTTAGGAGGTAGAAAATGTGGATGTTTTAGGGAAAGAAAATATAATAGTGAGAATTCAGCCTGGGCAAAATGAATTTACTCAGTAAATGTGAGACGGTTGCCAAGGAATGCTGAATGCTCATTTGAAATTGTAGTTATTCTTTGAAGCCTCTTCTGACTCACATAAAGTATGTTCATTCCTGGGTCCATTACAGAAATATTGCTTTTGCCAGTCATGTTCAAAGACAAAGGCAAAGCCACATTGGAGAATGGAAAGCCATTGAAGAAAAGAGAAAAGTACTTTGGAGCATAGGAATATCGATTAAAAAAAATGTTTGTTTTTTTTTTTTTTTTGGTTCACCAAAGTTATTTAAAATAAAAAAATTTTAAGCTTGTGTCTACCTTAAAAGTAAGAGAATTCAGGGGAACATCTTGGAACTAACACTAGATTCTTAAGAAATAAAGCTGTCATTCTAACTTTTCTGGCATAGATGATAAGGAGCTGTGTTTCCACATGCTGGGAAGCTAAGGAGTTATTGGTGGGTTGTAAAAGATGTTTGGCTGCTCAAACTCACTTACCTAAGTGAGATGCTCCTCAGCACTCACAGGAACAAATGGTTTTCCACTCCTTGATGTGTTTTGCCTCATGAGCTTGAAAAGGGAAGATTGGTCTGAGCATAGGTTTGTAAGGAAGGATGAAGAAGATCAGGGGTTGCTTCTTCTGGAACGTCTCACACTCCCTCACATTTGAGCATCAGTAATTTTCTTTCCCCAGCAGAAGGCTTCTTGCAGATGCCTGCAAGCCATTCATGGGGAACTCAGGTAGGAATTATTTAATATGGGAAACAGATTAAAATAGGAAGGAGTGATAAAATGAGACTTCACAGGAGGGCAGAGATTCCATTAAATGTATCGCTGAAATGGAATTCTCAATGCTTCCCATACATTTTTTTCTTTCCTTCAAATTTACTTTTTAAAACTTAGATATAGAAACTATTCAGGTAACTTTTTTATTACTGATTTTTGTGACTAATAATAGCATAGAAGTTTGGGCTGCCATAGATTCCAATTAAGAGAATTCAAGTTGGAGAAACATTTCCTACTTTAGGCTTTATGCTATTTCAAAATTCAACCTAAATAAGATATTGTCCATACTTTCAAAGGACTTAGGCCTTAAATAATTTGCCTCAACTGTCGTTCATGAAGAAACTTGGCCTTATGATCTGTTTTGTGTTTTCATCTGGACACAAACAATAAGTAATTGATGTTAGTAAATGAGTATAAGGATTACTCATAGAATTATGGTAAAGTATAAAGAGAAATGCCGTCTATATCACATGTAGTCACAGGCAAGGAACAATCTGGCTATGCTTCTTCTGCGATGACCAGAGTTGTACTACCAGTCAAGAGCACTCTTTCTGGATGGGTCATTAAAATAAAGTATAATAGATTATGCCCACCCTAAGCAAATACTTAACTCATTGCTAAACTCTGAAGAATAAAACCTGGTTACAGGTTTTATTTTGAAAACTGCAACTGCTAGGGCAAATCCAGCCTCTGGTGCTCAAACATCTACTGTTGTCAGTACAACACAATCATTTTTAGTAAGGAAGAAAGAATGCTTCATTTAAACTTACTGTGTTTGTAGTTAGTGAGTATGGGCTATGAGTGATTTTTTTTACGTGAGATAAATGTCCATAGACTGATACTACTTTGATATTGGTAACCCAAATTGTGTAGTATTTTTCTTCTAAATGTTTTATAATATTTTCAGTTAGAGTCTTTTGGAGTTTCCAATAATAAAACAGGAATAGAGCAGAAGGTGGGAGTGTCACAGAAGGAAAAGAAAATACTAGGTGTCCTTGTAACTCTTTTCATAGGTTACTGAAATGCTCTGAATGAGGTTTAAATCAGTCCCCAATACTGTAGATACTCTTGATTCTTCTGTTGTATGGAAATAAAAATGTTTCAGAGAGTCAGTCTCATGATTAAGTGAGATAGTATATATGATATACTTTGCATAACTGTTTATTGTTTTATTGTGATAACATTCAGACATAATAACAGCACATTCTCTGTTTCAACTGTAGGTAATGATTATAAGAGATAGGGTAGGTTATTTCGTATATATTGCTTTTTCTAATGTGTGAACTTTTGCTGATGTGAATGTATATCATTGTGCTTCCATTAACAGGTATGCTTATCATTTGGAAAACAAATGCAAACTGTGATATTCATGAAATAAATACTGAAGTTATTAGAACATCAGTGTATCTCTTCTCTTGTTTGTATAGTATTTCTGGAAGAAAGGCCATTTCTAAAATGTCTTCAGGATTTTTCAAAGGCTAGGCAAGTTTGAGAGGGCAAGGTCACTCTCCAGAAGATCTCTGGATACCTTGTAAGGGATCTGTAAACACCCTGTAAAGGATTGTGGACACCCTGTGGTATAGGCCTTCTTGGGAAACTCAAAACACACTAGAACATAAAAAATGGAATAAGAAAGCTTGTAATCAAAGCAGCCTGCTTTTGTTTAATCTAAACAATGTTCGTCTCCTATTAACCTCCTACAGAATACTTTTGAGAGATGGATTAAGCTATTTGCTGCACAGAATAGTGGAAAGATCGTTAACAATACATCCGAAGTGTAGGATTAGCCCCTAGACCCTGTCCTGTGATTAATTCACATTATTATTATTATTATTATTATTATTATTATTGCCTGTTTTAATTATGTCTAAGTTCTCTTTTTCACAACAAGTGATTAAAATTTTAGCACCAAAAGCACATAATAAAATTAAATAACAGATTAAATTCATAACCGTGATGCCTCCCTCCCCTTTCTCTAATGAACGGAAGGACATTTGCAGAGGTTTCCAAAGACATCAAATCCGGAAGGGTTTATCTGGGAAAGTTATCATTGAGAAAAAATGCAGCCGGGCGGTGGTGGCGCACGCCTTTAATCCCAGCACTTGGGAGGCAGAGGCAGGTGGATCTCTGAGTTCGAGGCCAGCCTGGTCTACAGAGTGAGTTCCAGGACAGCCAAGGCTACACAGAGAAACCCTGTCTCGAAAAACCAAAAAAAAAAAAAAAAAAAAAGAGAAGAAATGCTTCTGACTGAGGTTTAAATTGAGATGTAAAAGGCCACATTTTTGAAGTCTTCACTTGTCAGTGGAAGTACTTCCAGGAAGTGCTGTTTCATAGGAAACTTTATCCTAAATAATAAGCCCGAGCTCTCCATTTTGTCATTTTTAGAGTCAGATTGGAGTGTCTTTATCTATTCAGCCAATCCTTATATAACAGCAAACAGGTATGATATCCTTCTCACACGCCAGTATCTAATACATCATTTTACTCTCTACCTGAGGCACACTTGTGATGGGATCCAATCACACATTTCGTTTGCTCTGCATACTCTGATCACTGGAATTGTGATTCCAGTGCTAGGGTCTGTGAAACTGGCCTTCGAAAATATGTAAAGTAAAAGAGATAAAGGAAAATAGAGCCTTGAAAGATAGGTAGAAGATATTACAGAGCATCCTCTTTATATCTGCATTTAAATGGAAAAGAAACGGAATGAGGTGAGTGAAAATGGAAATATAGATCCCAAGTCCAGCAGCGAAGAGTTTTCAATGAGGATCCATGCCATTCCTTATGAAGTATCTTCTTAACAATGCAGTGAATCATTCTAAGCCAAGCTAGTTATTACTTTGTGCAGAGCTGGGTCACAGGAGCTTATTCTATGGCTTTCCAACACTTTAGCTCCTATAATTCCTTGAATTGTTTTCCCATGACAGATAGTTGCTCATTAACTGCTTGCTAACATCAAAGTATATTTTCCTTTATGATTTTATATCTGATAAAAAGAAACTAGGTATATGCAGTAATGTCTCAGAAATCCAAACTGCCTCATTTATACTGTACGGTGATTTGGACACTGAATTGAGATTCTGAGCAACTAGCTATTCATAAAGCATTCAAATATGTTAATCTAAATAAGACTTGAAATAGGGAACATTTAAAATACTGGCATAAGTCAACTGTTTGCAAGCAACCTCCAACTTCCTCAGACATCATTTAAATAATTCTTGTAATTAAAATTATTTTTATCTGTTCATTAAAAGTAAGATTATAAAAGGGTGCCAGATAGACTTTACCTTGTTATTCTAGTTTGAAGTAATACTCAAATTTAAAATAGATGCTAATAGCTCAACTTAGGTCATCTGGGGAAGAGGAACTGCTCATTTGTGTCTTCTTAACAGACAAAATACAAAGAAATGTGGCACATCAGATAAAGGGAGATGATGAAAACACTGATAAAACCTTTTGAACCGATGGAGGCTGAATCTCTGGTAGTGGCTGCCAAGATCCATGGTAACCATGAAGCCTCTTTCCTGGACAGATGTTTTATGATGTGCACTGACTGAGAAATATCAGTGACGAAGTTCTCTGAAGTTTTAATCTAGAGTGATTGAAGCTAAGGTATAGAGGAGCGCCCATTTCCCACATCATTACTGGAACTCAAGACAGGCTAGCCACTAATCATATACTAATTCATGAGAGCTCCTCACACATCAGACTAAAGTAATACTTCACCTAAACCATCCTGACACCTGCCTTTATCTTTCCCAACTTGCTCCATCCCATCCCTGTCATCCCTAAAGAGCATTTTTCTCATAAACCATGTGAACAGAAAGTTTGCTTCAGGTTCTGCTTCCAAGTGACCTAGCTCAGGTAACTTGCTTCAGTACATTTCAACTTTATTTTTCTGTAAGATTATCCACTCAGTGATAAGTACCTGGTATCATGGTCAACCTTAAGCAAGAAATCTATAAGAATGGTTACTTATTTACATTCAAAATCATTTCCCCTTTCCGTTTCCTCTCTCCCCGAAAGTCCCATAAGCCCCCTTCCCTCCCTCTTTTCCCCATTCAACCCCCTCTCGCTTCTCTGTCCTGGCATTCCCCTACATCCAGTCTTTAAAAAAAAACTTAGAAAATAAAATTTAAAAAAAAAAGAATGATTTTCTCAGAAAAAAAAAAAAGAAATCATTTACAGTCCACATACCTTTCTTAATAAGTCCTTCTATGCCACATTATAATTACCTGGTTATATTAACTCTCCCCAACAAAGACTGTAACTTGAAATTCTCACATTTAACAAATGCAGTTAACATACACTTAGTATTCAGTAACATTTAATAATAAAAGTGGTGAATTCAAATAAAAAAAAGAATGGTTACTTATATGATTGCTGCTTTTTGATCTGTTCTGAACCTTCCCATTAGTGACAAAGTCTGGCTGTATTAAACCACTTATTAAAAATAAAATGACTATATTGGTTTATATAGATTGTCAACTTGACCAGATTGTGGAGCACTGAGAGGATTATCTAAGCAAATGTTCAGATGCGCCTCTAGTGGCCAGTCAGAGACAATTACATCAGGAGAGCTCTGATCTAATGGATGGATTGATGTCTTGATGGACTATTCATAATGTGATGGCATTCTTGGTAGGTGATAGGAAGAAGGAGGGTTAACTACTTGGAGGAAGTAGGGTAGAAGGGGATTGTGGGAAAGTGATCTCTTTCCCGGATCTCATTTTTTTTCTCTACTTCCTGGTCACCATGATATGAACTATTCTGTTCTGTTCCTTTCTACTAGTCTGTCTCATCTTAGATTGAAACCTTTGAAATCATGCTGCTTTTTTTGATTGATGATGTCATTTGCCATACAGATGCTTCTCAGTTTCATGAGGCCACCCCTCCTGGACCCAACACTTCTGGGCCAGCAGAACTTAAGGTCTCAGAAACAGAAAGCAAAATTTTTCCAGTGGGTCACTCGGGATGAAAGTGAATAGAGTGTCATCCTCCCTCCCCCTTTGATTTCTTGATCCTGGCTATGGAGGAAACCGTACTGTATGTTGGATGAGGATCCAAAGCATATACTGCTCTCTTTGGAACACTGTCCCAGTCCTTCATGCTGATGCCAACTCATTGGGACTGTATATCTTCAAATGACCATTCCATCTTTCTATCAGGCTATCTGCTTCAAGGTGGTGATGAACATGATAAAACCAGTGGGTCTCATAATTGTTTTTCTGTCACACTTCTCTGCCTGTGACATGATATCCTTGGTCAGAAACAATACTGTGTGGAATACCATGATGTTAGATTATGCATTCTGCAAGTCCATGTATGCTGATTTTGTCAGAACCATTATATGAAGGAAAGTCAAATCCATAACTAGAATAAGTATCTACTCCAGGCCCCAATTAAGGCTAGAATCTGAGTCATTTGGAGTATGGGAAGGCTGGTAACATACTCAAGTGGGGAGTGTGTTGTGTTCAGAATCCAAATATGTGCATAAAATATGCTGCTTTCTTTGTGGTGGGAGGGACCAAATACAATAACTCATTTTTTTTCACCTAAGAATGCTGCACACTACTGAACTCATGAATTTCACTGAGGTAGAAGATTGTTGAATTTTGTTTGGATTTATTTTCCATTCTCTTATTTGGATATGTGTCAGAAACAAGTCCAAATTGTTTACCACCTCCTGCTCCCTTGTTCCAATCAGCAAAATGTCATCAATATAGGGAAGCAACAAAATATTTTTTGGAAGAGACAGATAATCAATATCCCTTTGTATTAAGTTATGACATAGGAATGGAGAATTAATACATCCTTGAGGTAAAACAGCAAAAGTATATTGCTAGCCTTACCTACTGAGAGAAAATTGCTTTTGGTGGTCCTTATAAAAACATACTGAGAAAAGGCATTTCTAGAGAAGTAGCTGCATTCCATTTGCCAGGAAATGTGTTAATCTACTCAAGGAAGGGCATATCTGATATAACAGCTGCAATTGAAGTCATTACTTGATTGAGCTTTCAATAGTCTACTGTCATTCTCCATGATCCATCTGTCTTCTTCTCTGGTTAGATAGGACAGTTAAAGGGAGATGTCTTGGGAACTACCATTCTGCATCTTTCAAGCCCTTGATGATGGCGCTAATTTCTGTAATTTCTCCAGGGATGAGATACTGGTTTTTGATTCACTATTTTCTTGGTAGAGGCAACTCTAAAGGTTGTCATTTAACCTTTCCAACTGTGGTGGTTTGAATAGGTATGATTACTACAGACTCATATGTCTGAGTGCTTGTCCCTAGGGAATGACACTATTAAGAGGGCTGTGGGCTTGTTGGAGGAAGTGTGTCTCTGTGGAAACAGGCTTTATCCTCTGCATAAGCTATGTCAAGTCAGTCTCCTTCTGCTGCCTACTGATCAAGATGTAGAACTCTTAGCACCTCCAGCACCATGTCTTCCTGCAAGCTATCATGCTTACTCATGATGATAATGAATTAAACCTCTGAAACTGTAAGCCAGCTGCAATTAAATGTTATTCTTTATAAGAATTGCCTTAGTCATGGTGTCTCTTCACAGTTATAAAACCATTAACTAAAACACCAACCATTATAGTCCTCACTATGCAGGTCAGAGAATCAATGTGAGAATTCTACCCATTTCCACAAATATCTCTCCCAGCTATATATTATGGAACTGGAGAAACAACCACAGGATGAGTTCAGGGAGATTTCCCTTTGCCATGATACAGTGGAATTTTGTTTTCATTGTATTGAGAACTTTTCCACTTATACAGATAAGACAAAAATGAAGCAGGCTTTTTGCCGTTTCAATCCTGAAAACACCATGATTGATGAGCCTGTAGGAAAGGCCCGTATGAGTCATGCCACCATAAAATTCATGTTCCCTGTGCTGACTGTTACCGGTCAGACCAAAATGGATATTTCTTTGTCTAGGCTGCCCATTATGATAACTACTGTCACCTTGCCTTTGGTGATTCAGTGCTGCCACCTGGTCCCTGCTCCATTGATGCCCAAAGAAAACCACTGAATTTAATTCATACAAATGAGTATCAGTATCTTCAACCCTAAGGTTGACAATAGAAACCAAGAAATGGTTGACAATAAAGCCCATAAAATGTGCTGGTGCCCTTCTCTCTATATTTTGTATCATATAGGATTAATAAAGGGTATGTCTTCTGGACCTACCCATTGTGGAGGATTAAGTTTACTTCAGCTTACCAACTTTAGCATTGCATTTTCCCAAGTCTTGAAATCCCTTCACCAACAGTAAGCCAATGGATATCAGGCATCTGCAACTCTTTTTCAGTAGGCCATCTTTTGATAAATACTTTAACCAATGACTCAAACTTTTGACACACTTTAATTGTGCAAGGTTCCTTATTAAACCTAGAATCTCTACTCAGTGGGCCCCTGTCAGCAAACTTTCTTTCACTATTATTACACACCTTTAAGATCCATTCCCTCACATTTTTTCCAGACTTCTGTTTGAATGATTTAGCAAAATCATTAAGATCTTTAGTAGTATAGTATACCTCCTGGTGAACTACACTTTCTATCTCCCCTCTAGGAGCCTGATTAGTCTTATGTCTAGTTATATATCGGAAGGCAACTATTAATGAGGCCCAAGGGACATTAGCATTGTCTCACTTGTTATCTCCTTCAGAGAAAGTCACGTGTTGGCATACAATGAAACATTAATTTTCTCAGTCAAGAGCAGAAAAGGCAATATTTCAGGGAGTGGGGGTGTGAGTACATCTTCTGAGCAGGGGGGAAGAGATTACTACCTCAGGTGAGATAAACCTCTGAGAATCTAAAAGTTTAAGCTTCTCAGCTTTAGTAGAGTCTTCAACACACACCTATCTCATGTCACAGAATCCCATTTCTTTACCAATTAATGTCCCTATGTTAACCTCTGACACCCTCTGAGACTGGGACTTTAATTTTCTGTTAAAAAAAACACCTTATAATGAGGACTTTGGTTTTACTTTCTGAAACTTGAGCTCTGTGAATTCTGTAGAGAAGATTCTTTTCCAGATGTTTAGAAACTTTTATGCTATTTATATACATTAAGAACCTTTAGACTATTTTTCTAAATAAATATATGTATATAATATTATATATAAAATCTATATATAATATAAAATAGGTTTAAAATATTTCCAAAAGAAGAATAAATGAATGAATGGATAAATAAAACCAAGGTTATAATAAAATCCTAGCTTGAAATACCACAAATACACTGGAAAAAACAATGCATTTCCTGTGTTTTTAAATTACCAAGTAAGTTAGAAACTGAAAACTATGGTGCTGCATGCCAGTAGTTCCAGCAATTGGGAGACAGAAAGAAGAGAATTGCTACATGGTCACTGCCAACTCCTATAGCATTGCATGTTTCAGGCCAACCATAGCTATATATTGAAACCTTACCTCAGACAAATTAACAAATCCTAGGAATACTAGCTACTGTGCTTGATATTTTAAAATATATGACAAATAAAATATAACTCCAGACAAAAATAATAAATTTTCCCACAAATAATCAACAGAAGCAAAATAATTAACAAAGTATGTGGATGTGATCTTCAAGGCCATTTCTACAATAAAAAGCTCGTGATGAAAAAAATAGAAATTTATGAGCAACTTTCATCAAGTCTAAGTTCTACACCCAGAGGCAGAATCCTTGATGCTTTCTACTGCTGCTTGTGCTGAAGGGTTTCATAAAAATCTGAACTGGCTTATTATTCTTTACATTTTTCTTTTCTTACTTTCTGACCTGGTATGGCCTATGGGAAGAGAGTGCTTATGCTCTATAGCATCCCTTCTTCCTTTCCACCACACCCATTTTCATGTATGCACAGGCTTATTTTTCTCATACATCATTAAAATAATAAATAAATAAATAAATAAATAAATAAATAAATAAATAAATAGTATTGTAAGTTCAAAAACTTGTTCAATGTTCTTCTTGACATGGCACAATAACTACATCTGGTTTCATGTTTTGCCTAGAGAAAAAAATGTATTTCGTTTTCTCATTTGTTAAATATTCTATATATGCCTGCTATCCCATTCTCAATCTCAAACTGCAGATGCCTTTCAGTTCAGACATGCACATTCTAATATCATTTAAAATCACTGTTCTCCCTTGAGAAATTATTAGCTTTCTCCATTTGTTTTTCTTTGCAAACACTCATCCTCCTGAGACTCCTAGAAATATCTTTTCTCTCTTCCTGATGTCCCTTTTGTCTCTCTCTTGGGTTATTTCCTTGTTCTGATTTGCTATGCCTACTAGTTCAGAGAGAGTATCCCTCATTACTTCCTAAGAAAGAGGAACATTTTTGCAAAATTTCTCATTCTCAATTTTTGCTCTTAATATTTCCATCACAGGTGACTTTAAGCTCATGTTCTCAAGATTAGAGACGAGTTTCCTTTTCAATCCCAAAGGCTGCACTTTTCAACATAGTAGTGCCTTATTTAAAAGGCCAGCTTCGTTCTTTTAATCTAATCTGCTTCCCTTTTCTCTCTGGAAACTGTTTCACATCTTTATCTTTATCCAGGTATTCTGAAATTTCAAATTGTATGAGCTACTGTGGGTTTCTCTCCTTTCATGCTTTTATGCCTTTGGAAGACTCTTTAATTCTGAGATTCTGAAACTTCAATTCTGGGGACTCCTTTTGTGTTAGCACTTTGAAGTGTGTTTTACATCCATTGCTTCAGCTTTTGCTTTCTGTACTCCCTCAGATACTGTTCTTCAGTATTGATGGTATTGTTTTATAATTGTGTCTTCCTCTCTAAAACTGTTTTCTATCTCTAATTGAGATTCTCCTGTATTTATTTTGACTATTCCTTCACTCTTTGCCTGTACACATTTTTTTTAATTTTCCAGGGTTAATTTTTGTTTGTTTGTTTTGTTGTTGTTGTTGTTTACAATTTCCCCTTTCACGGAATATCCTTGTTCATGCTTCACTTTGATGACCTTAATAAAAACTCTCCTAAGTTATCTATTACAAATATATTTTGCAAAGTTATTTTCTCTCCTCCCTGCACTGACTCCTTTCCTCTGAGTCCCTTTTGTTTCTCAGTTTGGTCTCTGCCTTCCTGTCCTAGTTGTCTATGAATATTTCAGGGTGAGATAATAGTATGCTGATTGCATCAACTCTGTGACTGAGCAGACCTTGTTTATTAGTGACATTCACTCCAGCTGATGAGTTGGAAATCCAGCCATTTCATCAAAAGATCCTGACATGTTCCTATTCCTGGATCTATATTCTCTCGGGCCATCACTGATTTCCTATCATTTATCACTCAGAAATTAGATTAGGCTGAGTGAACAGAGAAATCTCACTTTAGTGGCTGATCAAATGAGATTCCTCCCTCCCCCTCTCTTATTCAATAAACAATACTAGAGTCCTGATTAAATTGAATCATTACCCACTGCCTTACTTAGCATACAGCTTTCTTCACATTCATCACCTATAGTCTCAGTCTGGTTGCTGCAATTCCAATCACATGTCCATGCTTCAGATGGGACCAAAAAAAAATGAGTGAGCAAAGTCAATCACCTATATTAAAATGAGCAAATGAGTTAGCAAGTAGACACTTCTAGGACTCTAGAAGACTTCTGTTTATATCCCAATGGTCAAAACTATATAGTTTAGGTTGCAAGGAAGGGTGGGATATTGAGATTAACAGGTGAGTCACTGTTATTGCAAACACATTATGCTCCAACTGAAAAACAAGAATGAAGGGTGGGAGGGTGTGCATTATATTGGAATGGTGACATTTGTATCTTAAATTATTTTTCCAATCATACATAGGAGAGTTTCAGACCCATTTTCTGGTTAGCTTAGCATACAATCAAATGTTATAGAATGTTACCTAGAAAATGATTAGGAAGTTTAGAAAGAACGTTCACAGAAAACACTGTGTTAGAAGGTCACTGTATTTCTTCTTTAAAGTAGAGTAGCAAACACCTCTAAAACCACACTGTAGTTTCCTTAAGAATAGTGGTTGTAACTAGCTGGCCATTGCTATTGTTGCTCCTAATGTTTTACTTGACAGAAAAATAAGTATATAATATGCATGTGAATAAGCTGTTTGAAATATGGCCTTACTGTGTGTGTTATGGCTTACTTAAATATTTTTTTATTTATTTTGACAATAATTTCACACTGAATACTTGGAATTCACAAAAGGAAACAAGGACTGGAGAGATGGCTCAGTGGTTAAGACCACTGACTGTTCTTCCAGAGCTTATGAGTTCAATTACCAGCAACCACATGGTGACTTACAACCAATTGTAAAGGGATCCTATGCTCTTATCTAATGTGTATGAAGAAAGCTACAGTGTACTCAGATAAATAAAATAATTTTTTTAAAGTGTCTACTTCCCCCATTTAAAACATAGAAAAGGAAGCAAGTAAAGACAGAAGGAAGGAAGGAAGGAAGGAAGGAAGGATGTACGAGCTTAGAAATGGAGCTTTTATAATAGAAAATCATAATAAATAAGAAAATTTGTTGTATTTTGTTTAAGGGTTGTTATGATTCAAGTAGAAGGATATCTGAGAAATTGCTGCATCCAGCACCTAATAAGGGAGTGATACAGAAAGTGTGGGAGCACACCCTCAATATCCATTACCTACAGCAAGATGCCCACATTGCACACTCAACCTGATCCAATCTCTTTGATATTCAATGCTTCACTCTTCATTTCTTTAAAATTGACTATTTATAAATGCTATGTCTGGGTCCTGGAACCTAACTGGGAAATATGAGAGATTTAGAAAGACCAAAACAAGTAACATGATGCTGGGCGTCCTGTGGGCCATGTGATTGTATGGAGACACATCAGCAGTCAGGATCCTCTGTACCATTAATACATTCAATATGAATAAGGAGGCAGTCAGCTGAAGGAATTGCAGTTGGCACTTTTTGCATGTACTGTTTTTAGCTAATAATCAGGCATTTATCAATATCCATAATTGGGCCCAAGAGAAAGTCCTACAATCCCTATGAGTCTAAGGCATCCATGTCTCTGACCTGACTCTGCTCCTCTTGTCAATACACACTCACTTATGACTTCGTCTGCACTCCACAAATGACACCTGACTCAATGGATTGTCTTGAACATTTGGTGACCACTTATATAAAGTATATGATGAACATTAGTCATTGTGTTTTAAAATTGTGAATGGAATTTGTATTGTAGTCATGGCATTTGCTAAAGAATTCAACAACCAAGTTCTGAAGATGAGGTTCCTACATGGGAAGAAGTGGTACCTTCTAAAGCTTGGAAGATTGAGATCAAAGAGTCAGCAGAGTTGTGACTGTATATTAATTTCATCATCTACAAGACCATATTCCCAAATGGTGTCAATTTACAGGTACAGAGGTGAATGATAAGGTGGGCTAATTATGATCACTATTTTCTCAGGTTATTCCATTTCTGCTTTAGAGGATGTAGCAGCATTATTTGATTGAGGGAGTGCTCTAGAATTACAGTTCTGTCTTTCTCTGGTACATAAATGAGAAGTATACATAGAGGTTCCAAACAATATCAGCTTTCCCCATAGCAGTGTACAGAGCTGGTTGATAAAAGTTTCTATAAAGAATATAATTTGAGTCTGTCAACATATAGAATTTGTCCATCTGTGTTTGAAGATCTTCTTATATATGAATGATAAGCCATGCTGTGTTATAAGAACAATTATATGCAGTCCCAGTATTTTACTTATATCCAGCTATTACAGAAAGTTCATAACTGGTGTTTGGATAATGACTTTCATAATTATAATCAGCAACAATTTCCTACTTTGAGTGCCTATGTATTCTTTTCTCTTTAATAAGCAGAGCTCCTAAAGTTCAGGTTTCTTACTTTGTACATGTTCTTTTCTCTGATGTTGGTAGTGATCAATAAGCCCGTAGTTTGGATTCAGCAAGTTTATGCTGAACACAGGTATGCATATAGGTGGCTGTCTAACCTGCCTGGTTGGATGCTTCAAACCTGATTGGAGACAATTCTCTATAGGCTAGAAAGCACAGCTCAGGTAACCTGAGGGACACTCTTCTCTTTCATGACTCAACATTTTCATCTATGAAGTCAAAAGATTGAATTGGAAATCCTTAGACTATATATAGAAAACACCACACACACACACACACACACACACATACACACAATGTGAATCTACATATCAGAATTACTAATCATTACTTGTATTGTACAAGTGACACCAGGGTTGAGAACTACCTTGTTTATAAAACTGAATCATGCTTCACACAATGGGAAAGTATTTCAACTATTAATTATCAATTCATGCATCTGCAGTATCACATTCATTTTCCTAAATGGTTCCTGAAAGAATCATTTATTACCAGTAAGAAAAAGTTATTTTCATTGTTGTTAATTTCAAAATATGATCTTCTAATAACACATAAATATTCAGTACATTACTAACTATAGTTACCTTAGTGAGGTAGAGAATTCAATGAATTTGTCCTATCAATTGAATAGAAAGAAAAAAATAAGAAGAGTGACTTTGAAGCAAAATTCTTTTTGCTTTATCAAAAATCCTTAAGAATATGTGATATTCAAGCTACCAGTGGTGGTAAATGCCTTTAATCCCAGCACTTGGGAAGTAGAGGCAGACAAATTTCTCAGTTCAAAGCCAGCCTGGTCTACAGAGTGAGTTCCAGGACAGCCAGGGCTATACAGAGAAACCCTGTCTCGAAGAAGGAAAAAAAAAGAATATGTGATATTCAAATACAAAACAGGTGAGTAATTATGGACATATCTAAGAATTTGAACTTCTCTCTTAAATGGCTTAATATGTCGACTTTAGTCTTGAAAAATCTTTAGATGTTGGGAATTTGTGCTTAGAGTGTACAGGCCTATTTATCAAATCCTTCACTGTATTTGTGGATATATGACTCTTTTCATTGGATCTGAAGACTTTGCTGTTCTGTGCTATTTTAAGAAAAGCCCATTAGGAGTCCCTAGTAATTGAATTTTTCCATTGTAGTAACCCTTTTGATGTATGACCTTCTATATTGAAGTTGGAAGTGATTAGTACAAGTGTTCTCAATTTCCTCTTAGCTCTGTTGGTTTTAAAGGATTCTAAATTAATTTGTAGAATGTCGTATCCCAAAGGGAGAAATCAAGATCCTTTCTCTTTCTGATTAGATTCCCAGAGCCTGTCTTAAATAGTTGATTGTTACTCGAGTCATTGTTTCCAGAAGTACACATCCAGAAAATCATTCCCAAGGGTAGCTGTTCACCACATCTCCCTCTTTCTTTACATTCATATTAAGTTAATCATTATGTATATGTATAGTCTTTTCACAACATGTACAAAGTTCTTATAAGAATAGCCTAGCATTTTTTTTTAATTAGGAGCATCTCTTCCAAAGGCTTTGAGTCCTTTTCTAATTATTTTAATGCAAGGGTAAACTTAAGTAATGATAGGATAGGTGATTGCTTTTCAAGGTTATATGAGACCTGTAAGTAAAATCTCATTCTGTTTCCTCTTATACAGATCATACATTTAGTATGTAATAAGTTAGTTAGCACTTCCTGTACTACAGAATACCAGGAACTTCACCATGTATTTTGGGATTCATATATGACTAAAACCTTGTCCAGGAGGTTTCCATTATAACACACACACACACACACACACTGAATAATAGCAACAACAACTGAGGTATATAGGATGTATAAATCTCAGGAAACTGGAGCATAGGAAAAGAAAAAGTAGAAAAGTGGAAGATAGATTCTTTAGGCATTATTGTACATAGACTGGACTTGGAGGAAAATTGAAGCTTCACTGGATTTAATCTTCTAGGATAACATTCTACCTGAACTTTAGGACATGCCACTTGCATCCAGAGACTTTGGGATAGTGTCATGAAAGAGTTCAGTAGAGACTCAAATCACTTTCTGTTCTTCCCCCTATTAGCTATCATTTCTCTCAATATCAGTGTTAAAAATCTATTCTTAGATGCCTGCTTTGAGTGCTTAGTTGAGTGCAAATGGCTTTCAGGGATATGGAATCTAGGGGTGAATATTGGAAGCCATTCAGACTTGCTGTAGGAAATAATACTACAGCAATTTGCCTATGACATCATGTTGCTTCCTCCCAAGCTACCATCCATATGAACAGTCCAGGATTAGGAGTATAGTAATCAGAATCTTGTAGGTCTTTAAGTGATCTCATTAAGCAGGTACTATGGGCATATAGCAAGAGAGAGAGAGAGAGAGAGAGAGAGAGAGAGAGAGAGAGAGAGAGAGAGAGACCCTTATTGTTCCATTGTCAATTTACATCATGGGAGACAAGGGTGCTTCTTAGAAGAGGTTGATGTCACATGGAAAGCATTTGTTTAATTACCCTCTGAGTCTGAGTATTCATAGACTATCAGTAATATTTAAGCATAAGAATAAATAAAGTCAAGTATGTTGACAACAAAGATGTAATTTAAGAATTGCTTTTCTTGTCCTTGGCAATAATACAATGATAGGCTTTAACCTAGCTGTGTTATGAGTAAGTCTATTAGCAGTAAAGTTCTTCATCTGGACAAAGATAATACTGTTTGGAGCATTTAAATTGAAAATATATTTAGTGTGGCAAAAGCTGTCGTTTAGATAACTGACAACTGACTCTGAAGGAAAACCAAGAATACCTTAAAATTCCATTAGAATATCTACTCTGTATCTTCCTTATGGCAGGATGAGAAGAGACCTTATAAAGAAACTAGCCATGACATAAAATAATAGCACTAAGATGAAATACAGTGAGAAAAGTGTCATGGCTTAAAAGATGTGAATTGTTGAGCTGAATTGAATTAGTATTCTTCTTTCCTTGCCTCAGCCAATTTTTTATAAAGTACATCCATTTTCTTAATTGCTCTACAAGCTAATATAGATTGTGTGAAAAGCCTCGAAAGGGATATTCAAAATTCATATTCAAAAAGCAATATGGAGAGTAATGAATATCTCCAGCTCTGAGTTTTGCTGTTGTATTTCCTCTCATGCAAAACACATTACATAAAATTTCTGCCTAATAGTTTTCCATGGAAATGTACCACCAAAATACTCAGAAAATGTCAGCCTAACAGCAAGCACTTTGTAACATTAGCTAGTGTCATAAAGGTATTGTTTCTAGACAGGAATAAATGATAATGACAAACTCTAATAAAACATTTCATGGTTTCACATAATGATTCTTTCTCTTCTCAACAACTTTTTTCTTTTGGAAAAAATACTACTACTGTCTTGACATATACTTTCTGAAACAAAGATAGAGAAGATATTCAAAAATAACTGGAAGCGAGTAGAATCCAGTGGTCTAACTTTGAGACTTCCTGAATATTATAGAATCACATGAGACAAACTGTTGCCCATGCATTCACCTGAAATAATAGCACTATTTACCTATGAAGCAGTCTTCCCATTGTACTATCCCTGGGTAATGATGGCTCTTTCAAAATGTACAAAAATAAATAAAATATATGAGGTGTTGGAGATGAAAGTGCATAAACACTCTTTGTGAATGCTTCTAATGGTTTTCTTTCTGCTTTACACTATCCTAAGAGCTTTTATGATTGCTAACAGTTTGCTTTCTCATTCACAACAAATTACCTCCAAACCACTTGATAATACTTCCCTCTTCCAATTTTCACTCATAGCCTTTGCCCTCCTTCCTTCCTTCTTGAGCATTTTAGCACCCTACTGCTTCGCTTGCAGGAGGATTTCATTTTTCCCATTGATCCAAAGCTTCAGGAGACACTGCTCAAAAACAGCTGGCAGTAATTGTGAAGCTAAAATCAGCACTACCTTTTCAATTTTTCCTCATCAGCATGACGGCAGTCCCGGAGCCCTCTCCTTTTGACTCCTTTGGTCTTTTGGATAATGCTAGTGAGATTGTTTCCAAGAAGCATTTATAATCACTGGTAGCTCCAGAATAATAAACAATACATGATAATAAAGCAGATGAGTCTATTATGTGAGTAATGCCACTTTCTGAAATGCCATATCTCAAACCTCAAAATCGTGTGTCAATTACTTTGGCTTACTACCAGCAGTATTTGATTTGTCCAGTCTTCAAGATCAACATTTGGAAAGAAAAAAGTCTATTCTTTCCAATCTGAGGGTCTCTAGTCGGTCTTTGAAGCTCTCACTGATCTTAACTTGTCTGTCACTGCTGTAGAAGAGAAAATAATAAACTCTTTGGTGATTAACTCCAATAAACCCTTCTACACTTCTTATATTTTATATACCAAATCAGATAATTAGCTACCACCAATATGAATTCAAATCCATTGAGAGACAAAATGATTTTTAGTTGTCAACTTGACGTAACTTAGAATAACTTAGAAGAGAGAAACAGGTTTTCCCAAACAAGCAAACAAGTGGGTGTGGGCATACTCATTTATCTGTTCTTGACTGTGGAGGGGATATATCTAGCTGCTGAAAGTTCTTACCTTGCTTTCACCACAATAAAAGACAACACCTGAGATTGTAGGCAAAATAGGCCTCCTTCTCCCCTACATTGTTGTTTTCCAGGGTATTTTATCACAGCAACAGAAATGGAATTAGAACAGGGAATAGCTTTCTTTTCTCTAACAGGCTAGGTCCCCATGCTCTTCTCAAAACCAACAGCTCCACTTTCATTCTTTTTCATTCCTGGTATTTCTGTGTTAATTGGTTCAACAGAGTACATAACTTAAGAAGACTGAGACCTACTGCCCTAGATAGTGCTGAAGATCACTCAGAATATGGAAAGTCCCTGGACCAATGATACTGCCTAGTGACTGAAGTATTTAGCAGGAATTAGGGAAGTTCCTTGCGGCATTGTGAATAGACCTGATTTAATATTGAGGGAGGTATTCAATATGGTAACCTCAAATAAGTTTTGATTGATATCTGGAAAACAATCAGATGGAACTAAGAACCATTTACATTATAATTGTTTGAAGTTTAGCTCTTTCTCCCATGTGTATTATCTTTATCCCCAACTTTAGAACCATCCACTAACTTCTGTCTTGCAAATTTTGAACACTCAGGATATTATCTACCAACACAATGTAACAAGACTGGGAAGACAGGGAATAGACTTTTGGACTTTAGTTAGTGTTCTTATGTATTTTACTTACTTAATAATCAAGCTCGGTCCACAACAAATGCTGACTACGTTTTAAATCCAGACATTTTACTCGGATCATTAAGGCAACTCATAAATATTTCCTTTTTGCTTGCTTGTTTCCTAGTTTTCTCCACTATTACTTTATTATCACCTCCATAAACAGGATTGGGCTGCTTGGCATGGACTTTGAAGCCCCTGACCATTATGCTGGTTTAATCTTGATACATCTTTTTCTTGTCTAGCAACATCAATATATTTGTAGGTCTCTAATCAAAGAAAGAATTATATCTATTCTAAACATTTGGTGATGAAGGCCCTCCAGACAGACAATAGAACTACCCTTCCTTTTATGAGGTCATAAGTTCTAAGTCTTCAAATTTTATCTGTAACCATAAGCTCAGCCCAAGAAGACTCCCCACACTTTGATCATTGAAATTTGGCACAGTAGCTCTTGAGACACACCCCAAAATACTACTATTATGATGAACCTCTTAGCATGTTAATCTCAGATTGCCTCTTTCACTCAGGAGCCCCAACCAGATTATAAACTCCTTGAGAGCAGGGACTACCATATCTACCTGATGCTTAATATGGGGGCAGATATGAACTAGAAAACATCAGTAAGTGGATTGTTCTTTAGATTACACATCCTGTAGTCTCCAAGATCAGATGGAAAGAAGCACTTCCTGCTCTCAGTTGAAGCAGAGAACAAAACTACTAGAATGTGGCTGTTGTTCTGCCCTTCTGGTCCCTCCAGACAGCCAAGCTCACTAATTTAAAATTCTTTCAGCAATTACTGTCTTCTGAATTAATTTTATAAGAGATCAGTAGCCAATTAGTGAAATAAAACTGAGTAGGATTGGTTTTAACTGTACTAAATGTTAGAATGGGGACTGACCTCCACAAACAAACATTCCTAAACATTAAGGTCATTTAGTTTGATGTTAAAGACTGCTGTGTTTCACTGGGCCCCATTAAAAGATCTGTTTATGTGCAGCCAGAGACTCAATTTTAAAATATTATTATGCAAATAGTCATTTCAAAATACACACTGAGACTTGAATGTTTATTCACTTAGTTTGTAAAAATAATATGATGATGAAATTCCAGAAACTGTAAATGCAAAAACAATTGATTTGTGAAAGGGCTGATACATTAAAAGTGACCTTTGAAGATGCTGTAAAATGTAGTGATGGGGTTGTTATGTTATACACAGGATCGATGCCATGGGAATAAATCAAGAAGATGTTTTTTAAGATCCACCTTTTCCAGTCAGGGCTTGAGACTAGTCAGATGTAGCCTTGTGACATTATCCTCATAGGAGGATTAAAACTGCCTTAATGCTCTATAGAAAAATAATCAAATTCAATTAAAAATACACAGAAATGAGTCAGACACTGTCCCTATGAATATTTTCCTAATGAGGCAAATTAATGAACATAGGAGTCATTCATACTTGGAAAGTATATGGAAAACTGAGACATGCTAGTTGTTTTGCCACTATTTTATCTTTCTATCAACCAAGGTGAGTAAGACACTTGGGCCATAACATCTCATTTAATCTCCCAATTCCCAAGCCTGAAAGCAGCTATTAATCCTATTACAGATAACACTGATGTATAAAGAGAATATGTGTCTTGTTCATTATGTTAGAGTACACACTAGGGCTTAAATACAAATTCTAGCCTGATATGCTCTTGGCAGCCCAAAGGGTCACCGCTGCTTTATAGCCCTTATTACTATCATGCTACTGTTATCAAATAGTCATGGTTGTCCCTAAGTTGGTTTACATTAGATTGATTAGGATATTATTTTATGTAAAATTATTACTTTTTTAAGTTAGATGACAAATCTTACTGAAAATATTACTATGTGACGATGATATTTTGTGTGTGCACAAAAAAAAAAAATAACTAGAATGACAGGCAATTTCTTCCCTGCATGCTTTGAGAAGTTGCATCCTAATTTCCTTAAAAAGGACACCCAAGATAACATAGGCTGTAAATGCAATCAGCAGGTATTCTATAATATGAAGAAAGATCTGTGTCTTTTCTCTGTCACCCAATGTCCCTATGATTTTAAATTGCCACTTGAAACTCATTAAAATACCATTTAAAAAAATGTGAACTGAGACTGATAACCCATGCTACTGTATGTTCACAAGGGCTATATTGGATAACACATAAAACCTTTTACTCTGTAGAATTTTACAAGTGTTAAAGACTTTGCAGCAGTTTTATAATAATTCTAATTAATTATTCAATAATAATCTTATTTGTTAAACCCTTTGTCAAGTTCCTTAGACCTTTTCAATTACCATTTTTCTTCTGTGTCTCAGGTATAATAAAAATTATGCTTTGGTACATGTATTTAAACCAGGCAGCATTAATGGAATTTACTATCCACACATCAAATGAATAAAAATTAAATTTTATTTTGGAGCACTCACCTCTGATCATGAAAGTTTTTTCCCTACGCTAGTTGTATATTTTTGCTTCTGAGGTCAATACCACTATTCAAACTAATCTACTACTGATTTGACCTTGCCAGTAAAATCATCTTTCTATAGTGAATATTTTCCCCAAATCATCTTTTTTGAAGTTGTTCATAATTTCAGGTTCTTACACTTCTTCCCTGTGTTAATCCTGTAGCCCTATAAGTGGACAACTCACCTCAGCCAAACTTACCTTCTGTAGTGGGTTCCTAGTGATCTTAAACAGTTTTAATTCAAACTATAATGATTTTCTATACTACTCTGCAATTAAAAACAATGAATTCATGAAATTCCTAGGCAAGTGGTCAGAACTTGAAAATATCATCTTTAGTGAGGTAACCCAATCACAAAAGAACATACATGGTATGCAGTCACTGATAAGGAGATATTAACCCAGACTCTCAGAATACCCTAGACACAATTCGCATATCAGTAGATTTCCAAGAAGATGGAAGGAGAGACCCCTGGTCCTGGAAAGACTGGATGTAGGGGAATGTCAGGACAGAGAAGCAAGAGAGGGTTGAATGGGGAAAAGAGGGAAGGAAGGGGGCTTATGGGACTTTTGGGGAGGGAGGAAACAGGAAAGGGGAAATGATTTGGAATGTAAATAAAAAAATTTAGAAAATAAAAAAAATTTAAAACAAACAAACAAACAAAAAAATTTTCATTGATTATGCAGCATCATCATTTCTCTCTTATACTTCTAGGTTCTCCATTGATGGCCTCACTTCTGTTCACCCTGATTTACTATGTCTCCATCACTTTCCATCTAATCATATGTGATCATTCAATATATTAGGTGCTGATCCCATTCATCTTACATCCACTGTAATTCTATATCTCTCTTCTCTTCTCTTCTCTTCTCTTCTCTTCTCTTCTCTTCTCTTCTCCTCTGTCCTCCTCTGTCCTCCTCTGATCTCTTCTCCTTCGCTCCCTTCCCCTCCTCTCCCCTCCCATCTCATTCCCTTCATCCCCTCCCCTCTGCTCCAGTCCTCTCCTCTGTTCTTCCCCCTCCCTTCCCTTCCCTCCCCTCCATCCACTCCCCTCCTCTCCTTTTCTATCCTCTGTTCTTCCCCCATCACCTGCCCTATGCCCTATTCTTCCCTCCCCTCCCCTACCTTGTCTTCTCTTCTTTCTTGCACTGAGAGACTCAAATAGTTTTTAAGACCTGTTATTTCACAATGACCGTTTTCTAATCCTTGTATCCCATGTCAAAGTAGTTATGTTTTCTTTTTCTGGATTTCTACAGTAGCTATCTGTTTTATTATCGCTCTAATCTTCTTGTTTGATTTCCTGAAGAAATGTATATGATGCTCATTAAATGTAAAGGTCTCTTTCAATTAATTTATATATATTTTCTCACAGATTCATCAGGATGACCTATTGATGTAAGTTTTATATTTTCATCTTGATTTCATTTAGAAAGATATCTTTGACAGGGAGACTAACCTTCATAGCTCTTAAGTAAGGGTCAGAGCAGCATTTGAATTCAAAGTAAAGTTCCCGAATGTGAGCATCACTATGTCATGTTTTAGTCACAGTGAAAGCTACCGTTGTTGCCATCCTAGAAGCTATTTTTTCTACTTCTATTTTGATTTTTTTTGTCATATCAAGAAAATGTAAAATAAAGGAGTTATATACAAGTAGGAAGCGAAATGAGTAAAAAATTCAATGCCATCCCTAAATCACTCCTTTGGGTTTTCAACTTACCTTGCTCATTGTCTGTCGTGATGGTAGCCTGTAATGTTTATTAAAAGTAAGATCGTCATGGAAGCTCTTCTTAAAGTCTCTGTTTTTCCTGAATAGGTTCCACACAATCCTACAGATGCTATCACTCCTCTTAAGGCATAAATATAAAATAACCTTCCTTATCCTCATTCCCCCATATCCTTAGTAGAAAGTAGACTATAATTTTGGAGGCATATGCTGAAGCATCAAGTAGACCAAAGCAGAAAATGGCCAAATTCACTTAGGATCTGAAGGCAAAGTGGAACAGCTCAGCAGCACAATCAAGTATCTTATCACTTGTCCCTTTACTTTGAAGGATCACAACTCTGCACTTTTCACTTAGTGAACTCCAGAAATAATAGTCAAGCTAAGCAGATTTCACACAGGAGTATAGAGAATATGAATAGAGTTAAATAATATAGCTTTTATAGTCATGTATGGGGTTCAATGGAGCCTTTTCTACTTATCAGTTCAGTGAATGGGACATGTTTTAGCCCTGAGTATTACTTAAGATTTTTTTCCTTCTGAAAACCTTGATCATACACATTTCTATCAAAGCTGTTTGTTAAGATGTAATGTAGTATCATATTTCTACCTTATTTCTTCCTGTTGGTCCCCCAAAGAAAAAGACATATTATAAGAATACACTGTTCTATAGACACAATAACTATGTCAGCATCACCAAAATGTTACTCATTTTGTGAAGTCTATAGGAATGTGAATATCATGAGTAGCTAATTGACAGATTCCATGGAAGCCAGAAAGAGGACAGGTAATTTGATCTTGATTAAAAAAGGAAGCAAACATAATTTATTAGTTGTATCTGTGATTGTTACTTTTATCATCTAGATAAAATCTATAAGAAAAGCTAGGAAGAAAGTCTCGATGGGGTATTACCTAAATCAAGTTGGCCTAAGGTCTATTGGGGATTGTCTTGAATTCTTAACATGATGTTGGAAAACACAGCATAAAAGTGGCTTGTATCATGATCTAGGTTTATGTCCTGGATTGTATAAAAGAGGATAATATAAGCCAAGCAACATAATGCAAAATTCATTCTTGCTCTATTCTTGACTATGGATGTGACTAGCTGATTGAAGTTCTTGCTACCTTATTTCACTTCACTGATGGAGTTCAGACTGAAATGTGAACTAAAATAAACACTTTTGCCTTTAAATTACTTTTGTCAGAGTATCTTATTATAGCAAAATGATATGAAACCAAGACAATTTTATTCAATAAATTAATACCAATGAGCCAACTACTGTAGGCAAAACACAATTCTGGCAATGAAATTATGCTGGAAAAAAACACATATACTAACTAAAATTATAGAGGTCCTGTCAATAAACTGTTCACAGTTCAATGGAAGATGTCAACAATATAAAAATAAATAGGTAACTATACAAAGTAAACTTTTGATTAATGGTACAAATAAAGCTAATGTGGTACATTGGCCTAATAACTGGGAGATTTTTCTCTAACATATTAACTTGTGTTTTCATTAGTAGACTTTCATTTTGAGAATTTGTATTGGTATGATTTACTGAATGATAACTCCCAGGAAAACATGGAAGTGATGAATATACCAGGAAAGAATGGAGAGCAAGAAAGACTGTAATATCAAATAGAATTTAACTTTGACATAGTTATCAGGGAAACTTTGGGAAAACATGGTTTAATTTTAGAATTGTCCCTATTATGAAGTCTGGGAGCAAATTATTTTTACTTCACATCCATGATTTATTGGCTAAGTATATACTCTATAATAGACTAGAATATGAATCTACAGGTACTCCAAGCTTTCTGTTTGTAGCCAAAGATATTGTAGTGTACTGAAAGTTATCTTACAATTAAAAGATATTGACAGTGAGGATGGAAAGCACACTGGGAAACTGGGAATTTATAGCACAAATTTAAATGTCATTACATGGTCATAGTGATTGTGATTTATGATTAGATGAGTTTAAGCCAACACTGAAAGATGACAAGGAGTTAGTCTTGTAAAGAACAAGAGACTGTATTTTTTATGAGGCACTATTTGTAGAAGACTCTGGGAATAATAGTGTGTTGAAAGACATGAAAACTCCCCAGGGACCATACTAAATGAAAACCATAATACTGTGACACTTGGAAAATATGCAGTATTGTGCAGTAATTTAATCTGAATTTAATTACTCTACCCTGGAGGGAAAGGAGATAAACAACTTAAAATTTTAGGATGTCCATGAAACTTAACAAGATTTCAAAGACTCCTTCCTCTCCAAGATTATATAAACTGTTAAGGACAACTGTGGAGGAGACTCTCCAATCAACAAACTTCCCATGAGAGACATACTGGCTTACAGAATAGGTTGCAAGTTAGTTTGGAAGTTCTAAGAATGCAGATTTCATGAGTTGTGTGAGCCTTTTTGGTCCTTTTTTAGACTTCTATGCTTTTGTGAATAACCCCTCACTCATAGTCAAAATGTAACCATAGTAAACTCATGAGTTCAACAAGTTTGAGACTTTTGTCTATTGTTCTTATTTTGGGTAGATTGGCATTCATTATCATGTCCCCAAGAAAGTCACACACTATTGTGCAGAAATTTGAGGATCATATAGAGGCATTTATGTTTATTCTAAGAACAGCACCTTGTTATTAGAAGGCTCATAGCATTGGACTGACATTACTCTATTTAGGAAAATCACACTAGCCACTCTAGGTGGGGGAAATAGTGGAGGAGAGAAGAGAGAAGTAAACAGGACTCTAGCTGTTTAGTTTACTGCAGTGCTATAAATGAGATTGTAAAGCATTAAAAAGGAGTAAAATTGAGAAGATGTGAAAGATGGCCAGAAGTACCTGTATTGTATAAGACAGATATAGGACTTACTAATGAATTGAGCATGGATGGAAGGAGAATGGAAGGATCTGAAGATATGCTTGGGCTCCTGACTGTAGTCATTGAAAAGACCAGAGAGTCATTTACTAAAATTCAAAAGGACAAAAATGAGAAAGTAAAGTAGCTTAGCACAGTGCTAATGGAATACAATCCAATGCCATGCCTAATCTAGAATTCTTGGTCATGAGCATTAGAATGGAGCAAATGGATGTGCCCAGACCTTCAATTACCATTAGACTTAAACTGTCATGAACTGGTAGTAGTACAAGCATGATGCTCATTTAGTGAAGACCATATGGAGAATTATGATTATTTTTTCCTACCTAGCAATATGGGTGAGGCATTTTCTTACAGTGCTGGCAATAGCAAAAGATACAGATAGCTTCCAGGCACATATTTAAGTACATTGTGTTACCTTTAATTTCATATATTGTTGTTCATTCTTATATTTTTGCATTTGTCAACAAAGTCACACAAGTGTCTCCTGCTTTTGATGTATTAACTGAATTTTTCTTCAGCATGGGGAACGGAATCTAAGACTCAGGAGTGCTCAGCATGTGCTCTGACATCCCCAGTCTGAAATATGTTTTTGATTTATAGTATTTACAAATTATGATATTTTCATTTGGTCATACAATCTTTTCAAGACAGATATGTGTAATTGGTTCATTGGATGCTGGGTAACTTAAAACACAGGGATCTCTTCTTATGTATGCAAATGCAGCTCCTAAATAATACCAAAGAAACCACCATAATCATGTACATGATATGCAAACCAATTCATGTTATCAAAGAAATTCTTTCTGAAAATGAAAGTTGTTCCTTCCTTTCATAGCAATGAGTCCTATTTCAGCTCTGCTTCCTGTGCGATGTCATTTGCTTTCACTTTTTATCTGTGCATTGATCTAAAGCCAAAGTCCATTCAGTGTTTTCACCAAAGCTTCTGTCTGCTACTTTTCATTCTTTGATGCAATAATCAAGTGTTATGTGAAAATAGAAATTATTCTCTGTAGAAATAGAATCAAATGACAGTAGGCATAGTAAACTACACAGTTATAAGAGAAATTCTAGAACCATGATGGTGGAATGATGCACTGCCAACTAAAAAGTGTTGATAGAAATGTTTGTAAGAAAAGAGCAACTGAGAATTCCATCAAAGATAATAACACCCTTCCTAAAATTACTATTCATTATAAAGTTCTTGACTAAGGAATCCAAGATAGTGGCACCCAGACAGATTGTTAGCTTGATTCCATATAAAGCATGGACCCATCAAAAACTACTCTCAACCAAAGCTAAGGGAAACAATCTGGATAGAGTTCAAGGACACATACAACTCAGGGGCTCTGGTGATTTTTGAATGCTTGAAGTACTGTCTGGAAGGAGTCTAAGACTGATTTTTAGATTTAGCTAAATGCTGTACTCATAAACAATCTTTATCTTGCATGGGTAATAAAAAGTGGTGTGGAAACTAAAAACAAGTCAAGTTCAAGTTCTTTGCCCAGTGGATTGCACCAGCTCATTAAGCACGTGGCATGTATTCCATTTGGAAACACTAAACTATAAACAGTTTTTAATTAAATTATCTTATTTATGTACATTCCAAATGTAGCCACCCTTCCTGGACTCCCTTCCTGAGTTTTTCACCCCATCCTTCCTCCCCTTTTCTTCTGAGAGGGTGCTCCCTCACCCACCAGCATTCTCCTTCCCTGAAGAATCAAGTTTCTATAGGATTAAGTGCATCCTCTCCCACTGAGGCCAGACAAGGCAGTCCCCTGCCACAGACCAGTCTATATATGTAAAAATTAAACAGCTAAAATTTCTGTGTTAAATTAAATGGATGTTAAGAATGCAGTACTCTGAAATAGTTTATTAACAACTATGCATGATTTCCATACAAGACTTGGCTTTCGTGCACATGTGTCTGTGTGTGTCTGTGTGTGTACGTGCGCGCGCGCTCGCGCGCATGTTTGTGTGTGTGTGTGTGTGTGTGTGTCTTAGTTTTAGTAAATTGAATTTTAGGAATAATTCAACAATACATTTGAACCAAAGAATGTTTCAAATAAGCATGTGAAAACAGTTATAAAAGGCTGCTTAAGCCAAAAGAACACTTTCCGGATGGAAAGGTATATATTTGATACATTCCCAATGAATCAAATTCGTATCTCTCAAACCTTAATTCCTGATCATTGTACCTTCTTCATTTAAATAACCAATTCTACCTCTAAATATTTATTGATTATTTTTTAAATTAAAATACATATATACATATACATATTTATGTTTGTGTGTGTATTTATATGTGGAAATTCAATGCTTTCATTCGATATGTTAGTTGTATCTGATTTCAGGCCTAATAATTTGATTTTAGATAATCAATTGATCACTTCATCCTGCTCTCCACACGCCTCCCAACAGACTTCCCAACCTACCTCCTGTCCTCTGAATATGTGCTCATATATGAATACATCCCATTGAATCAAATTAGTACTACCTACTTGTACATGCATGGAAAGGGATCATCCACTGGAACATAGGTATCCCATGCAGACACACGCCCCCATAAGAATGACTGCCCCTTCCCAAGCTACCATCAACTACCAATACTTCCTAGGGTACTGATGGAGACTCATGAGCTCCACCACCAGACCACCTGGAATTGTGACTGGCTTCAGTCTATGCAGGGCCATAGAGACAAACATAGCTACTGTGAGTTCTTAAGTGAAAGAGCCATGCTCTGTTCAGAGCACAGAAAATCATAGCATTCCTCCCATCCTCCAGTTTGTACCTCCTTAGGAGTTCAAAGTGTTTCATGCTAGAAGTTTGAGAACTTGCTCTCCCTGGATTTGCATTTCAGTTTAATGGGGTACTTTAAGTATACAAAGGTATTTGGAGATAATTCAAATTCTGAACATTTTGATTACCATCTCCAAAATCAGGGCAACAGTTGTGCCTACCTTACTGAGCTGCAAAACATCACTAACGATTTAAATAACCAAAGACCTGAAATATCATAAGGGTTCAAAAATATTGGTTATACTTGTTAGCAGCAGCAGTAGCAGTAAGTTTTCAGGTCTTTAGTGTCAATAGGAATAGGCCCCTCCTCCACACACAGTTCTGAATAAAGATCTCTAACCAGAGTGAGATGAGGCAAGAGACTTCAGATGCTGACTGAATATTCTGTGCCCTTATACATATGCAAGAAGGTTTCATTATTATGAGACTGATAGGCTGAAGGCGTTCCACTGTGCATAGGGGAAATGTTTTAGGTTTCAAAGCAAAGAGAGACAGATAACACTGGCAAGAAGCAATCTCAGTCTGACTAGTGTTTTTTGCTTTGCTCTTAGAATTCAGATCAGAGGTCAGGTTACAAGGCCACTAAAACACTTTGAAATGTTCAGGGAATTCAAAATATAAGAAAAGTAAAGTCAACAGTAGTTACTGAGCTATTGGCTCCAAGAGGTTTTTGTTAAGCTCACTAGCCCACTTCTATTCTAGGGAGTGATTTTTAATTTTTCATAAACAATCTGTATTACATATACAAATAGTATTGCTATTCTATTTCTAACTTAGGAAACTGACTTTCTCCAACCTCCTTATGACAGCTTCCAGGATTTTCTCCTAACATGCAGGATATTTTTTTTTTAAAACACTAATAAATTTAAATTGTCCTTGAACCAAAAAAAAGAGGAAAATAAAGTTTTTTCTGTGCTTTAAGAATTTTTGTCTTAAAGAAATCTGAAAGAGATCATGAATTACTTCAAGCTATAACTCATTTGCTTCCCAACAATAACTCTCATTTTACAAGCACAAAATCCTTGAAGAACGAGAAGGTTGGTCTACAACTATCAAAAAGGAAAGATCATGGTTACTATAGCTTCTATGTACATGTTAAGATGACCCTACATCTTTTGAAACCCTACAACAACTATTTAAGGAATTTTCCAGTCAATGAATTTTCTTAAGCTCTTAGTATATATCAGGCAATTTTAGAATATTATGGCTAGATCTCTAAATTTACTTTTTTTCCTTTCATGTAGAAGCTATTTGCCTCTGACCTGCTCACACTTACCACATGACTATCAATAAATCAGTTGGTGGAACTTTGCTTAAGTACGTTCCTTGGTGGTGGACATGGTAGTGCATACCTCTAATTCTAGTTGGAATCTAAGAAATCATGATTGTGAGTTGAAGGCCAGCTTGAATTCTATGGATAGTGTGTGACTGAGAAAAACAAAGTAGAGAAAAATCAGATTAACTAGTAGTTAGCTATAGGGAATGTAGGACAGGAACTCCCAAATGTATCATAAGCTATTCAGAAAATAAAACCAAATGTGGGAATAAGAATGTTGAAAAGCTAAAATTATTTCTGCAATAATCTATTGCTTCCAGTGTAATATTTATTTAATGAATAAAAAAAATAAATAAACCAACAACAACAATGTCTGATTCAGTTAAGAGACTCATTCAACCAGCTAAGAAAATCTAAACAACATGGGAAATTTTATTAATAGGCACGAAAACCTGTCCTAAGCCAGCATGAATATTTTAACTTTTTTATCTTGACAATGTCTTACAGTATTTAAACCAGTGTATTCAAAATCCTAATCTGTGTCATGATGATAAAAAAGACAGGATATACCTGACATCATAGAAATTATGATAAACTATGTGTGGGGCAGGGGCCAGAAAAGTAACCCTAGGACTTCAAGATCTGCTAAGAAGGTTTATCAAGAAAACATATTTGAATAAATTATCTCCAGCTTTTGTTTAGTTTCAGTCAAAATAAAATGAGAAGTTTTGAATGACTCGAAAACATTTTGAAAGTATAAAATACCTCTACTTTGCAAGAGGTTGTTCAAATGGAAAATCCCCACCATGGTGGACTTCCTCTTACCCATGAGCCTCTTTTACAACTTTTATCTCAGTTGAAGGCACATTCTCAATGAATACAACTGCTCAAGTCAAATCACAGGAGTTTATGTCAGTGCCTGTATTCAGGCTGTTTATTTGCTTTAAAATAAAATAATATAAAATTACGTATTTGATGCCTACTATTTGTAAGGCTCTATTTTAGAGACCATGGTTTGAGATATGATTAAACCAAAATTATAATATTCAAAACCTTTCAATGTTGATCTACAAAAATAGCAGCAAGTTAGCATATATCCTGACAATATATAACACAACATATAACTCACATAGTACCAGTTTAGGGCATCTAAACTGCTACCAATTTGGTCTTAACATAGCTCATCCTCCTGGTCTACAGTTCCCTATACATAACCAAATGCACATCCAAACTGCATATAAATTTTACTGAACAGTGAGTAGAGTACCACATTTTCTTACCTAAGCATCCCAGTGACTCTCCTTGGCATTTAGTAGTAAACCCAAGGTCCTTCATTAATATGATGTAAAATAACTCCCCAAATTACATTACTTACTTTGTAAGAATTTCCATGACCTTTTTAATACCTTTTTTATATTCAAACTTTGGGAGGACTTGTAAGGTACTTTCCAGGTAATAATTTCTCTGACTCTTAATGACTTTCTTTGTCATTCAAGTTTCATATCAAGACACTTCTGCATGTCACGGCTCTAAGTATGTTTTATGACCATTTCTTTTTGCTTCCTTATAGTTGTTTATCAAGCTGTCTAGTTAGTATTGCTTAAGAGAAAGCTTCATGAGGAGAGTACTAACTTAGGTGTGCTCAAAGTGGTGTCCTCAATGGCTGGAGGTAAGGTAGTAAGCTGCTGAGGTATTGTAGGCATTCAGTTCATGAAAAATGAGTTTATGCATAAATGAAAGAATACCCACCATGACTGTCAGCACATGCCTTTATATATGAAGTTTGAAAACAGTAGCATGTGTCATTATTATCTTTTATTTCTCTAGCATAGGGTATGAAGTAGATACCCAAGACATGACTATTGAGAATATAAATCTCAAAAAAAAATCATGCTTTTTGAGTTTGTTTAACAATGTTCCAAATTCTTGTTGCTGAGGTTCAAACCCAAGACCTCATGCCTGCCTAAGCAGAGGCTCTTCCTCTAGCCGATCCCACAGCTTTTATTCTTCTATATCAGGGTCTAAAAAAGGTTAATGTATTTGGTAAAGTGAAGTCAAAGAACAAGGGAAAATGAAAAAAGAGAAACAAAGAGGGAAAGAGATGAAATGCTGAGTGTCCCTCAGGCAAAGGGAAGGGGGGAGGCAGCTTTTCAAAGTGAACTGTCTGACAAGGCAAGTACTGAGTGAACGCTGCACATCAACAAATGGATTTCGCCTGAAGATGAATTTTTCTAACTTTGAAGAGAGTAGTGCCACGAGGAAAGGGGGAAAAGTAAGAAAGTGGTTTTAAAAAATTAAGGAAGTTTATTTAGAAAAGCAAAACAAATACTCTTTGGGGTTCATATATTGCTCAGAAATGGGCTTGGAGAACAAACATATCTATAAAAAGACATTGATAGAATCAGTGAAGGAAATCAAGCTTTCTCTTGATGGGTCTGAGCTGGGACAAGAAGGGACAGGGCCTCTAAATCCTTTTTACCACTTTGGAAAAGATTGGCAAGTGTGTCAAGGCAGCACAGGAGACTCTTGTTAGGACTATCTTGGGCTCAAGGGATGGATGAGGCACGGAACACAGTCACATCCCTGAAGTCAATGATATCTGAAATTTTCCATGGAAGCTAATAGAGAAGTGACTCTTGGTTAAGGAATCCTGCAGTGAGTGGCAGTCTCTGTTCAGCAAGTGTGAAGATGCCAGGGATTTTTTTAGAAGAAAGAGTTAAAATGACAGTGACTCCGTGAAGACTCAGACCGGAAAATCAATGTTTAAGAGTTTGTGATTAAAAACCTGCAATTGCTATTTGTCTTTCTCCTACTATGAATATATAATACATAAAATTACTTTCCCCTTCATGGGCTTCATTTGTTCTGAGAAAAAGGATTTCCATCATTTGAGAAGATTAAAGAGGTAATGTGCACAAACCACTCAAAAATAACATATAGCAGGAAGAGATTCAAAACAGGCCCTATAGTTTTAAGACTTAAATTATGTTTTACTTGTCAATTAGAAATAAAATAAAATGAATGGCTAATGCATAAAGATCTTTTGTAGAATGATTTTAAGTGAATTATTATGCATGATCACTCCTAAGGACATGTAGTTCAATGCCTGTAGTTCAATGATAGGCATGAGGACATGCATCTATAACAAGATTATGGTTCTCTTAAAAAGAAAGATAATTCACACTGAGAAGAGCCATGAAAACCGGTCTGTTAGTCATATAGAATAGCTTAGTGTGGGGCCAGTGCTGTATAGTTGTACTGTACTGATAGTATATACGCATTTTATTATCTAGAGCAAGACTTTCAGCACAGCCTATTTATTAAATACTTCAGAACTATTTTCTCTATATATGTATATATACATATATATGTGTGTGCATATTTCGCTGTATATATTTGTGTATGTATAGGAAAAAATATGTATATATGGCTCTATATTATGTAGGCAAATTTATACTGTAGAGCATTCACCACTCTATTCACGTCTATGCATCCATTATCTCTAAATGCAAACAGAGATTGATACAGCATTTGTTCCCTATTTCTCTCCTCTACTCTCTCCTGATAACCACGGTGCATAGTTTATATCTGACCCTGTACTAATTCTGGATATTTCACATAAGGGATTCTTAGAACATCTGACATTAGGCGACTAATTTTTTCCTTTAGTGTTTTTGCTATCCTTCTATGTTATAGCACATTAATAACTTCTATTATTCCTTCCTATATCTAAGCTACATTCAGTCACATAACCTTGCATAATTTTTTTACCAACTTCTCAGTGGATAGATATTTATTTGATCCTTGCAAAACTGCTTTGGTGAGCATGTGTTTATACCTACTCTTAAAGCATCTCTAGCAAGTAACATGTGCAAGCGATTCTGGCCAAACCCACCCTGAATGAGTAGACTGAGAGGATTTTAGTAGAAGGAATCTGTTAAAAGTATTGATGAAAGATTAGAATTGCATTGTAATTTTAACACTCTTTGGTAAACACAATCCCTGTATAAGACTAATGGAACATCCCCACCTAACCTCCATAGATAGATAGATGCTTTTCAAAAATTAAGACCTAATAACTAGGGGAAAAAAGCAGTGTTTCCAGACAAATAAAGGATCAATGAAATTAGAGAATTAGTACTGTCATGTGTCAAATGCAGATATTTTACCTAAAGAAATAAGTAACCTACCGAGACATTCTACTTACCTTTTTCAGGATTTCTTTCTGAACATATTTCAAGAGCAAAATAGAAGGTTACACACTTTGTACAAGTGGCTGCATAATGAAGTTGAATGTGCCAAAAAATGATCCTTGGAGACCCCTCATGGTGATCTGAGAGGGGGTGTCAGGATTTGACAAAGGCACATGTGAATAATGTCCAAGGTAAAAAGAAGAGAAATTGTTATGGCAATTATTCTAATGAAAAGTAACACTCAGTGTCAGGTCTACACATTATCCTATACAGGAAGCTCAAGGATGTCTCAGAGGGTTGTGAATGGACCGTTTGATGTCATGCTTTGTACTTCTATAAAAGCTTACTTATGAGAAGTTCAAAGTGGTTTCTGTGGCCTTTTGAGTCCCTTTCAACCCCTTTGTGGGATGGATGGCAAATGTTATTCTCATTTTACAGATGATAGGAAAGTTGAAATGCCCAGAGGTTAAGTGTGTGTTTCACACTCATCTTTCAGATTTCTAGGGCAGGGCACAAGGCTTGTCTCCAAAAAGGGCACAGAGATGGCCTTGTCACTTTCCTGCCCTTTGTCACAAAGTTGGCACATAATGGTTATAAAACCCCTAGGTAATCCAAACAAACAAAGAATAATTTAGTACTGTCAAATGCCCAAACTAAGGTTTGTGTTTTTGGGTCATAATGATGTGATTTGATTCACAATATGGAGTTATTTTTACATTTGTTGTATACTTTATTTATTGGGAATAATACAGTTGTGTTGACATCATTAGGTCTTCATAGGTATCAGAATAACATAAGAAAGTTCTCTTTTTATGACAATCATTTCATTTCATTGTCATAAGATAAATATTGTAAAGCAACATCAAGCATGAAATCTACTTAGCATAGAACAAGGATATAATGATTTTTAGTATAAGAATAATTTCTCTTGAGGTAAGACTTACATTAATAATATTGATTAGTACTTTAGTTATTAAGATATTTATTTTATCACCCAGTATCATACTAGGTCACTGATGTCATAAGTACTAGCTGACTATCAAAATTACTCTGTGTAATTTTGTTTCATGCAGAAAGTAAAAAAAGTGTTGTATTAAAATAAGAGTGAGAATAATAAAAGTTAGCACATACATGGAAAAGGATTTATAAAGAAATTTAAAACAATACTTACTTCATAATTGTCCTACAACATCCTACATTATACTAATTAGCTAATAACTAATTAACTATTTGTATAATCCTATATTATATTATGCAATATTCTAACAATATCTGTTGCATATCTCATTCATGTCTAATGTCTATTTCTTCTATAATAACATTGAATTTAATTTCTAATATTTACATTCTATTCAATTATTCAGCTGGATTTTAACTCACTGAATCAAATCGTTTAAAAAACTTGAAGAGCTATAACAGTCCTATACATATGCAGTTTTTCTGCAAAAAATAGAAGATATATCTACAGATAAAGAATGTTTGTAATAAAGTATAACTGTCTTTTATATATATTTTACTTATAATATATAAGACCATATGAATATAATATATTCATTTGCAATATATTATACATATTCCACAAAATTTAACACAAGTTATATACACAATGAGAGTTGCTCTCAAAAGATTTAAGGCATCAATTAACATAGCCTCCCAAATTCCAGCATTGAGAACTTTCTCTATTAGTGTCTCCTTTAATGAATGGCTTTTGACCACTGATCTTTTTAAGCCATACAACTAATTCTGACTATAACTTCTATTAAATACTACTTCCCAGCATGCTGTTATCCAAGCACACAGAGATCTATTTCTTTTCTATAATGTACAGAAAAAATTAATTTCTGAAAGTCATAAAAACCAAAGACAATTTATACATTTTGGTAAAGGAAAGTTTATGAATCTGCATTCCTCATACTCATTTACTAATACATGGGTAAAGTCAGAAAAAAGTCTGATCCTGCCCTATGAGATGTGCATTTTGCAGTGATTAGTAATTACTGGGAATGAAGATTAAGCATCCACTGAAGAAATATGTTCATCATCATTTATGTAGAACTAAATATACAAAAAATATCCTGCTAAAGATGAAGAAAAATTGTTCTGCAACTATAGGGACAACAATTTTACTGTGTAGAACATTCTAGAATAGGGAATTTTGGGTTCTTTTGATGCTTTTGTTTTAAACACTGCAAGGTTTGAGCAAGAAGAGAATTGTGGCAATAATTTCTTAAATACGCTAATGGGACTTGTAGAGAATTCTTTCTGTACAAATATAATGTGAGAAAAAACTACCAGGCTTCATTCTTTCTGAAGTTTGCTCTTTTGTCTGCAGTTTCAGTAATGTAAAGCTCAGTGAAGTTCTTTTTTCAAAGCCTGAAGGGATGTCAAGAAATCAAAACAACCTCATTCAACCCTTCCCTATTAAAAAAGCATCACAGGAAAAGACTTGCACAGGACAGTGTCCTTGGTTATTGGGACAGTGTCGTGATTGGATGTAGCAAATAAGTAGCTAACTACTACTCTGCAGTCTAAACAATCCTGTCCACTTGCTTCTACTTCAAAACGTTTAGCTTATTAAATATGTTTATATTTAGGAGGATGTTGAGACCAAAGCAAAAGTAAAAGTCATCCAAGAAGCAAAGGTAGATTGCTTCTGTGATCAGGCTGTGGGGTGAAAAAAAACCAATTCACTGGTTTCAAGACACCTGGGGTTACCCCCATGAAAGTGAAGAAGCAGTTACAGTTTTTCTCTACAATAATGTTCAGGTTTAGGACTTGCAACACTGATACAAGTTCATGTTCAGACATGACCAATTATTAAATAATGGAGGGAATCCCTCTCCAGTTCAACTGCAATGTCTATGAAATTGTTGTTTAGCATCTCACAAATACAAAAATACAGTACAAAATTATGAGACAACTGGGAAAATTTGCTGTCATATTTGAACATTTAATGCTTGTTTGTCTTAAAAATGGGTTACCCCTCTTGGCTCTAAATCTTTCAGTGAAACTTACCAAAAAACGTAATTAAACAATTAAGTGAATTTAGATAAAGGAGACGAAACATGTTAATCATTTGTGCTGCTTCCTGCCCACTGAAATTTTGTCCAAATGGGCTAAGGAAGTTCTCCACCTTAAATCTCATGCATATCTTCTTCTTATGTCCATTTGCCCCATCTTCTCTCTCCAGAAATATTGGGATAGATTTCTAAATAATAATACACAAAGAATATCTTTTTACCTGCTAAGGCTCCATGATCCACTTCAATATTTTGTAACAAATGGAACCAGATTACATTTATAATATATAAAATCACACTACTTTGCTTACTACCCTGGTCCACATTGTCAAGTAATGACTGATAATGAGAACCTAACTGCAGAAAGATGGGGGCTACTCATCACTGGCTGTCTTTTATCCCATTTCCTATCTTTTACGTTTTTACTTTATATAATATAAAATAGCTGCATTAGCTCATCTAATTTGTCTTTTCCAATTCTAAAGTTTGAACTGAGGAAATAGCTCTTTTATTAGTTTTATTATTTTAAGTTCAAAATTGTTCACTTCAGCTAAAGTATTCAAATCTGTACACCCAGAGTATTAATAATATAATCCTTCCCTCTAGGGTCCCTGCAAGAAATAATTAATAAATAATATGGAGAAACTTAGATGAAAGACAAAAGAAATGTGAAATTATTGTATTTTAATAATTGCATTTTAAATGGTGATATTGAATATCTAGGTTTCGCTTACAAGCCAAATTCAGTTAGTGATTATTAAAAATATTAGTTCTATTTTTACATTTCCTTTGACAAAAAGTTCTCTTTTTTAAATTATTTTTTTCTAGATTTTACTATAAAACTGTTCTATAGATCGCCAATGCTAGGGAAGTGCATTTGTAATTTGAAAACTTCATGAACCAAGGACAAGCACATTGTAAAATCCCCATCCCTTCGCAATCTACCATGATTAACATGAACAATGGTAAGGAGTGGGTGCACCAACGGAACAGTCATAGGAACCCAGTGGTCACATCCTGGGGCCTAAACAGAGTGTTCTGCATTAGACCTCATTAGAGTCTATGTGTTATATCTTAAAAGGTGATGCTTCACTACTGAGTAGTGTGTCAAAACTTTTTAAATGAAATATACATGACAATTAAACACTTCTTCATGAACTGACTGAGATTTGAAGCTCCGAATAGTGATATTTCAGACTTCAGCCACATTTGAGGCTGTCCATAGCACTAACTGGCAGAAGAGTAATGATGACCTTGGCCAGTCCATAGGCTTTCAAGTTCAGGCCTTCTTAACTGCCTCATGTACAGCTTAATTAATTAACTATGGAGTCTTAGAGAATAAATCTTACTTTTATTATACAATGTTTATATCTGATTATGATATTGCTGTCATTTGCAGGGGCATTTCCTCTTCTTTAATCAAATGCCTCAGAGTATTTGCAAAATGTCTGGAAACAGTACTTTGTTCTCTTTGCTGAATTACATATGATGATTCACAAGACATGTAGGGAAAATATTGCATTGTGCTGTTACCCTCCCAACCTCTGAAATCTCCAAGTGATGGTATAGACATTTGCTATAGTCTTCTCTTGTTAGTGGTAATGCCTTTGGATTAACTTGCCAGCTGTTTTCAACTCTTCTTTTCCTTATTTGTTTCAGTTGTTTTGAGACAAATAATGCAAAGATATAATTCAACTCCAAAGTTGTAATACATGATTCATAGAGAAATTATACCTGATATCGCATTAGCATTGACCACAATATTAAGGTCTGGGATCATTGGGATAAATTGAGGTTGAGCTAGACCTTATCACTTAAAAAGATCATGACCTTGGAAAATTCTAAGGTGCATGCTCTTTACTGGAACTGTACATCTTTCACACTTTATTTCCTTCTCTCTACTTTGTTTATATAAAGGTTTGCCTCAATCATTTGTATATGTTTTATATTTCTCTGGTAAAATATAATAGCTATGTTTTTATTAGGAAAAAACACTTTGTTTACCTTTCTTTTATGCTTATTTATGGTATGTGTGTGGTATATATGTATTTAGTATATTCACACAGACATATGTAGATATTTGTGACTGTGAGCAAACACTGATGCTAGAGGAGACTGTCAGGTTCTCTGCTGTATTGCCCTCAACCTTATTCCCTTGAGACAAGGTCCTCTCTATAAACCTGGAGCTTCTCATGCTAGGGATACAAATTCACATATTCTTGCTTAGGTACCAAGTAAGTGGTCTTGTCCATTCATTCTGCTCTGACTTATTGACTTTCATGTATGTATATTTCTTTAAATTTTCTTTTAGAATTTTATATATGAGTACTTTGTTTATATCATTCTCCCTCACTAACTCCTCTCTCTAATTCCTCTCATGTCCTCATGCTCCTCCCACTCCTTCCTCAGCTCATATGTAACAGTTATAGCTAAAGAAAAGGAGTATGAATTTGTGCTTATTATCTCTTGCTGTATAACAAAGTAACATAAACCCTGTGGCTGTTTTAAACTTAACTAACTAATTAACTAAACAAATTCCCTAGTCTATATCTAAAAAAATCCAGGTAAATCTAGTAGACCTCTGGATAAGATTGGATGAAACCTTGCTGCAGTAGCCATGAACATGTTCACCACAGTTAGGTTTCATCTATAGCAGTGTTTCTCAACCTGTGGGTTGCATATCCAATATCCCAAATGTTAAAAAAAATAAATTATACTTCATGACAGTAGCAAAATTCAAAATTATGAAGCAGCAACAAAATAATTTTATGATTAAGGGCTATAGCAACTTGAGAAACTATATGAATATGTTGCAGCATTAGGAAGGCTTGCTTGAGTAAGGATCTTCATAATTTATGTTGATAGTGGCATTCACTTCTTGTGAATATTGAGTTCCAGGCAAATGATTTCTTCCTAACTGAAGAGAGAAAGCTGTGTGAGTGAGGAGGGTATTAGTCCAGAAGAACAACAGAACAAGTCCTCCTATTCTACAAACTGTCATGATGTACATATGCCTCCTTTACTTTGATACTAAAGGGTAGTATCAAGCCAATTTCCTATCCAAATTTTGGTAAGAGATTATGTAACAAGGTGAAAATTGGCAGGTTATGGTCAACACATAGTCTATAAGGATTCTCCATGGTGTTTATTTGTTTTTAATAAATTAATATTCATGACATAATAATTAAATGACATTATAATATGAAGCATAAAATATGCAAAGATGATTAAAATAATAAACTGTCTTATTTAAGGTTTTACTACTGTGAACAGATACCATGTCCAAGGCAACTCTTATAAGGACAATGTTTAATTGAGGCTGACTTACAGGTTAACAGATTCAGTCTAGTATCATCAAGGTGGGAACATGGTAGGCATCCTGTAGGATTAGTTGAGAGGTCTACATATTCATCTGCAGGCCTCTTAGAGAAAACTGCCTTCCAGGCATCTAGGACTAAAGTATCAAAGCCCAATCTCACAGAGACACAACTACCTCAACAAGGTCACACCTCCTAATAGTGCCTCTCCCTAGCACAAGTATATACAAACCATCACATAAACCATACCCAAGATGAATGAAAACAAAACCATTTATCACGTCATAAGGGAATACATTAGTCACTGTTCAATGTTTGTAAGGAAATACAATAACTAAGATAAATATTGTAAAAGAAAATATTGGAGTAGCAAAGACACTGCTACTCCAATACGATTATACTTCCTAATCCTTCTAAACAGTTCACCAACTGGTAACTAAGCTTGCAGATGTATGTTCTATAGAAGACATTATCATTCAAACCACCACAGGGAGGGTTACTTTCCCTCACTGAAAATAGAAATAATTGAATGAACATTTTCCAAGTATAAGTATGCATAATAAAGCAATATGATGTAGTCAATTCACACAGCACAAGTGTGGGAGCTGAGAAAACCCTTAAAATTCAGTCCACATGGCACCTTCTGGCACCAAAAAGCTAGCCTACAGGGAACTGACTTTCAGGTAAAATCCAGCATGGATATCTATAAGTGTTTTCAAGAACTGGTACTTAACTATCACCTCTAGAAGGCAAATATGGACAATAGAAATTTATTCATTTTTATTGGATATTTATTTACATTTCAAACGTTATCCCCTTTTCTGATTTCCCCCTCAGAAATCCCCTATTCCATCCTCCCTACTCCTGCTTCTATGAGGGTGTGCCCTCCCCACCCACCTACTCCTGCTTACCTGCCCTCACATTCCCCTACAATAGGGCATCGAGCCTTCCCAGGACCAAGGCCTCTTCTCCCATTGATGCCCAATAAGGCCATCTTCTGCTACATATATGACTGGAGCCATGGGTCCCTCCATGGGTACTCCTTGGTTAATGGTTTAGGCTCTGGGGGCTCTGGTTGGTTGATACTGTTTTTCTTCCTATGGGGTTGCAAACCCTTTCATCTCCTTCAGTCCTTACTGTTACTTCTCCATGGGGGAACCCGTCCATGACCAGTACAATGGTTGACTGTGAGCATTCATCTCTATATATGTCAGGCTCTGATAGAGTCTCTTAGGAGACAGCTATATCAGGCTCCTGTCATCATGCCCTGCTTGGCATCCACAATAGTGTCTGCATTTGGTGACTGTATATGGGATGTATCCTCAAGTAGGGCAGTCTCTAGATGGTATTTCCTTCAATCACTGCTCCACACTTTGTCTCCATATTTGCTCCATGAGTGTTTTGTTTCCATCTTTTAAGGACTGAAGCACCCACACTTTGGTCTTCCTTCTTGAGCTTCATGTGGTCTGTGAATTGTATCTTTAGGCTAATAACCAGTGAGTGTATACCATGTGTGTCCTTCTGTGATTAGGTTACCACTCTCAGGATGATATTTTCTAGTTCCATCCATTTGCCTAAAAATTTCATGAATTTGTTGTTTTTAATAGCTGAGTAGTATTCCATTGTGTAAATGTACCACATTTTCTCTATCTATTCCTTTGTTGAGGGACATCTGGGTTGTTTCCAGCTTCTGGCTATTATATATAAGGCTGATATGAACATAGTGGAACATGTATCCTTATTATGTGTTGGAGCATCTCCTGGGTATATGCTCAGGAGGGGAATAGCTGGGTCCTCAGGAAATACTGTGTCCAATTTTCTGAGAAATTGCCAGACTGATTTTCAGAGTGGTTGTACCAGCTTGCAATCCTATCAGCAGTAAATGAGTGTGCCTCTTCCACTACATCTTTGCCAGCATCTGCTGTCACCTGAGTTTTTGATCTTATCTATTCTGACTGGTGTGAGGTGGAATCTCAGAGTTGTTTTGATTTGCATTTCTCTGATGACTAAGGAGGTTGAACATTTCTTTAGGTGCTTCTTGACCATTTGAATTTCCTCAGTTGAAAATTCTTTGTTTAGCTCTGTACCCCATTTTAATAGGGCTATTTGATTGTCTGGAGTCTCATGTATGTATTTACTAGCATGTATTTACTAGTTTACAGAAAGCCAAGAGCAAGAAGTTCCTGTGCTCATTCTAATAGCACAAATTTAATAATGCAGGAATCAGTGGTCACATTTTGTATAGAGGAATCAAAGCAAAGGAATCCATGAACAGCCAGTTTTAAATTTAAGAGCTTAGCTGTGAGAATGAGTCTTCATCACGCTGACCCCAAGGAAAGAAAGAATCCTGATCCTTTTTCTGCCTCTGTTTACCCCAAACTTGTACATAACCTTCATTTAATAGATTTGAGAAAACTATCAAACTGTGTTGACTTTTGGTTCAGTGACATTTATATCTTTTTATTAAAATAAATTTGAATTTTAATCAAGTATAAATAATATTCATTTTGTCATTTTATTAGTGATGAGATGTAAGCTTTAATTACTGTTATTGAGGATATAGCAACTTTAGCTACTGGGTCTCAGAGTTGTCTCTCATTCAAATGTGCATTTTAATAAAGCACTTATTCTAAGAGTTGAAACATATTCTAATAGTTACAAATAACATCAAACTTAAGTATTTCATGGTGCATTAAAATGAGTATTTTTAGCATCAGATTTCATCAGCATTGCTACAGAATTAACATTCTACATCTCAGCTTGATGGGGAATTCAACTGGAAAAGGTATTTTCTTCTCTGTAGGATTAGTGTGTTTATATTCAGTCTCATAAAAAGGATAGATCCATAACCAACTGCAAATAAATTCTTAAAAAATTATTTAGTCCTACTTTGCACATGTTATTTGTCAGTGTGATATAAGCCCACTACTATAAGCAGTTTGTTTTTTTCAAATAAGATATAAACCTGGGGATATCAGCTTTTTGTGAGTTACTTGGTAAAAAATGACTTTCTCCAGAATAATGGTACTCAGGCTGATTGTGATAACAAAAAAGGATTGAGTTCTGAATTTGTTAGGCAACTTTATATATATGACCAGACTCACTCACCATAACACCTAGAAGAATTGCTACTGTTGTATTTGTCAGAGAAACAGAACCAATATCCTTTATATCTATCTATCTATCTATCTATCTATCTATCTATCTATCTATCTATCTATCTATCTATCTAGCTAGCTAGCTAGCTAGCTAGCTATCTAGCTATCTAGCTATCTAGCTATAAAACTATAATATGCAGAGAGATATACAGAGAGATAATTAGAATTGTATTATGTAATACTTCATGTAGTTGTAATGGCCATGTATTTCACAATTTGTTTTCTAAAAGCTAGAGACCCAGGAAAGCCTGTAGTATCTAATCCAATCTGCCAGAGTTCCAAAAGAGGAAATTGAATATGTGAATCTTGGTCCAAGGACAGCAAAACTCAATGCCTTTCTTAGATAGGTCTTATAGTTTATTCAAACCTTAATGAAATGGATGATGCTTGCTGTCTTAATTAGGGTTTATCATCAAGGTGGGAACATGGCAACATCCAGGCAGGCATGGTGCAGGAGGACCTGAGAATTCTATATCTTTATCTGAAGTCTGCTAGCAGAATACTGGCTTCCAGGAAGCTAGGACAAAGCCCAAGCCCCACAGTGACACACCCACTAACATAGGCCATGCCTACTCTAACAGGGCCACACCCTCTAATAATACCACTCCCTGGGCTGAGTATATACAAACCACCATACTTGCCCATTGGGGAATGGGATCTGGGAAATCTAATGTTCCAATTCCATTGGCTCAAATGATAATTTCATATATGGAAAGTTCTTTATGAACACAACACAAAGGTGAAATGATTTTAATCTGGCCACTCCTCGGTATATTTATAGTGTCACATATACTTGAGCATTAGAACTATTGACTTCTCTCTACTGCAGATGATATGACTGAGGTAGAATCTTAAAAAAGGCATAGTATTAACTTGTGGCTTCCACTAAAGTTAGTGTTTGCCTATGGCAAAGACTCTTTTGTAAATTTGTTTATTAATTCTGAATTATCTGTATTCAAGCTACAGGGTTGCATTCTTTGTATTTTTACATTTTCTGTCCTTTTTCTCAACCCCAAGTGTTGAAGAACACAAGAAAGATATTATTATTATTTTCCTCTTTAAATTCATTATTTATTTACATCCCAAATGTTGCTTCCCCTCTCAATCTTCCTTCCCAGGTTCTTCACCCAATCCTGACTCCCCTTCACCTCTGAGAGGGTGTTGCCCCTGGGGGCATCTCCACTCCCTAGGTAATCAAATTTCTACAAGATTAGCCATATCCTCTCCCACTGGAACCAGACAGGAAAATCATCTGCTACTTTATATGCCAGGGAACTCAGAACAACCCATTTATGTTCTTTGTTTGATGGCTTAGTCTTTGGGCGCTCCCAGGGGTCCAGGTTAATTGACACTGTTGATCTTCCTATGTGATTGCCATTCCCTTCAGTCCTTCCCCTAACTTTTCCATAGGGGTCTCAGATCTCAGTCCAATGGTTGGCTGTATGTATCTGCACCTGTCTAAGTCAGCTGCTGGTACAGCCTCTCGGGGGAAAGCTATGATAAGTTCCTCTCTGCAAGCATAACATAGCATAAGTAATATTCTCAGGGCTTAGTGCCTACCCGTGAGATGGATTCCATGTTGAGTCACTCCGTAACTAGTTGACCATTCCTTAAGTCTCTGCTCCATTTTTATGCCTGCATTCTTTTAGACAGGAACAAATCTGAGTCAAAGTTTTGAAGGTGAGTTAGAATCCCCATCCCTCCACTGGGACCCTGTCTTATCTACTGGAGGTGGTTTCTTCATGTTCCCTACCCACACTTGAGCCTTTTGGCTAAGGTTACCCCCACTGAGTACTGGGATCCTCTTGCTTCCCAGGCCTCTAGGACTTTCTAGAGGTTCTCCCCAACCCTGACAGCTGCATATTTCCAATCATTCTCCTGGCCCTCTGGGCTTGTTTCCTGTCTTCGCCATACCTGATCCTGCATGCCTTTTCCCCTCCTCTTCCTCTGGATAACCCAGGTGTCTCCCCACATCTGCTTTCCAAGATTATTTTGTTCCCCCTTCTAAGTGGGATTGAGCAGCCTTACTTGGGCCTTCCTTCTTGTTTAACTTCTTAGGAACTGACTGATGAATTATGGGTATTCTGTATTTTTTGGCTAATATCCACTTATCAGTGAATACATACCATGTATGTCCTGTTTGATCTGGGTTACCTCATTCAGGATGATGTTTTCTAGTTCCATCCATTTGCCTACAGATACTCTTTTTTTTTCTAAATGCACACATATTTATTTCTGATATTCTTCAAATACCTACATTCTGTGAATACATAAATTGAAAATCATATATATATATATATATATATATATATATATATATATATATATAGACTGATTCCCAGTGCCTATGTACTTCATTATTGGTGTTTCTTGTTTGAGATTTCCCAACCATCTTACAGATGTTTTCACAAAGATTGGAGTTTCTGTACTTTCACTTTTAGCTTATACATAACTTATCTGCTACATAATGACATGAACATCTGTCTTACTTCTAATACTACTTCAGAGAATTGACCTGTTGTCTTCCAGACAGTTTTACAACAGAAGAACTGAAGATTAGACAAAATACCATTTTTACAGGTCATAAATATAACTTAGATTCATTTATAGAATTTATAAATATCATTACAAAAATCCTTCAGAAACAATTTTATTACTTACTTACCACTATTAAGTAACTTAGTGATTTATTTACACATTTAAACAATTGAGATTTTATTATACATGCTACAAGAATTCTGTTTTATTTCCTTATTTCTTAATCTTAGACTATTAAGATATGTACATTTGTTCAATATTCTCCTGAAACAGCATTTATAATGGATCTTCTGACCTATGCCACATACATAAACATATAATAAAACGCATTCATTAATTTGTATAACACATTTCTTATTATGGCATATTTACTCTCTTGTTTTGAATTTTCAGTAATGTAAATATCTATGAGATAAACATCCTTATAGATAACCATCTCATTATGTCTTTTATAGACACTGGGTAAAGAAAAATATCTACAACAGAAGTAGGTTTTGAGGAAGCATGTCTTAATAATAAAGGGATATTTTCCCTCAGGCTTGTAGTATGAGAAACTGTGGTTTTACCTTCAAGACTCTTCTCTTTAATTCCCCAGCTGTTCCATATTCATCTACATCTATTCTACAATCAACATTTCTACCCGCTTCCATAATAATGACACGTGGAAGCCAGAAAGCCTTTCCTGACCAACTTAAGAATACCTCAGACAAGGGAATGTGATTTGAAGCTAGGGTTCAGAAAACCATATCAATATACTGAGGGGAAGAATGGTATTTTGGGATATTCTACTGGAAAAAGAACCTCTTAGAAAGAATAACTTACTGAAGGAGATTGGATTTCAAAAGTTATGCTTGTTGCATGAGATTTGAAGTCTCCTGCAGATGGTGGAGTGATGTGAATTTTCAAGTTCTTGGTTCAGGTAGTCAGCTACTCTTGAAGTGTGAGCATTTGGTAGGATGCAGATTTAAATTCAGTTGTCATTAAGATCTGTGTGGACCAGATTTGTATTATTCTTTTACCTGCTTATTTGTCTTCATAGTATTATAAGTATAATTTTTATCAATAACCAAATGAATGATTCTTTAACTTGTTACATGGCTCATAAAATTTCTCCATTGTATACCTCATGTTACACCCTTATAGGACACATAATCTAATTTGGAACATAATCTATACTTACTGACCATATTTTTTAAAGGGCAAACAGAAACGCCCACTTATCAAGTTTATGGTTACATGTCGGAGGTTAATTAAAATCGTGTCTGCTTCTGATTTTTAATATTAGATATAAGTTGTTGGGCATACTATTTTAAGATAGGAATTGTTGACATTTCATTTTGAAACACTTTTGAAATAAACATAAAACCATTCTTATCTCAAGTCTGGTTTATATAGAAATTCAAAATCCATTTGAGTGAGGGATAAAGAGTCAAATGCAAATGTTACATTTCCATCCTGATTGATTTGAATGGCTACAACATATTTTAATGGAAAAATAAATCAAAATTACATTGTGAGGCACCACATTGTTATATGAATACAAATGCTATTCCAACATTGCCTTCCCAGGCTTTTGTTGATGATATTCATTTTGACAAACGTTTTTGTACTGATGACAATGCCATCTGTGTTATTTACATAGTCAAGATTCAGAGGCTTCTTAGAAAATTCTCTACCCGCCGGGCGGTGGTGGCGCACACCTTTAATCCCAGCACTTGGGAGGCAGAGGCAGGAGGATTTCTGAGTTCGAGGCCAGCCTGGTCCACAAAGTGAGTTCCAGGACAGCCAGGGCTACACAGAGAAACCCTGTCTTGAAAAACCAAAAAAAAAAAAAAAAAAAAAAGAAAATTCTCTACCTAACAACAACAAACAGCAAAGCATATTAACTTACAATGTTAACCCAGACAGCCTAATATCAAGATGACATGTATGTTTGACGCCTAGTAAGAGTCTTCTTATTACACTATAAATGGCAAAGAATATCATAGACTGATACATATCACAAACAGCAGTCAGGATGCCTTTATAGCAAAGTCATTTATCAACAAGAGGATTATTTTAGTCATGAGGAAAGAACCTTAATGAATAATTATGTCTGGACGTTCAAAACTACAAAATTATTAACATATGATTTTAGGCATCAAAATCCCAAAGCATGATTCTAAGGGAAAAACTCTCAAATCTCAACAGACCCAAACATGTTTCCAATAAAAAGGTTGAGTTTGTTCAGTTTTTCAATTCTCCAGTAACATTAAGATAGCACTGTGGAAGTCCTACCTTCAAGAAGAGATATCTTCACTCACAGTCCCAGGACATTCCTTATACCACACATATAGAACTCATCTTAACTGGTGGAGTTATGTCTCAACAAGAATTAAGTGAGTACTTGCTAAAGGATGATCATTGTGATGTTGTGAAACCAAAGGAATCTCTGCTTTATAAACTGTGTTTCTGTTTCAGCTATGAAGCAAACAGGCAACCAAGTTTATGATACAATGTTGAGTCAATGTGTCTTATAACAGGAGAGAAAGCAGAATGGAGGACTAGGGCATACTTCAGGAGGGCCCTTTCATGAAGAGGCCTGAACATGACAAAAGATCGATCTGTAGAGAATTTTGTAGAAAGAGAAAAATGTCATGTTTATAAGAGTTTGAACTGTGAATTGACAGGAGCCAAACACCTGTCACAAACAGCATAACATATGTGTGAATAGGAGTGAATGAAATGAATTGGAAAGAGTGAGCCAGGAAAAAGTGTGTAGACCTCTTTTTTCTAAAAGTCTTAGCCCTGGGTAGACATGTCAAAGCAATAGCAGGATCTACAGGAATGTTTACTGTTTGAAATGCAAAGGAGTACTCATTAACTTTGACGAAATACAGCTTTTTGTTTAATTATGAATATATGCAATCACACTACTGTAGGAAAAAATGTTACTGCATAATCAATAAGCTTTAAATATTTTATTATAATTGTGTCTTATATTAGTCTTCCCATTCTTTAGTAGTTTTAGTAATTTTAAATAATAGTAGTTATTAGACCTATTACAATATTATAGTTTTATTATTGTGATAGTTTCATTGCAATAATAACTGGTTTTCTTTTAAAATTATCTTTCCCTTTTATAGAAACTGCATTCTTTTCTCATACAGTATATACTGAATACAGTTTCCTTTTCCACTATGACTCCCAGTTCCTCCCACATCAGGTCCCATCCAATCTTACTCTCTTTCTGTCTTTTATTTGATAGGTATTATGTGTTTCATAATATAAAATTGTATATTATTTATATATGTAAATATGCATGATATATATTTATATATGTAAATAATATAGTTGGATATACAGAGATGGAGAAAGAGAGAGAGAGGGAGAGCAAAAATTGCTTAAGAAGTACAGATGTTTTTAATAGCTGAGCTGTACGCTACTGTGTAAACGTACCACATTTTCTGTATCCATCTTTCTGTTGAGGGGCATTTGGGTTCTTTCCAGCATCTGGATATTATAAATAAGCCTGTTATAAACACAGTGGAGCATGTGTCCTTATTACATGTTGGATCTTTTGGGTATATGCCCAGTAGTGCTATAGCTGGGTCTTCAGGTAGAACTATTTCCAGATTTCTGAGGTACTGCCAGATAGTTTTACAAAGTGGTTTTACCAGCTTTCAATCCCACCAGCAATGGAATGTTCCTCTTTCTCCACATCCATACCCACATCTGCTGTAACCTGAATTTTTTATCTTAGCAGTTATGATTGGTATAAGATGGAATCTCAAGATCATTTTGATTTGCATTTCCCTGATGACTACGGATGTTGAACATTTCTTTAGGTGCTTCTCAGCCATTTGAGATTCCTCAGTTGAGAATTGTTTAGCACTGTTTCTCATTTTTAATAGGGTTATTTGTTTCTCTGGAGTCTAACTTCTTGAGTTCTTTGTATATTTTGGATATTAGACCTCTATTGCATATAGCCCTCTTTTCCCAACCTGTAGATTGCTGTTTTGTCCTATTGACAGTGTCCTTTGACCTGCATAAGCTTTGTGATTTTATGAGGTCCTATTTGATCTTAGAGCCTGAGTCATGCGTCTGCTATTCAGGAAATTTTCCCCTGGACCAATGTGTTTGAGGCTATTTTCCACTTTCTCTTATATTAAATTCTCTGTGTATGGTTTTATGTGGAGGTCCGTTATCCACTTGAACTTGAACTTTGTACAAGGAGATAAGAATGGGTCAATTTGCATTCTTCTACATGCCAACCATCAGCTGAATCAGCATTATTGTTGAAAATGCTGCCTTTTTTCCACTGGATGGTTTTGGCTTCTTTGTCAAAGATTAAGTGACTGTGAACCCCAAGGGAAGAGCTAGGGGAAAGCCTGAAGGAGCTAAAGGAGATTGCAACTCCATAGGAAGAACAATATCAACTAATTGGACCACTCAGTGCTCCCATGGACTAAACCACCAACCAAAAAGTACACATGGAGGGACCCACGGCTCCAGCTACATATGTAGCAGAGTATTGCCTTATCTGGCATCAATGGGAGAATAGGCCCTTCCTTCTGTGGATGCTTGATGCCCCAGAGTAGGAGGATGCTAGAGAGCTGAGGTGGGAGTGGGTAAATGGGTGGTGGAGCACCTTCATAGAGACAAAGTTGATGGGGATCGGATGGGGGTTTTTTGGTGGGAATACCATTAAGGGGAATATATTTGAAATGTAAATTAATGAAATGATTAATCATAAACAAAAAAGAAGTGAGGAAGTGAAATAAATGATACAGGTATTAATCAATATTTTATTAATAAATATAATCCTAGAATATAGCACCAAAATTAATACATCTATGAAATGTGATTTTTGTAAAATGTGTGAGACGTGTCTTTGAGTTACAAAATGAGACCGTTTTCTTATTGTGGAACATATTTGTTTTTAATTTAACTTTGAAGGTCAGTGGTTAAGGCTTAAGGAATATTGACAAGAGAAAATTCTTGAATCTCTGCAATTTTGTAGTCTTTATGACATAAAACATGCCCTCTGAATATTTTCTGACCAAAGGGAAAATGCATTCTTTTTGCTTCACAGCTTATCCTTCTAGAAGGTATTTTATTTTTTATTTCTGTATCTTTGGTTCTGCTTGTGACTTCTGTTTTTCCATCATTAAACTCTATCTTAATGCTTGACAATGAGCCAATGTCTACCTTCTATCACATCTTTCCCTTCCTAAAATCTTACAATCTCTTCTGTCATGCATTTCCACTAAAATAATGTGAGTATATCCAGTTGGCAGTCAGGATAGGTTTACAAGGCCGTAAATGTAACTAATATATAACAAACTTGGAACTTTTGCCTGGTTGGGAGAAAGGCTTTAATTCAAAACACTTGAAGTTTCCTTTTGGTTAAAATGTGGAGAGACTCATTTAGACTTAAGTGAGACACATCTAGCTAATCTTATTGTCTCAGAGAACAAGAGTGAATCCATAGTCAGATGTATCAGTCCCTTAGTATGTATAATTCAGGAACCCTCTAGAAATTAAGTCACTCAAGACAGTAAGTGAAGAAGAATTGTTGAAATTCTTAACCAAATTAGAAACTTTATTCCTGTAGGTTGTTGTATTTAGTATTATCGTAACAAATAACCATAGCCAATGGGGCCTTAGACAAAAGAAATTTGAATCTGAATACAAATATGAATGCTCAAATTCTGAAATCAAGGCATTAGCAAGTTTATGTACCCTATAGAGGACCAGTGACAGTCATTCTGTGGCTTCACAGCTTCTGTGGGAAGCTAGGTCTGCTTGGCATTCCCTGGATTGTGATGGTATTACTTGAGTTTCTATCGTTGTCTTACATGGCTATGATTCTGTTTCTCTCTGCCTTTGAACATTCCTCTCTTTAAAAGGACACCAGGCAATGGATTTGGAACTCATACTTGGTATGACTGTGTTTTAGCAAATTTTAGCCAATTTTAATGAGCATATTTCCAAATAGGGCCACATGCTGAGGTTTAGGGTAGACATGAATTTGTGAGGGATGTTAGTCAATAAAGTAATAATATTTCTTTATTTGAAATAGTAGTCAGTTGTACAGTAGATCAAACCCATCTTTATCAAGTGAATTATATGTTGTTCTAAGTAGTTAGAAATCAGGAAACTATACTCATATTCTGAGAACTATGCAAAAAATTTCATGTATACCTTTCAAAGGTATTCACCTCTCTACCTCTCTAGAGATTCATCTCTCATATAACCTGTCTATATCCTCCTGTTCTAACATGAAGCTGTTTCCTGCCTTGGAACCCTCCCCAGTTGTTTCTTCCACATATACATTTCAGTCTAGCTATATATACTTGTCTTGGGCTTCCAATCACCCTTGTGTTTTCATCTCTCTTGCATTTCCAAAAAAAAATCTCCCTCACATTTGCTCTGAACTGGCCATTCTCTTTGCATCTCATTCAATAAGCATCTATTTTGCATTCACCAAATATCTTAATTAGTTGTTCATCTCTCTAGTTTCCCTGAATATGTGACAAGTTATTTTAAGACTGGGAAACTATATGTAACACAAAATAAGCACAGAAAGCTCAATCTAAACAAATGAATAGACAGCTAAATGATAGTTAAGCACAGAACTAGGCACCGAGCAAAAAATGGAGTAGGGATTTTGATCACAGAAGGTTTGAACTTATAAACACTGATAGGTTTTTAAATTGTCCTATTTTCACAGTGACTATCCCAATTACAAAGGAGAATTAAGTGAAATGCATTAAGAAATGGGCATCTTGAGTGATGATTCCAACCATGGTGTAATCTCTCAAGAAGAATTTTATTTCCTTAGATTTGTTAATCTGGCTGGATATTTAAGCATGGGCATTGTTTGAAGAGATTCATAAGTTAAACACTAGACCCAGTGATCATGTGAAAGAAATTTGTAACAGAATGAAAAAGCAATGAGTGGTTATAACAATATGATGAAAAGCTGGTCTACTCATTTCCAGTACAGTATTTCCTTCATGGTTAGCTTCCTGTAGTGAAAGACAAGCAGAAGTCAGAAGGCAAGTAAATCTCAGAGACTTTACTTGCTGGAACAAACAGAAGACACTACAGGAGAATAAAAGGGAGAGTATGATCAGAGCAGTCCATAATACTTCTGGTCAGGAGAAGCCTATAAAGGAGTCAGCATAGAGTGGAAGAATAATACATGGATGAAGAACTGACAACTCATGGTCAGGACCATGTAAGAAGAAGAGAAAATCATACTCACAAATGGATAGACATATGACTTAAAATAGAGACACTCTACAGATCTAGGGTAATCCAATAGAAAGAGAAAAATTGGACTTGGAGAAAGAGGTGGTTATGGGATTTGAATCACAGTCCAGGGAATGAGAGAAGTCAAAATGAGCTCTGAAGGGAGTACCTGGTACTTCATTAGGATAAATCATGTGCTCATTTGCATTCCACTAGTATGCGTGTAAGTTGTTTCAATGTACAACTATTGACATTGTCCTCTGCAAGATGGATCTATTTTGTGCTTCCTGGTTTGTTTGTTAGCAAAGACAATATAGAAAACTTTCAAATACAGACCAATAAGTGACTACATTTTTCTATGGTTATAATATCCATTAATTTTATTTGTTATTTTACAAATGCATCAGTATAAAATTGATTGGAAGAAAAAAATATAGGAGTTCTTATAAGAATGTTGAGAAGCTATTTTCTATAATATCTTTCTGAAGTGAAATAAACAAGTTACTAGTCTACCTGTTCCTCCAGCATTTTGATACATCTTTATAGTTTTTGGAATCCCCATCCTAGTGCATGAAACTCCACATAAGTTCAAACAATTAGAAGGGACTCATGTTGATAACTAGTGTCATTTTTTTAATGTCAAGAAAACTACAACACTGGCTACTTGATTGGAAATTACAGACAGGAACTTAACAGAAATGAATAAACATACATAGGCTAATGCTTAACAACAAAATACATGTAGATAAGAGTGTGCTCACTAATGTCATTGAAGAGATAATAGTTGATAAAATTGCAGTAGCAGATAATTTTTATACTTTCAAATTTAGTAAGGAAGAAGCCTTTAGAAATGGAGGAATAAATGGTGCAGACTGAGATTAAAGGACAAAACTAAATTTTCAAATTTAAAGGGCACCATGGCATTTTGATGGGGATTGCATTGAATCTGTGTATTACTTTTGGTAAGATGCTCATTTTTACTATATTAATCCTGCCAATCCATGAGCATGGCAGATTTTTCCATCTTCTGAGGTCTTCTTCAATTTCTTTCTTCAGAGACTTGAAGTTCTTGTCATACAGATCTTTCACTTGTTTGGTTAGAGTCACGCCAAGATACTTAATATGGTTTGTGGCTATCATGAAGGGTATTATTTCTCTTACTTCTTTCTCAGCCTGCTTATCCTTTGAGTATAGGAAGGCTTCTGACTTGCGTGAGTTGATTTTATATCCGGCCACTTTGCTGAAGTCGTTTATCAGCTGTAGGAGTTCTCTGGTGGAGTTCTTTGGGTCGCTTAAGTATACTATCATATCGTCTGCAAATAGTGATAGTTTGACTTCTTCCTTTCCAATTTGTATCCCTTTGATCTCTTTTTGATAGCTAAAACTATTCTCAAGAGTAAAAGAACCTCTGGGGGAATCAGTATCCCGGACCTCAAGCTGTACTACAGAGCAATAGTGTTAAAAACTGCATGGTATTGGTACAGTAACAGACATGTAGATCAATGGAACAGAATTGAAGACCCAGAAATGAATCCACACTCCTATGGTCACTTGATCTTTGACAAAGGAGCTAAAACCATCCAGTGGAAAAAAGATAGCCTTTTCAACAAATGGTGCTGGCTCAGCTGGAGGTCAACATGCAGAAGAATGCAAATTGACCCATCCTTATCTCCTTGCACTAAGCTCAATTCTAAGTGGATCAAAGATCTCCACATAAAACCAGACACATTGAAACTAATAGAAGGGAAACTAGGGAAGAACCTTGAACATATGGGCACAGGGGAGAATTTCCTGAACAGAACTCCAATAGCTTATGCTCTAAGATCAAGAATAGACAAATGGGACCTCATTAAATTACAAAGATTTTGCAAGGCAAAAGACACTGTCAAAAAGACAAAGCGGCAACCAACTAACTGGGAAATGATCTTTACCAACCTTACATCCGACAGAGGGCTAATATCCAAGATATACAAAGAACTCAAGAAGTTAAACTCCAGAGAGGCAAGTAACCCTATTAAAAAATGGGGTACAGAGCTACACAAAGAGTTCTCACCTGAAGAATATCTAATGGCTGAGAAGCACCTAAAGAGATGTTCATCATCCTTAGTAATTAGGGAAATGCAAATCAAAACAACCCTGAGATTCCATCTCACACCAGTCAGGATGGCAAAGATCAAAAACACAGGAGACAGCAGTTGTTGGCGAGGATGTGGAGAAAGAGGAACACTCCTCCACTGCTGGTGGAATTGCAGGCTGGTACAACCACTCTGGAAAGCAGTCTGGCGGTTCCTCAGAAAACTGGGCATGACACTCCCGGAGGATCCGGCTATACCACTCCTGGGAATATACCCAGAGGCTTTACCTGCATGCAATAAGGACACATGCTCCACTATGTTCATAGCAGCCTTATTTATAATAGCCAGAAGCTGGAAAGAACCCAGATGTCCCTCAACGGAGGAATGGATTCAGAAGATGTGGTATATCTACACAATGGAATACTACTCTGCAATTAAAAACAATGAATTCACGAAATTCCTAGGCAAATGGTTAGATCTTGAAAATATCATCCTTAGTGAGGTAACCCAATCACAAAAGAACACACATGGTATGCAGTCACTGATAAGGGGATATTGACCCAGAATCTCGGAATACCCTAGACACAATCCGCATATCAATAGATTTCTAAGAAGATGGAAGGAGAGACCCCTGGTCCTGGAAAGACTGGATGTAGGGGAACGCCAGGACAGAGTAATGAGAGGGGGTTGAATGGAGAAAAGAGGGAGGGAAGGGGGCTTATGGGACTTTCGGGGAGGGAGGAAACGGGAAAGGGGAAGTGATTTGGAGTGTAAATTAAAAAAAAACAAAAAAGGGCACCATGGCACTACACTGAGGAATACATTCCCTAGCTAGAGGAACACATATCCTAGTTGGAACTATTGCCTCCATCTTGAGGAAATCAAGCCTCTGACATTGCAGGTTTGGAAGTATACTAGTGGTTTTTATGTTCTGGACATAATCAAGATGACTGTGGTTATCACCTTGACATGCCAAGAAAGAGGGAACTTAATTGAGGAATTGCCTCAAATCAGATTTTCCTAAGGCATCTCTGTAATATTTTCTTGATTGTTGATTGATGTGGGAGGGTATGTCCTCCTAAGGACAGTGCTACTCCTGGATTTTTGATTGTGGGTTGTCTATGACACCTGAACATGATCTTTGGAGCAAAACAGTAAGTGTATGGTATTCATTCTGGATGCTCCATGCTACATTTCCTGCCTTAAGCTCCTATCCTAGCTTCCCTTGATGATGGACTGTAAACAGTTTCCTTCCTATGTTGCTATGGTCACGATGCTTATCGCAGAATAAAACTAAAACAATGATTCCTCCTCCTGTAAGCAGCCTAGACTTTATGACCCAACAACATTTTGTTCTTTGTGATGGCTTTTGCTAAAAAAAAAAAAAAGGTGAATGCATACCAGTTTCACTGCAACACACTCAGTGCTAATGACAGACGGAAACTCTTCTCAGCACAGTATCTGTTACAGACAGGCCTATGCAAGCATGTGCGGTTATACTTGATTTGCCTAAATAATTGAAATTAGTTTCCAACTGTGAAATATAAAATTGAATTCTTCTGAATGCCCTGAGCTCTTTCTAAGAATGGGATGTGTTGCCAAATTGACAATTTGAAAGAAACCTAAATCACATTTCAGAGCGATGTGTGGCCTAGCTATGCTTCTGGTTTATATAAAATATTTTAGACAATCCAGTAGTAAAGAAGTAGCTTAAGGTCACATATTAAAATATTTCAGAGTAGCTAAAATGAGGATTCACTATCTAAAAACTCTGAGTATTTTATACAGCACCCGGAGAAGTTTCTGGCAAATATTGGTTCATTTTGTTGCAAATCTCCAGGTAGAGAGCAACTCTACCATGTAGTTCAAACCAATTAGTTGCTCAGGAAAAAAAAATTACCAAGGGTGTCATTATGGTCACTGGCCATTCATTCCAGAGGATCACTCTGTTTCAAGATATTTCAACAATTTCATGATGATTATGACATGAGCTTCTAAGAAACATCAGTTAACCTTAGTAATACGAGACATAAAAAGAAGCTACTGGCATCTTCAATGTGAAAAAAGCACACAAACAAAACAAAACAAACAAACAAAAGACACTTGAAAGTCATTGTAAGTCTAAGGGCAGCTTAGATTCTTCTAATAAGCTTTAGATTTTTAATTTTCACTTCATTCCTGTGTGAGAAGTAAGAACACATTAGAAGGCAAGGTCATTGATCTGACTCCATGTATTTGCAAATCTCACGGAGTCATGGGACATGTTCCTCCTCTGCACAGGAGTCCTTAATGACTACCTTCACAGCTATTGGAAAGATTTCTACATGTGGTGCTAAGCAACCTAGACCTGTATGCTGGCTCCACAATGCCTGACAGAAGCAAGTTCAGAATGGAAGGGATTATATCAAATTACAATCTAAGGGTGCAGTCCACAATGGTGGATGAGGTGCAGTGACTGGAAAAGGGATAGCTACACACTTTGTATTCAGAGCCAGGAAGCAGCGTGAGATGGATACCTAGACTCCACTCTTTTTATTCTTTTTTATTAAGTCTAGGATAATAGCCCACATGATGATGCTGCCCACACTCAGGGTGGATGTTCTCACCTCAGTTAAACTTCTCTAGAAACACAGTCACAGATATAACCAGAAGTTGGTCTCCAAAGAGATATTGAGTCCCAGCTAACAATATTAACCATCATAATATTTAAGCCACTGACATCAATAACGAGGTAATGGCTCTACCAGAAACAGTTACATATTCCTTCAAAAACAGAAAGAGAGGATTCATTAAGATCCCCACAGAAACTCCTTATCCCATCCCCTTGCCCCTGTTTCTGTGAAGATGTTCCCCAGCCCACCCAACTAATCCCACCTCCCTGCCCTCACATTCCCCTACACTGGGGCATCAAGCCTTCACAGTATCAAGGATCTCTTCTCCCATTGACACCTGAAAAGACCATCCTCTGCTACAGATGCAGCTGGAGCCATGGGGCCCTCCATGTTTACTTCTTGGTTGGTGGTTTAGACTGACTATCTTTTTAACTGAGTTTCTAGAATAAAATCGTTTTCTTCATTGTTATTTTTATTATTGTTTTTGTTTGTCTATTTTTTTTTAGATTTTACAGAACACTTATGTTCTTTGATTCACAGCTATTTCTGGATCTTCAAAGTCAGCAGCATAACTTGCTCCCTCTGCCTCTATCTCTGTCTATTTGTGTCTCTTTGTTTCTCTATCTGTGTCTCTCTGTGTTTTTCAGTCTCTGTGTCTCTCTCAAATGCTCTGTCTTTCTGTCTCTCTATCTCTATATCTCTGTGTCTTTCTGTCTCTGTTTCTGTGTGTCTGTCTCTGTTTCTGTGTATCTCTGTCTCTGTTTCTGTGCGTCTGTCTCTATTTCTGTGTATCTCTGTCTCTTTCTCAGTGTCTCTGTGTCTCTTTTTCTTCTTCTTCCTCTTCCTCCTCCTCCTCTTCTTCCTTTTCTTCCTCCTCCTCCTCCTAAACTCATGTTAATGCATTGACATTTGACCATTTCTTATTAGGATCACTGACATACACCCTGTCTTACTAGATATTCCAAAATAATTTTCTGATCTATAAATATTTATCTAAAAACCTGAGTAAGCATGAGCCTTTAAACTCATCTACCCTGGAAATTAAGGCAAGGATGATTGTAAGTCAAAGGCCAGACTGGTTTATAGGATGTTTTCAAGACTTGTTAAGACCAGATTTTAAACACAAAATATTTAATCTAATATACTGAATTCTGTTGTATTATTGTTTGTTTTGCTATGTGATAGAATGCTCTAGATGTTCTGATGACTCATACAAAGATGTATTTGGCAAACTAACTTTCTTCCTTGTAAAGAGATTTAAGCTGAGAAATTCTAGTTACTATATCAGCAGCCTGAAATCACTTCATTTTAGTGACCACAGTGTTTAGAAAGCTTGAGTAACTTATTTTCATCCTATCTTCCTTTCCAAATATCTCTATATGGCTGATATAAAATACTGAAAAAAACAACCTTGTCCTTCATTCAAACAGAGTACTAGCCTACAAGATACAGGTTTGGTGTTAATGATATTCAAATCAACTAAGCATAAAGAACTGTCTCATGAAAAGCACAATAGTGATAGGAAAGGAATCCGGTTAAAAATTACAGGTCATAGAAGACTTCTGAAAGCAAAGATCAGAATGATTAAACTTTTTATATAGTTAGATTCATATACATATTATATGTGAGAAAAATTTAAAGTATTTGGATAGTGTTTATTTATGAAATTAAGTGACATATAATTCTAGCCTGATGTTGGATTTTTTCCCTATGATCCTACCTTCTTAAAGAAATAGAACATCACATTAAAATTAGAAACTTGAAATAGTCTTCTTAAAGTAGAAAAGTACAATGTTACTTTTCAACTTTGAATCAATAGAAAATTTCCTATCTGTGACACTGTGATGTATCACTGTCTGTGACAGTGGGTGTTAGACTTGATTCCAGTGTATTCTAGAACATAATACCCTTTCATTGGAAAAGATAAGTTCATGCTCCTGTTGGAGAAAGAATAAGGCCAAATTCCTAAAATACACCAGATACTGTAAATCACTTAAGATATTTTATATTTTCTCTTTCCATTTATGCTATGGTGGATTTTACATTAGTGCAGATGATATAAAGGACTTTGCCACTCCGTAAACCCAATTCTGGACCATTGGTTGCTCTAAGAAACCTGTCTAGTCTATATTTAGAACAACTGACTCAGGAGGTGGAAAAATCAGGTGTTAGGGCTCTCTCATCAATGTTTGATAGGATGGATTCATCCAAACGCTGGTCATCTTTGCACTGAATGCTTTCATAAACAACGGGTTTAAGAATGCCCTATAAATAAGAGAACAGGAAGAAGATAGAATGTAAGGACATTCATCTGTGTGGATGTTCCATTTTACACATGTACATACCTACTTTTACAGCCTTATACTTTATTTATTTATCTTTCTGTGCTCTTATCCTTTCTTCCCTGTAATACTAAAATGCATACACAATTAGCTTCCTCCAACAGTCATCTTTCTCCCTTCTTATTCAGTAAATCTATTGTTGCAGCAATTGATTAGCCAAAATAATGCTCTCACTAGTTCATTCAATGTCAAGAAGTTAATATGATCAACTATTTACTAAGTGATAGTCCTCGTGCTACTGTCTTTGGGTTTCCAGCATTGTTCAGCCCCAAGATAACTCAAAGACTTTTCATTTGTGGTCCAAAGACAAAAGAAGCACTTGAGCAATGTCCAGGACCAGATGACATCAACAAGCTTTTAAGTAGAGGATATAAGGACACAAAAATGAACAATAGGTAACAGTCCAGTCACTCATCATTCTCTCGTAGTGCTACCTATACCTATCATCTCTCTGTCAATCATCTATCAGTTCTATCTGTCTGTCTATCATCTATCTATCATCTACCTATCATCTATCTGTCTTGCCTAATCATCCCAAAAATTCCTGTGGTGTCTTCAGTCTCTGTTGGAGTCATCTTTTCTGATAAGCCCCTTAAGAAATAGTTAATCTTATGGCAGAAAGACTGGCTAGCTTTCCAGACAGTCAGAGAGCATTTTCTAGGCAATCAAACTTCTATGTGCTGATTGAATACTTTGTTCAGAAGGGCAATAGTTGTCTGTTGAGACAACCACATTTTAAAAGCCAAATCATTTTACTAGTGAAAAATATTTCTAGGAATCCTAAAAATGTCCTTAAAATTTGCAATAGCTATCTCAAGGATGTAAACTCTTAATTTGGATACTTCAGTCTCTCATCTGCTCCCTGGTAGATTAGAGCCATATATATCCTATGGGTATATATGATATAAGTATAGTTATTAGACATAGTTATATACATATATATATATATATGTATATAGTATTTTTATAAGTTTACAACAATTTTTTGTTTTTAGTTTACTGTGAAAAATGTCACCAAGTACAAATTTATATCTTATTACTGGTGACAGTGAAGTAAACTTTTCATGATTATACAAATCTTTATATCTAGTTCCATATGCTTTAGGATATTTGTGAATTGTCTGTAATTTATTACTAAATGGCAGTAGGTATGACATTTAAATGCATAGATTTTCTAGTGTTCTTAGAAATAGCAATGACATGTGAGAGATAAAAGTGAGTTCTTCATTTTAGTGAGAAGGGTTGAGATCTGTTCACTTAGTCATATAAAAATGCACACCAAATACCCCTTTTTTTGACAAGCTTTATCTTATGACATGAAAAATACACATTTAAAGCATTACATAAATATTATTACAATCTCATGGAAGTGAAAATACAAGTATTAAAAGTAAGGATAAATTTATATACTTTATACAATTTCAAGTACTGATTATTAATATTTAATAATCAATCAATAAATAAACAATATAGTTGGATAGTGACCAAATGTTACTCAGTATATATTAAGTCATAACCAACTGACATAATCATTATGCAATTCCCCATTAATCCCAAATCTTTCTTATTAACCTTGTCTTCTCCATTGACGAGTTGTATCAAGAAATGTGAACTTCTACTGATGGACATCATCAAGGACATGTCACACTGGCTCTTACGAGACCATTTTTACATTACATAACTTCCCTACTGCTATGACAAATATGTGAGAAAAATGTTGAGGAAGAAAAGTTTATTTTGGCTCACATTTTCAGAGGTGTCGTCTCATCACAATGAGGAGAAGACAAAGCATGGCAAGTTACAGTGTGATGGACTGATAAAAGATAGATAGACAGAAAGACAGACCCACAGATAGACAGATAAAATATTCAGATAATCTCTCTTCTTTCCTTAATCTTTATTGAAACCATCCTCACAAATATTCTCAGGGAAGTTTGCTTTACTAACCTACTTGCTTCTTTTTTTTATTTTATTTTTTTTTAATTTACATTCCAAATCATTTCCCCTTTCCCGTTACCTCCCTCCCCGAAAGTCTCATAAGCCCCCTTCCCTCCCTCTTTTCTCCATTTAACCCCATCTCGTTTCTCTGTCCCGGCGTTCCCCTACATCCAGTCTTTCCAGGACCAGGGGTCTCTCCTTCCATCTTCTTAGAAATCTATTGCTATGCGAATTGTGGCTAGGGTATTCCGAGATTCTGGGTTAATATCCCCTTATCAGTGACTGCATACCATGTGTGTTCTTTTGTGTTGGGTTACCTCACTAAGGATGATATTTTCAAGTTCTGACCATTTGCCTAGGAATTTCGTGAATTCATTGTTTTTAATTGCAGAGTAGTATTCCATTGTGTAAATATAGCACATCTTCTGAATCCATTCCTCCATTGAGAGACATCTGGGTTCTTTCCAGCTTCTGGCTATTATAAATAAGGCTGCTATGAACATAGTGGAGCATGTGTCCTTATTGCATGCAGGTAAAGCCTCTGGGTATATGCCCAGGAGTGGTATAGCCGGATCCTCCGGGAGTGTCATGCCCAGTTTTCTGAGGAACCACCAGACTGCTTTCCAGAGTGGTTGTACCAGCTTGCAATTCCACCAGCAGTGGAGGAGTGTTCCTCTTTCTCCACATCCTCGCCAACAACTGCTGTCTCCTGTGTTTTTGATCTTAGCCATTCTGACTGGTATGAGATGGAATCTCAGGGTTGTTTTGATTTGCATTTCCCTAATGACTAAGAATGATGAACATCTCTTTAGGTGCTTCTCAGCCATTAGATATTCTTCAGGTGAGAACTCTTTGTTTAGCTCTGTACCCCATTTTTTAATAGGGTTACTTGCCTCTCTGGAGTTTAACTTCTTGAGTTCTTTGTATATATTGGATATTAGTCCTACTTGCTTCTTAATACAGTCAAATTTGTCATCAACATTAACCATCACCATTTCTCAAAGCTTGAGGCCATTATAGTCTCTCTAGCTAAACACAAGTCTCTCATTCTAACCCACATGAAACTCATATCCTTTGGTTTTATCCACCTCTATACTAATTTAAATAGCTCACTTTACCTAAAATCTACCAAATTATTTTTTACTCTAGTCTCTCCCTTATATCATATTCAATTTCCAAATCCAATTCCATAATCTATTACTTTCATGATCATCTTGAATGTGCATTTTAAAAGTCTAGTAGTTAAATTAGTATTTTACCATGAAATTCTATTTGTCTTCTCAAATCTAGGTCACAATATTTCAGAGAACAAAGAATCTATACTATGGGTTTTATTTCAAATTCCTATACACTAATTTTTATTGAGAACCTATGAATTTAACATGTAGCCTAACATTTGGTACAAATTATAAAGAGGTCAAGTAATAGCGACAAGAACTTGGATTTCAGTGCCAGTTCTCCATTTGGCTGCAGACAAGTTAAATCATCCCTGTTCCTCAGTTTGTTGTATGTCAAAGAAGACACAATAAAAGCAACTTCATAGAAATAAGTCAATGGACTTTTCTTCATCTTACAGAATGCCATCTTTACTGTGAATATCACCTATCACTTCAATTAAATTTATAGGATAATCCAGTTCAATTTTATTATCCTTTCCTGAATAAAGGAGGAAATATCTGAAGCACAGATATTCCATATGCTTGTAGCACCATTTCAGTCAAGCTTTGGAGAAAACATTGAACATCCTGGCCACATTCTCCATGGATATTTCATGCTTGCCATAAATGAAACTACTCTTTGTTTATATGTGATATAGATTAGTCCTCATATACTGAGAATATTTGTGACTCTGTGGCATATTCTACAACTAGAAGGTATGCAATTGTATATGAAGAAGGAAATGGATAGAGATGTCTTATTTAGAATCTCTATCAATTACTCCTCAGCTTTATAATATTTAAGGTATTCATCTTATTGATCTTCTGCTGTCTAGTCTATAAAATGGGAATATCAATTCCTCCTTCTCAGTGCATTCACAAAGGTTAAGTAATCTACTATGGGGCAAGCACCTAGTGCATTGTTTGTTCTGTGCAAGGTTCAGAATAAGTTCTCTCTTCACCTTTACAAAACTGACAAAGTTAGTCAGTCTCATATTTTTCACAGTAATTAACACCCTTAAAAATAGCTGCTACAAAGAAAATGTAAAATTAAACTCATTTTTACATTACTTGCACTGATGGTTATGCAATGATGCTAGATGGTTAAAAGTTGGTTCTTGTGGTGGTTTTATACATATGTTTATATATAAGATGATAATTGCTCATCAGAAAGATCTGTGGATTTTTCTCTTATAGCAAACAAACAAAGAGCCTGAGAATCCCCTTGTAAAATCCTAAGCAATACAGAGTAGTTTCATTCTAACTTTCCATTAATGGAGCAATTGTAAGACCCTGGTTATATAATTTAACCTTCAATGTACTTGTTCACATTTTAGTTTTTCTTACCTAAACTTCAGTTCATTCAAGAAGCAAATTTTCTACTTCTACTTCTCAACCTTTACCTGGTGCTTATTCTGTAAAAGGTGCCAAGAAATTGATTAGGTTTGTCTTTAATCATATGAAGATCTTTGTAATCAAAAGGAGGTCATTTCTCTCAGTGGGTAAAAATCCTTCTTAAGTAATCATGAAGCAAGACCCATTTGAAAGCTGGGTATAGACATGTATATGCCTGTCATGACAGTGTTGGAGGAGGGGCTCAAAGACAGCATGGTTGCTAGTACTTGCTGGCTGCTGCCTAGCTAAAGGTTCAGTGAGTGACCATTTCTCAAAGGAATAAGTAGAAGTAATGGACCAAGATACCCAATGTCTTTTCTCATCCTATTGAGTTGTGTGCACCAACACATATGTCCACCTATGCTATAAGTACTAAAATCCATAGGCACATAAAATGCCTTGATTGAACACAGAGAAGCTCCTGATGTAATACATGGAAGAAACTCTGCATGTCTTCTGAGAAAGCGACATTTGTGAACCTGAAATTGTGGGACTGGAATGCAGACTCATTGGTTAAATTGACAAACATATCTTTTTGTTAATGCTTGAAGAAGTGTTGATTATAAGATTGGTAATGGAGCTGAAGCATTCAAGACTCACATGTTTATGGAAAGAAGAATATACCTCGATAATTGAAGTATTTCATTACTAAAGAAAATACAACACAGGAATTGAGATTCCACTCAATCCATGCTTTATTTATAAGTCAGATCCTTAAATGTACTCCACTGATTCAAGCTTATCATAGATTAATCAAATAGGTGTCCCTGAGAACTTCAAAACTATATCAAAATAAAATAGCCGTCTTGTTCATCACTTTGCAAAACTTGTGACTGTAATTGGATCAATTGGAATTAGAATTAAATCTCATTTCAATTCTGTAGATAGCATCCTGGCAGCACACTCTGGAGTGTTCAGCATACATTTCCTTTACTAAACATGTATTATATGGACTCATAAAGAATAGTTAAAAAAATAGTCTCTGATTCTTCCCAAATATCTCACCCAGAATATGTGCTGACACTTAGCCTTTTGTGAAGAAAAAAAAAAAAAAAAAAAGACTAGAATCATCCTAACCTCTCCTCAGAGGCAATATACAGACAAGTTCAAATGAAAATGAGAAGCAACAAAAATTAGGTCATAAAAGTGAGCATGGGGGAGGGGTTATTTACTTGTTTATTTTAAGTTTTGAAACTCACCTGACTGTACTTCTGCTTGTCTCCTAAGTGACACCACAACACAGCCTGCTTCAGGTTTGTATTTTTCTTTTTTTGTTTTATATTTTTTGTGACAGAGAGTTCACATACACATGATGCTTGTAGGATAGTTTTATGTCAATAGGAAGTGAAATTGTATAGGTGGTAAGAGTCTTCTTCACTGCCTCCAGCTACCTTTAGTTATTGTACTTTTTCCCTATCACTGCTTCTCAGTCTTTCATCACTGTCCTAACACATTTTTTGAACAGCATTTCCTAGGCATTCCCTAAGATGAAAGCTTAATACGTTATCTATGCTATGTATGTGTTTACTTGTAGCACTCACTTCTTGTCGAATGGATTCCTTCCTTTATAGATCTTGTGGTGGGATACAGATGCTCAACTTCAGTCTGGCAATGACAGCAGAACCTAGAGAATTCAATTGAGTTGCCTCCATCACTTATTCTATAACATGGGTATGAATTGAACACTTTAAACATACTTCATATTAAAATATCACACTTACAGAAGATTATTGTTTTAAAAGTCAAATGATACCTATATAGGTAATAGCATGTACTTAGTACCCAATATAAGACACTCTTTCTTTTTTATTTAAGCAGTTTGCTTTCTGGGAGGTTACTGAGAACAATGAAACATATAGGGTTTTAAAATGCACACCATGTAGCCAAAAATATGGGTCATAATTTACATTTCAAGAGCACATTCAAAATATAGAAATTAGCATACATATTCTGCAGGAGCACCTGTTGTCATAATCAAAAATGGCATTATTGTTCCATATTAAAATGTCAGAATACTCACGTGGTGTTTGACAACACAAAATGACAATGTGTAGCTGAAATTCAAATACAATTTCTCTGATTTTAAACAAAAGCCTGAAACATTTTTTAATATAGCTGGCATATCCTTGTTGCTCAGTTTTTAACTGAATTGTTTTTTTAAGGTTCTTAGAATTGTATTATTCAGTTTTAGTTTGGATCAGTCTACAATGAGAAGTAATAAATTTTGATTACTTTTCACAGGTGATCCCAGTCCATCTCATTCATCAAACCTGCTTAGAACTTTAAAGAATGTTTGAAATTCATTTTAATTTCCCATTAACAACACAGTATGGAAGGATTTGAGGAAATAGGATTGGGTACTGTGGGTTTAAAGTGCAAGGATTGGAGATTGAATCTCCTATTTTTTGGATGCTTGGGTAGAATACTAAGAAGCCTTGTACAGTTAGCACAAAGGTTTATGCGTATGATGTATTGGATGCAATGGAAAGCAACATGGTGTTTGTTTTATTGTTTTAACTCAACGTTTTAGATAAAATACAACTTAAGTTGTACATTGAAAATATCCTGTTATAATATTTCTTTAATTAACAATAGTAAGCAGAAGGTAAATATTAATTGTTGTATATAGAGAGAGGCTTCATTTCCATGTCTGTGCCTCAGCAAATAATCAACCCCTGGCTTCTGGCAGCCCTCGGGGCTTATTTTTAATCTGCAGACTCTTTCTCTAGATTAATTTGAATGTAGGAAAACTTACCAAGGGATAATGCAGTTCAAAAATCTAGATTTGAAAAACGTAACTCCTCCTTCCATACTGTATTTGGTAGTTTAATAACAACAGCAGCTAAGTATAAAAGTTCTCTGAAGGATTTAGAGCAAAACAACACACAACAATTCCCAGTGAGCCAACTGTCTTTTCTGGGCAGTTAATTTACTGCAGGTGACTTTCCTATTCTTCATGTGTCTTGTCTGGGCATCCCAGTGCAGTCCTTTTTACTGACAGCTTCCCTGTCACCTATTGTTTAGGTATCTTTCCATATTAAGTCACCATTGTGTCAGTCTCCCAATGCAATACACCTGAGTTTTAAATAAGCATTGACAGTAATTTGTCAGGAAGAACCTATTCAAACTATTCAGCATTTGAGTAGGAACAATGTTCCATTTATACACACAAAGATAAAAAAGTGAATAATTATAAAAAGTTTTAAATTGTTCTTATACTTTAATTTTGATTCATGAATTAGAATATTATATTTGATGAAGAATTATTGTTATTTTTCTTTTATTATTTTAAATATAATTATGGAAAGGTTTATCAAATACCTACTATATCCTCAACACTGTACATGACACACTGAAAAATAAGGAATATTTCAAATAGCTTTCTTACTTTTCTGCAAGTAACAGACCTGTTGGGAAGCTCAAGTACACACACACAAACACACACCCACACACACACACACACACACACACACACACACACAGAGAGAGAGAGAGAGAGAGAGAGAGAGAGAGAGAGAGAGAGAGAGAGCAAGAAAGAAGAAGAAACAGAGACTACTACTGGATAATTCCAAAGATAATAACAAAGGGGCAAAATTTATGTTTTTTATGTAACTACAGTTTGAGAAGTTAGTATATTCTTGAAATCTACCATGAAGCAAATTGCTGTCTGGACATATATTAGGACAGGATTATTCTTAAGGAATTATACTCAAGTATATGCATGCATATATATATATATATATATGTGTGTGTGTGTGTGTGTGTGTGTGTGAGAGAGAGAGAGCAAGCACGTGCTGGCATATCTTTGTTGCTGAATTGATTTTTTTAAGGTTCTTAAAATTGTATTATTCAGTTTTAGTTTGGTCCAGTCTCCAATGACAAGTAATAAATGTTGACTACTTTTCACAGGTGATCCCTGTCCATCTCATTCATCAAACTTCTTTAGAACTTTAAAGAATGTTTGAAATCCATTTTAATTTTCTACTAACAACACATTATGGAAGGATTTGAGGAAATAGGGATTGGGTACTGTGGGTTTAAAGTGTAAGAACTGGAGATTGAATCTCCTTTTATTTTACTCTTGGGTAGAATACTAAGAAACCTGTACAGTTAGCACAAAGTTTTATGTGTGTGATGTATTAGATGCTATGGAAAGCAACATGGTGTTTTTGGGTTGCTTGTTCATATATAATATATATAAGATATATAATATATATCATATATATGAGTCTGTCCATTTATAAACACAAGCAAATATACAAATTTATAACAAAATATTATTATTGAGGTCTCTCATCTATATACATCTTGAATCTTAATGAATGGTTTATATGAGTAAGTTGCATGGTTACGACAGAAGACTTTATAGTAAAAGATCCTATGGGGAAAAAAGATAAGCAGAAGAGAAGAAATTACAAAGGACCAAGAAAAATTTAAAGATGAAAGCAAATCCAGAGGGTGAGAAAGGGATGATGGAGTTGAAGAAGGAGGTCATTGCATGGGATGACACAATTATGAATATATTGTTTGCAGAAAACTTAACAGTGATGAGAAAGTCTTTGAAAGACTTCACTGGTCTACTTTATTTGTCCTAGGAAGAGAATTTAATGACTTGTTGCCCACAGTCCCAGAATCATGGAAAGAAGGAAAGTCAGTTAGAACTGTGTGCTAGTGGAAAATGATCAAAGGTAGTTGGGCCATACAAAATGGAGGAAGGAATTAGTGTATACAAGGCAGGGTGAAGTTCATAATTCTTTCTTTAATAACTACTTGATGTATATTCAATTGCTACTATGAAATTAATATTTAAAAGATGGAAATCAGAGCTGATTGTAACAGGCTTCTCTGAAAAGTTCCCATCATGAATTTATTTAAGAGGCATGTTGCTTTTGAAAAGCACCCTGGTGTCACACTGATGATTTAGTGGGAAATGAGCCTTAAAATAATGGATGCTGACAGAGACGCTAACACAGAGACACTTACAGTTGGATGCCACATTGCCTAGGAAGGGAGCCTTGCAAGAATTTGTCACAGCAACACAGCTGCTGTACCACAGCAAATAGACATAGACTACTCTGTGGTTAGGTGTCTTTCAGGCAAGCAGATGCTTGCTTGCATTCCTTGTTCTGAGTTAAAAATAGATGTATTTATTATAGAAAAGTTAGCAAACAAAACTTCAAAAGAAATGAGAAATTCTGGAGTCTCCCCACACAAAAAGATTGTTAGCCTTTGGAATGTTTATTTTCCCAGATCCATGTACTTATTTAGTTATTACAAGAAGTATCTCAAAGAATAATCTCCCTTCTGCCTCTCTGCTTCTAAGCCGATCTTTAATTCTGGTTTTTTCACTTCGTTTGCCTTATTCGTAAATATTTCTTTTTTCTTTGACATGTATTAGCTTGGAACAAAACAAATCATTAAACATCTCCTAATTCAACAATTTTGAAGCACAAAGAATTCTTTTTTTTCTTGTAAAACTAACAAAGCTTAGTAGACATAGTTTGTGACTACTTTATTATCCAGGAGGTTATATAAATTTGCAGAACCAAAGGTGTCAGAGGAATAGTTACAGTGGGCTAACAACAGTGGACACATCTGGCATCTTTAGGAAATTAGCGGGAAATAAAGGCAACATCAAAGGCTCCAACTCTGCAGTCACAGCAAGGACACCTACAAAATGGCTGTTCTGCCTGGTTATGGACACAGGTTCCAGTGTGATCAGCCTCGGGTATAAATCCTGCTCCTCATCCTTCCCAGATTTGGTAATTGTGCTGTGACCTTAAACATGTTGCAAGGCTTCTGTAAGAGTAAATTTTTCTTTCCATAAAATACATGTAAAATCAACTCAAAGTAACATCCTCTATGAAATAAATATTTGTCACCTCAAAATCATTGAGCTTCAGAGAAAATATTTGTTCATTGAAGCATACTTCACAGTACCAAAAATTTTCACAGCGGGCCTGATTTTAAACCCTTTACATTTTAAGAATTCAACAATCTTCAAATAGCATAAAGCCAGAAAACCTGCTTGCATCATCCCTTCAAACTCCAAAATTGTGAAACTGTATATTTCATCCAGGATTCTCTCCACCATGATTTTGCAGATATAGTCATTTACTGAGTGACCAAGTTTTATTAGTCACTATATACTAGAGTTCATAAGGTCATTTTGTCTTAGGATGTTATTGTTATCTAGATTACATAAACACTCCATCCAATGTTTGTACAATGATGAAATTGCCTCCATACATTTCTCAGAATGTGCCCCTATCTTGAAATGATATATGACTATATTTAAAAACCACCATCAGACACAAGTCTGATTCCCAGCCAGGGTCAAAGCCACTTAGTGTGACTAATTTGGATTTGAACCTTTTAGCTATTTGCAGTATCCAGAAATAATTTATTATCCTGACATTCCGCAAAAGATATAAGTACAAAACAAATATCTAAACTGGCATTTTAAAATATGTCAACTGAATGGATCAAAGAGTCCCCTTTCTTCACTTTATATCAAGATGAACTTGCTTGGTACCTGTCATGGAGTGAAGCTTATCTTGCGGCAACAGGAAGCAAAGGTTATCTTTAACACAATGGAAAAGGGCAATTGAATGTTAACATTTAATTAAAGCCACAGGAAAAGAATGGCAAAGCACAGGTCAGTGGTAAAAAGAATAGTGTGTTGTTGCCTGGTAGAGAGCTGGCTGAGCGTGGAGGCAGAATCTAAATGCAGACAGTCAAATTAGCAGTGCTCTCGATGTCACTGACATTATATTACAATGGTTTATGCTCCAGCAAAAGTATTAATAGGAAGAAACTTTGGGGGAAGTAATTGACTATAAGGACTCCACTCAAATTTATGAAGATTTTAGAAAAGTCCAAAGTACAAGCAAGCTGCAAGGCTGACCACTGGCTTTGGACATGATCTATTTCTGTACCACATAAAACTAAAGAAAGATGGGCAAGTGGCTCAGCCTCTTTCCTTAGTTTTCACATCTATTGTTGGTGTGTACTTACATAGTAATTAGGAAAATAGCAGAAATTACTAATTTTATAATCTATAATCTTTCTATACATATTTTTCTATGTACTCATAAGCTTTAGATTCATTATTTCACCACTGTACCCCTAGTAGAAATTATTTAGCCTTTTAATACTTGGTTCCCTTGCCTGAAAAAAAATGGTCCTATTACAGTGTCTAGTTCATAGAATTGTGAATATCAAGAGGTCCCAGTAATGCACACTCCTTGGCATACACTAATGTTGTGGTGTTTCTAGTTCCCCAGGTAGTCCAAGAGCTTCCTAGAGCAGGTACCCTCTTATGTTCCTCCTTGTATCCAATAAGATTTTTATATGAATGTTTATGAAGGAAAGAAAGAAAAATAGTCCATATGTAAACTGATACATTAACATGGTAACATTCATGCTCAAACACCTGGAAAGGCCAAGGAAAGAACTGAATGGGTACTCATGAAGGCCCAGAGGATGCTGGTGGAATGATACTCAGAGACTCATAAAACAGTAGGTAGGATAGAATACTGACCTTACCAAGTCATAGTCTCTCTTGTATCCTCATATCAGAGCCTCACCAAAACACCAAGAAACCTAACATGAAGTTGTATTCCTTTTTCTCATATTCTACCAAGATTTTAATCTCTGCCTCTGTCACTTCCTCCCTTCCTAGTTCTCTGTGCCTGTCTATCTGATACTCTGTATGTCTCCCTCTCTCTTCCTTGCTCTCTCTGTCCCTCCCCCATCTGTGTGTGTGTCAATTCCCTCTCCCTCCCCACTCATCAGTTTTGAAAAGTCCTACTTGTTACAGATGTTCTCACACTATTCTCCATGACTGAGTGGAATAAGGCCACCAACTCCTATGTTTTCCTAGCTCTAAACTTTATCTGTAATATTCCTGCCTAAGCTGAGAAGCACCTAAAGAGATGTTCATCATCATCAGTCATTAGGGAAATGCAAATCAAAACAATCCTGAGATTCCATCTCACACCAGTCAGAATGGCTAAGATCAAAAACACAGGAGACAGCAGTTGTTGGCGAGGATGTGGAGAAAGAGGAACACTCCTCCACTGCTGGTGGGATTGCAAGCTGGTACAACCACTCTGGAAAGCAGTCTGGCGATTCCTCAGAAAACTGGGCATGACACTCCCAGAGGATCCGGCTATACCACTCCTGGGCATATACCCAGAGGCTTTACCTGCATGCAATAAGGACACATGCTCCACTATGTTCATAGCAGCCTTATTTATAATAGCCAGAAGCTGGAAAGAACCCAGATGTCCCTCAACGGAGGACTGGATTCAGAAGATGTGGTATATTTACACAATGGAATACTACTCTACAATTAAAAACAATGAATTCACGAAATTCCTAGGCAAATGGTCAGAACTTGAAAATATCATCCTTAGTGAGGTAACCCAATCACAAAAGAACATACATGGTATGCAGTCACTGATAAGGGGATATTAACCCAGAATCTCGGAATACCCTAGACACAATTCGCATATCAATAGATTTCCAAGAAGATGGAAGGAGAGACCCCTGGTCCTGGAAAGTCTGGATGTAGGGGAATGCCAGGACAGAGAAGCGAGAGGGGGTTGAATGGGGAAAAGAGGGAGGGAAGGGGGCTTATGGGACTTTCGGGGAGGGAGGAAACGGGAAAGGGGAAATGATTTTGAATGTAAATTAAAAAAAAACTTAGAAAATAAAATAAAATTTAAAAAAAAAGTTGCTAAGTAAAATTGTATTTTGAGCCAGTACATAAAGATATCTGGAGTCTCATGATCCTTCCTGTTCTAAAACAGCAACATGTATTAGCTGTCACATCAGTATCTATTTTCTTCTGTTTATATTTGTTTTCTGCTTAAAATCATGAAATCAGAGATGAGATTTCATTTCCTAGGTCAAAAATTAAATTTAAACAACCTTTAATTTTTGACAGCTTAATTTCAAAAACTTTTCAAACCTCAAGGAAAATCAAAATCTTCTAATTTCTTTACATGTTGGCAACTCAAAGCTAAGCACTTGCTGACCACAGTTAAGGCTGAGTCACCCTTGTCAATTCCAGCATATTTCCCTGCACTATTTTATAAGAACTGTACAAATTGAAAAGCTCTCTTACTAACAAAAAAACGTGGAATTTAAATATTTAAGTTTTTGTTATAAAGGTAACCAACATTACATCTTTACATTTAAGAAAATATATGAAGTCTCACAGAATGAATAGATAACACTTAGAGATTCTCAATATTTCACATCTGGGAAGTCTAAAAACTGAGGGAGAACTGAGATTTAGCTCAGCTCATTTCTTCCTCCCTTCTAGTGAATCCATGTCCTCACGAGGATTGACACAGAAAAATAGAAAAGTGGGGAATTGAAAGGGCATTCAATAGCAGATATGCAAAGGAGGTGGAGGAAGTTAAAAAGCAGAAGAATCCCCGATTTTATCTCATCAATAATCCACTGGGACACACCCAAGAATTTGAACATCTATGCTTTTCATGATAGCCAACTCAAGGATAACCATAAAGGAAAATACTCCCTGGTTTGTTGCACAAATGCATTATTCATTTTACTGCACCTGGGAGTAATTTTCAATTGGACAGAAGAAGGTAGGTGTCTCCACAAGGAGTTGAAATTTAGATAACTTTTTTCTCAACAAAGAGTGGAAAGTATCTCATATTTAATTAGCAAGTTTTAATGAGTCCACTACTCTTTTTTTTATTAGATATATTCTTTATTTCCATTTCAAATGTTGCCCCCTTTCCTGCTTCCCCCCTTGCAAAAATCCCATAAACCATATCCCCCTCCCCCTGCTCCCCAATCAACCTTCTCCCGCTTCCCTGTCCTAGTATTCCCCTACACTGCAGCATCGAGCCTTCCCAGGACCAAGGGACTCTCTTCCCTTTGATGTCCAGCAAGGCCATCCTCTGCTGCCTATGCATGTGGAGCCATGGGTAACTCCATGTGTACTCTTTGGTTGATGGTTTTGTCCCTGGGAGCTCTGGAAATACTGGGTTACTTATTAAAATAAAACAAAAATTTGAAGGGTGAACAGATGCATCAACTGTAAAAAGCACTAGATGCTCTTCAAGCAGAGCAGAGTTTAATTCCCAGCACGCTTATGGAGGCTCACAACTATCTATGATTCCATTCCCAGAGCAATTTCATTCCAATATCATTTTATGGGCTTCCATTTGTACCAGATCCTCACATGATGCACAGGCATATATGCAGGCAAGACACCCATGTACATAAAATAAATAAATATGTAAATTAGGTTAAAAACTAAAAATAAAGACTTGTTTCTTTTAAAATGCAGGCATCTGTAGTGTGTGTATGTTTGCCTGTGTGTGCACACTACAAAGAGGGCATTGGATCCTATGGATCTTGAGTTGGTTATGAGCCCCCTGACCTGGCTGCTGGGAAGCAAAGTCTGTTCTTTTCAAAGAGCAGCAAGCACTTTTAACCAAGGACCCATCTTTCTAACTCCAACTACCCTCATTCCTTATATTTTATGCTTATATTGCTTTATTCGTTAAAGGCTATGGAAAAAAAAGGCTATGAAATTTTACTTAGGAAACTTCAGAAAACATATGTGTGAGGTTGTTTCATGGTAGGGTGTCTGAATTGAAGGTTTGTGGCAAGGGTACACAATTATTTTCTTGCTTCCCTACAAAAGCATGCCTGGTTCCCTGAGAGTGGGAGCCAGGGGAATGAGTGTAGGGACATTCCCTGCTTCTCAGAGGCAGAATGTCTAGGAATAATGTACAGGCTAAATAAGGTGGAGATGTGTGTTTAACCAGGCAGAAAGAAATCAAAACATTCCTAATGAGGCATCACAACCTGACTGATCTCAGTTAGAATCAAAGTAGAGTAAGCAGGAGTTTTCTTGTAAATGGTAATAATTAGCAGCTCCAAAGAGAAAAAAAGTAACAAGTATGATTTGGGCTCTTTTGATTCTTGAATTGATCTACCTTTTTTTTCCTTGGAACTATTTGTCATTGCTGTCAGTCGTCAAAATTTCACTTTCTGAGGATCCAGGGGCACTGGGAATTTGAAAGGTTTATCCACATCAAGCAAGTAAGCAAGTAATAACTGTGCACATGGGACACACACACACACACACACACACACACACACACACACACACACCTTCTATTGTACATCCTCTTTGATTTTGTGTCAGGGCTCCATTTTCCCAGAGAGCATAAGATGCACAAAAATATGTGACTTGAAGAATAGCCAATTGTTGATTGTTTGTGGACCTAGTAGGTTGTGCTTGAGCTATGTTCTTGAGTATATTCAAGACTTTGCATACATGCGTACATACATACATACATACATACATACTAAAACGTAAGTTGAATCATAAATGGTGGATGCATCACTATTGAAGAGCCTGCATACATATTCCTGTCATGTGTAAAGTTTATTCTAAGTGGCCAAAATTTTCTTTTAGATTTCTTTTTCTGGCTAGTTAAGCAGAAATCAGGGTACCTATATGGACAATTATAGGGTTTATAAATAGATGCATAACTATCCATTAATATCCTGGAGTATGAATGAGTAAAATAGAAACAATCTAGGTAATTAAGTTGAATAAACTTGGGAGTCATCTGAGCATCAGTGTGTGAGCAGGGACTTCTGAGATTAATGTCTTTATTAAATAATCACTTAAACTCTTTAAATTGCATGCCTAAAATGAGGCTGAAGAAATTACCTACCTGTTTACCATGTCATGGCCTATGAAATGACTGTAAATGTGTAAATGGGCAAAGGAGTGTGTCCTACAACAAGAATTTACAAAGGGAGTTATTTGGAGGGGAGTGTGATTAGAACTCATAATGTAGAAGAAACCTCAGATGAAGCAGGGAGTGCTGGCTTATGAAAGGCAGATATCTACTGATTGTTGAACAATGAACATTTACATTTTGAAAATAACTGGATTTGCCTTATTTATTAATACAAGGAAAATAGTTGGTCTTTAAGACTACAATAAGCAGGCAGTGGGTGCTTACAAGGCAGAGTGGTATCCACTGGTATAAGTAAGGAAAACCTGCTAGCACCTGCAGGCACCATTTGTTAACTTTTCCCTGACACTGAACCATGCTTTCTGGTCCTCATTTTTGTGTATTTCTCTCTCGTTTTCTGCCTATTGATTCGTTGACTGAATCATTTCAAAGGGTGGTAGTTTTGGAGCTTCAAGAAACAAATTTGAATTAATTTCACACCATCATAGTAGCTGAACTTAAAAGCAGGTTCTGTGTTGATAGATACTTTCAGTAAACTGGCTCTCATAAAATTTGTGGATCCACACTCTCATCTGTCCTCAACATACCTTTGCTTTGGAATAACAAACTCAAATAAAAGTTTTTAGGGAGAAATTCAGGGAAGTTCTGTATTTAAAGTTAAAAAATAGTGTGGGCTATTTCACTTTAATACTTCAGTTACCTTGGACATTTGAAGCCACTTCAACTCGATTTTCTCTTTCATAAAGTAAGGATAGTTAAGGACATGGCAACTATTGCCTGGAGAATTTTGAACACTTTATCTACTGCACATTGATAGCAGAGTCATCAAGGACAACCCTTGCATTACTCATCTAGAGAAGACACGAAACAAAAGCACCTGCCACAATGGGTGTCAGTCCTCCATAGCCAGTGGTCTCTCCTGGCAACAGATGAAGGCAAAATGTTTTCTTTATACTAAAAGGCATCATTCATTCCCACTAAAGACCAACAACAGTAACTGAGATTGACCAGTTGCCACATCTTGCACAGTCTACCCAGAACAAAATAGTGACAGATACACCAACACAAGACCATTAGTACCTCACAAACTGGGAAGACTGTATAAGGATATTTTGCAGGTGCAATCTCATGCAGCAGAGCAGATAGTTAGAAGTCTTATATTTGAGATTGGCTCTCTTTTCCACACAGCATAACAGATTATCAATTTCATAGATGTACTAATGAGGAATATATTTTAAGTCTATTATCAACATCATTTCTGACACAGTTGAAAACGTGCAAAACACATTACTCTGAATAAATAAAAATTAAAGTACTCATTTTAATCTCCCAATTTAACTTACCTTATGAATTGTAAACAGAAACATTATCGAACTTAAGTTTTTTAACTTTAATTTATTAATTTATTTTTTACTTATTCACTTTTCATCCTGCTAACTGCCCCCTTCCTGGTCATGCCCTCCCTTAATCCTTCCCCCATACCCCATCCCCTTCTCTTCTGAGTGGTGGGGGATCCCTTGGGTATCCCCCCACCCTGGCACTCAAGTCTCTGCAGGGTTAAGTGCTATCTCTCCGACTGAAGCCAGACAAGGCAGCCTAGCTAGAGGAGCATATCCCACATACAGGCAACAGCTTTTGAGATAGCTCCCGCTCTAGTTGTTTGGGACTCACATGAAGACCAAGCTCCATATCCATCTACTACAGATATGTGGAGAGGCCTGGGTCCAACCTGTGTATTTACTTTGACAGGTGGTTCAGTCTCTGAGAGCCCCAAGGGTCCAGGTTAATTTACTCTATTGGTCTCCCTGTGGAGTCCTATCCCCTTCTGGGCATCAGTCTTTCCTCCTATTCACCCATGAGTCCCCAAGCTCGATCTGCTGTTTGAATGTGGGTGTCTTCATCTGTCTGAGTCAGATGCTGGGTAGAGTCTCCCAAAGACTCCAACCTGCAAGCATTACAGAATATCATTAATAGTGTTAGGGAATAGTGTTTGCCCATGGGATGGGTTTCAAGTTGGGCCAGTAATTGGTTGGTCATTCCCTCAGTCTCTGCTCCATCCCCGGTGCCTACATTTCTTGTAGACAGGATAAATTTAGGGTTGAAAGGTTTGTGGGGAATTAAGTGTCTCCATCACTCCACTGGGGTTCCTGTGTGACTAAAGAACTTAAACTGAGTGGTGAATTCCTTCTGACAAGATCATCTATTTGAAGAGACAGTAAAGAATGGAAGAAACATGCCCACTAGGAAAAGGCAGTATAGGAAATCAAAATTTTAATTTAATTTCACCAAATAAATGCCTAATGTAGTAATTTGTGTTTGAGACTAGTAAGTTAATTTCTGAATATTATCCAAAAGTATTTGTATTTTGGCTAGAGTGACCTATAGACTTTTTCATGTCAGTGCTAGAAGATGCTTTTCAAATGCATTTATATAATTTCATGACTTAAATTTTAATGAAAATTGTTTATACACACACACACATACACACACACACACACACACACACATGCATGTGCTCGTGGTAAATTGAGCACACTCCCCCATATCTCCCCCTTCATTTTTAATCTCTCTTCTCTCCCTTTAGTCTTCTTAGATACTTTCAGTTTTACTTTTATGTCTTATATCAGTACATGACTTCATATATAAAAATCTAGGAACCACAAAAGAGAGAAAATGTATACCAGCTATCTCTAACTTTTGAGACAATAGGTTTACATTTGGTTTTTTTTTTTTTATTGATACAAAATGTATTTTTGCCCCTGGGATTGTATTGCTAATTTAATCTGAGGTTACATAGTTCTTAACACTGTGAATAATAACTAAAGACAAAATTGTGAATAAGGTCTTTTATAAAGAACCAATCATAGGCAGAGAGCCTTAATTCACTAGGTATTACTCACAGGTTAAGCCTTAAAAATGTAAGATGGGAATGGTGCAGCAGCTAAGAACAGTAGCTGCTCTGTCAACAGGTTCAGTCTCAATTCCAAGCATCTACACTGTGGTCCACAACTGTCTATAACTTCAGTATGCCAGATCTCATTACCCCCTCTGGCCTCTCCAGGCACCAAGGAAGCACAGGATGCACAGAATCACATTCGGTCAAAACAGTCATGTATGTAAAAATAATAAAAAATAATTTATGCATTAAGCATTTGAGATTGAGCATTGCTGGAAATTTTCAAGACTATATTTTGTTCTATCTGTGCGAAAATATGACCAGGCCATATATCCATTAAAACTAAATTTCCTTCAGAACTAGAACATCTCTTACTAACTCTGAGAACTTGCTATGTTTGTAAATAAAGGCCAGTATGCTAAGAGAATTATTCAGATTGAGAGATTTTTCTATAAAAAAAATGGTTGTGAAATTAAGAGTTATAGCATGTGAAGCAATCCAGTGTGAATTGGAATCAAAACAAATCTTATATAATGAAAGGAATGGACATACCTCTAAAAAAAAAAGGCATCATGGATATTTAAATCTAGAATGACTGGCTTTTTTTTTTATAAGCTTACAAATCCATCTCAAAAATACTCCAAAGAAAAAGTACATGCTGCCATATTCATTTTCCTGTTGTTGCAATAAATATTCTGAAACCAGAAACTTAAGGAAAATAGGGTTTATTTGGACCACAACTTCAGGTTTCTGTCTATCATGGCTGGAAAATTACGACAGTGGGAGCTTGATAGAATGGTTACTTCTCATCTACAGCCAGAAGATGAGAGCAGTAGATGCATGTATGCTTATTCTCAGCTTCTTACTCTCTTTCAGTGTATTACAGATCCCAAACTTATGGATTAGTGCAACTCATTTTAAGCTGGCCCTTCTCACATCAATTAAATTAGTAAAGACAATTCCCAACAGACATGTCAACAGGGCAGCTTTGCCTAGATAATTCCTCACTGAGGTTCTCTTCTTGGTCGATATTAGAATGTCAAACTTATAATTAAAATAAATCAGAACACACACACACACACACACACACACACATACACACACACACACATACACACACACACCAAAAGGCAGGTATAAGATGGGTTATTACAGTTTTATTCATAATAATCAAATACTGAAAATAACCCAAATGCCATAATATTAGAATGTTTTCAGAGTGAACAAATAGCAAAAACAAAAATCTGCCTTATATTTAGTCCACAGGTAATTTTTATATGTATAATGCTCAAGAAAATTCAAGCACATAATATTATGCATTTATGATTTCTTTTGGACAAAGTTCAAACAGAACGACCCTTTCATGATGCATCACACTAGTGTTTACCCTGGTTAGTGAAGATTTAGCCTGGAAGACTTATATGAGGTTGACATATTCCATGTCTTGTAATGGGTGCTGTTTATAATACTTTGTGTATATGTGTAAAATTCATCCTGTACCTTCGCACCTTTGCTTCATACAACTATTTATATGATGATGGTGCCAGCGTAAGATAAAAATATTGCTGCTTATCTTCATGGGTTATTCACAATTTCTTAACATCAAAAATAGCACCTTGCCTGACTGTAATCATCTAAGCAGGGTTTCTATATGGCAACATGATTTGCATGTCCATGATATCAGTCTTGCAGTGACAATTTGTACAACATTGTTAAAATTGAGAAAGTTGTGCTTATACATACTATGGAAAAAATAATCTTAAAAAAAACAACTCTGGCCCTGCAGAGAAAACATGGTTTTGTGATAGCAAAGTTATACCCTACTGCACTGAATAATTTATTTACAATTGGTTCTTCTCCAATGAGTAGGCAATATCATGAAAATTGATTATGGTAAAGTATTCTAAAGCTGAAATTAGATAGAGTGCCTTAATTCAAGAGGGGTAATTTAAATGGCATTATAAATAGAAACCATGTGTGTATTAAAGTTAGACACCATGGTGCTCCATACCAGAAAGAAGAAACATTGAAATAGCACATGGATAATTAGCTCAAAGAACATACATATGTATGGTAATTTTTGCTTCGTTGAGAATGTTTAGTACTGAAGTCATTTATTTTCATCATTAAATACTATGATGTTTCAAAAAAATTCTATGCATCCAGAATCAAACATTTGACTAGAAAAATGAACAAAATAGAGACTGAAAATGAGCATAGAAAAGTTAAAGAAACTAAAGGAACTTGGATTGTCTAGGCAGAAGCTATCCCTGACTCTATGTGTCTACAGGAGTGAAACTTCTAGCCACTAAACAGGTATAGTTAGGTAACTCATATATCCTGCCCCCCTTAAATAGCATGAGGATTTGGCAAACAGAAGAGTCAAGTGACTACTTAGACAGGGGGCATAACATTCTTAACAAGATTCAATATCATAGCTGCTCTCAGTTGGAATCAAATTGAAATCAATTGTCCTGTCAGGACAGTGTGAGCTTGATAGAACTGGTCACTTTCCATCTGCAGTCAGATGAAAACAGTAGATGCATGCAGTCTTATTCCCAGATCCTTATTCCCTTTCCACATATTCATTCAGGATTCCCCTGTATCATACAATATTTTTCACATACCTACCATGTGCAGTGGCAGTTGATCCATAAATCTTGTTTTATTGCAGAATAAAGGTGAATAGTCATTATCCTCAAGAAATGTAACACACCAAAACTATGAAAAGTACATACAAATCTATCACCATTTCCTTTCTTTGAGGTCCCATTTTATATCCATACTTTTCTTTCTGGTGACCGAGTAGTCAAATAAGACTCCTTGAAAAGCCAATGGAATAAACACAGTTTAAAATTATGCAGTGACTTAGAGTTCTTTAGATTCACAAATGAATGTGGTCCTTGTGAAATTTTATTTCTTAACAGATAATTACAATGTCAATAAGCTTTTCACTCAGAAAATACTGGCACAATGAACATCCCCTAACTATAGCTACTTGCTGTCATAAATGAGTTTAATTGTGTTCATATTTGGATTTATCTCCACCTGTAAAACAGTATCATTCACTTGCTTACCTCAGAGTATCTGAAGAAGGGTTTCATATCTACAAACCTGCAGGTGTGCACAGACCCTGCAGTCACTGTACTCTATTGTACTGTACTCTATTTGAAGCTGGTGACCTTTAGGAAGGAGACATTTGTGGCATAGATTCTCTAAGTATCTGCTCAACTAGTAATATAATGCCCAGTGATTATGAAGGGAAGTGGCTAATGAGGGAGGAAGACAAGTTCACCTAAAGAAGTGGTATTTAAGCTGTGCATAATGATATAGATTCTCAAAACACTTGGGAATTGGGATAGGAGATGTACAGTAAATTCCCAGCTATATAGTAAAACTGTATCTTAAAAGGCTAAGTTGCAAAACAAAAAATGATCTAATGTATAGATAAAGATTAAGAGGTGCCATCAAATCAGTAAGGAAGGAACACTTTGCCAGGCAGGCATGCATTTTCTTGGTGAAGAAAAAATAGATTTGTGAAAGAAATATTGGCTACTATATCCAGCTTATCAATAGCTGTTGAGTTCTATAGCAGTCAGCTTTCATATTCATGAAACTCAAAATTGTAATAGAGCTTGTCACATCACATATTCATTCAGGAATCCCCTGCACCATCCAAGATGTATCAAGTACCAACCCTGTGCAGTATCTGGTGATCCATAAATCTCCTTTCCTTGCATAGTTTAATAAGGTACATGAAGTTGAGAGGAGTCATGAGTTGTAAACGGGAATTCCTGAAGAGGCCACTGCAGACGTTTGTCACTTCATTTTATGTGTTGGACAAAAATGTAAACGGAGAAATGGGGTTCCTTTGTGAGGAAGTTTACGTATTATAAATACCGAACATGTAGAATTATTGATAGCGATTTAAAGGAATGAATGCATTTTCTCTTCAAGCAACTTTTAACAAAGTTACCTTGGCAGAGTAAAGTTTGTTAATGCTCTGTCCTTAACTTTCTCTGTGCAGCCTCTCTGCTGGCTCTGTGCTTCTACCTCTGTGTGCAAACCTCTCTTTCCACAGAAAAGCTCAGATTGCTTCATTAAATGAGTAGCAAGATGTTCAGAAATGTTTGTTTCCAATCCTTTCTCAGGCATTCAAATAAAACTGAGTTATAAAATGTGACCAATGCTAAAGGCTAAAAGGCTGCATGAGATGTCTTTGAAATTCAGAAGTAAGCCTTTCGGAAGAACATGAAAGGCACTTCCATATTCTTGACTGTTTGAATGCCAGACACTGACAGTTGTGCCTCTGAGTCAAAGTCTTTGTAAACATTATGCCAATCAACAAATAAATCTATTTTGCACAACTTTAATTTCATAATTGAACAACTTCTTTATGAGCTGTACTTTCTCTTAGGCTCAGAACAAAATGGGTGCTCTACTAAAGTGTGTGATTGATTAAACTAATACAGTTATAACTAATTGATTCTAGAAAGTAGCTTTCAAGTCAATCATTTTGGAGGACATCCCAAGCCCTTCATTGATGGACCTTAATTGCTCATCTAACTCAGACATCCAGACAATAAAGAAATGTAAGCACATCTTCACTGGTATCTTTACTTTCAGGTTCTCCTGATCCCTCAGTCCTTCTATATCAGCTAACAAATTTTCTACTACTTTTTAAGGGCAGCTTTCCTTATGCTAAAGAATTATTTTAAAATGATTTCTCTAAATCCTGCAGTTCATGGGTTCTCAGTTTCTCCACTAAGAAAAACTAAATAGCTGGTGCTTCCTAATAATAAACGAAGCTGTGAAACCCTGTTAACAACAGCAATAGTAAATGCAGCCAGCAATATGGCTCTATGGTTAAAGATGCTTCCCATCATGCCTGAGGGCTTGTCATTGACTCCCTGAACCCATATCGTCCAAGAAGTGACTGTATTCTCACAAGTTGTCCTCTGATCTCTGCAAGCAGCATATGACATTCACATGCTTACCCAAAATAATTGAATTGGAGTTTCAATAAATTAATACTTGGGAAGGGGAATGGAGTCAGATTCTGGAAGAGGGGTCTAGGAGGGAGCAGGGTTGGGATGTTGATTAATTAATTAATTAATTAAAAATTGATAAATACAAGAAAATGACTTGACAATCAAAGTTTGAAGGACAGCTCAGTCAGTAAAGTGCTTACTATGGAAACAGGATGATTAGAGTTTGATCTCTATCACCCATGTAACAAGCCAGGTGATAAATATATTTATTTGGTTTTTAAAAGAACTGCTAAAATTAATTGTATATATTAAAATGCAATGTTCCTCACTCTGTAGGACAAGGGCCAAAGCTAATCCACTTAATCTAGAAAATGAAGATTTATTACAATACAGATCTGTACACTCTTTTCTATAATAATGGGTTTGTGTTTGTAAAGCAATAGCAGAGCTGAGTAATTTCACCTGAGACTATATGCCCAGCAAAGCTCATTTATGTTTCTGGCATTTAGAGAAAATGTTTGCAAACCCCTTTCTTAAAGCATTGACCATTTGAGAATAAAAATACCAATTATCTGTCAAAGTCACCTCAGAGTTGTCTATACAAATTAAGAAAACAAGAAAATTAGTGTGCTGCAAGATGCTATTTGATTTTCTTTTCAATGAAAAACCTTACACATGAGTCTGCCGTTAATTGAACAGCAAATGCAGTTCACTCTGTTCAATGGTTAGATGCTATAGTAATGGAAGCCACCACTAAAAGAAGTTCTGCCCTGAAGGCTTACATCTAAATGTGGCTGGGCCATGGGGGAGGGGCACAGCAGTCCAAGCCAGATGTGCTGCTGCATTGTCTGCCCATGAGAATGCTGAGTATAGTGCATAGAGATGGATTGAAATTGACAACTGCCATTAAGAAGATAGAAAGGAGCAGTGTTTCTGTTGTGATAATGAACTAAGTAAACCTAAAGAAGCATGAAGATATAATTTAAATATTATAGATGCTTAGTTTTTACTCAAGTTACCACAAATTTCTTCAACTTAAAATGTATAACTTGTTTTTTCTAGCATATAAATATTAGCTTTCATTAATGCATTTGCAAACAAAATTTGTTTTCTTGTTTCTGTTTCCCCTTCTTTCTCCCCATCTCCTCCCCCTGAATTGTACCCTTCCTGTGCCACCTTGTACCTTGTGATCTTTAGTGCCCTCCTTGTCCTTCTTCAAAACCTGAGTTGTGGTCTTCTAGCTATAGTTCGCAGCTTACTCTCACTCTCATACCCCCTTATCCACGTACATACATACCTCATCTTAAAACGATTCTACATCCAAAACACAATTTATATCCATTAAGTCAAATGCTTCTCTTAGTAAAAGAAAAACTGAGACTATTCCAAGACTGGGCCCTACAGGGATGGTGTTATAATATTAAAGCAACATATGTTCCTTTTGAAACCATCCAGTCATGGGGAAATGCTGATGTCACCTCACGGTCAAATGACCTACTGTCAAGTTTCTCTGTTGAAAAGTTATGAATATTTCTTTCGAGTATAAGTAACTGGATGTCTGTTACTTATCTGGAGCCGGTTGTATGTCTAGAGAAGAGGACTTACAATTAATTCATATATTAAGTATGATAAATCATGGTGATCTAGATGAAAATTAGAGTCATGTGTCAAGATCTCTATCTGCAAGCACAAAAGATGGATCAATCACAACTGATGTCATGCCATTCTAATAAGAAAAATAATCCTAATGCTAACGCAAATAATAGGCTCTACCATTGAATGTGTGTGGATTGTTTGATGGCACATAGACCCTCTGCTTTATATGTTTGCAACTGACAAGCTAATGATTAAAACACAAAACAATACATTCTTTTGTTTTACGTAAGCCCTATTCTTTGAGACTCAATTTGTCACTCTGAAATTGGTTCATCTATCACTTAAGAGCTCAAGCTAATTCCAAGAAAAATTTCTCAGCTATCAGGTCTTGTTCATTTTCTAACAGTGGTCCAGCTGCCATTCATTACTGGATGCACTGGCTGTAACTAGGATACACCTCCAGTGATCAGCTCCGGCCTTACTAGTATTCTGCTATTCTACACAGGAAAGGTGCAAATGTTTCTATGGCAGTAGTAATTTAGGGAGGCCTACTGTGGTGCCCATTATGAAGTTTCTGTGTAGCATAAAAAAATCTTGAAAAACTAACATTCACATTCCATCATTGAATTGTATACAATGGATCATTTATGGGTTTTTCCACTGCCATGCATGGAAACATTATGTTCCCAGTCTCTTATTTCTTTAAAATAGCATGTGCATGCACTCACAAATTAATTTTAACATCTCAGGAGCCATTATTTCAATCCTCTGACTACCAATATACAAAATTATCTGACAAGAAGGTGACTCAGAAGGCTGCTTAAATAATGTTATTTTTCACCTCTCCGTGTTTGTACATGTTGTCACATATTTTTGCTGTGAATATCTCTGTTGCTTCCTGCAAATAATTCTCCTTTGGGCCACTTCGCTTCTTACTGTAATAAATGACAGAGAAATTGTATGCATAGAGGGATCAGTGGAAAACTGATGCCAGCAGATTGCATTTCTAGATGGTGCTAGGTTTTTTTTTTTTGGTTTGTTTTTTTGTTTTTTTTTTTTTTTTTGTTTGTTTGTTTGTTTTGAATGCTGCAATTCTCTGATCTACTAAGATCTGCCTCCCTTTTCCTATTGACTAAAGGATTGCGGCAGACAAATTGTAACTCCCTTTCAAAATATTTACTTTTTTGCTTTCAAGGTTTCCTTATAAAACTTTTGAAACTCACAAATAGATGCTGTGAAGAACAGTCTCCAAGCAGCTGTGGCATCTAAATGTAATTACACATTTAATTCGTAGGCAGCCTGGGAGGTGGAAGAACATGCAAATACATTTTGATCCCTGTTGGCTATTGAAGTCTCCTTCTCCTTGTCTTTTTGTCTTTTCCTTTCCTTTTTTTTTTTCAGAGATAGCAAATAAAACACAGTATCCCTAGATTTGCCCCTGAAGCTTGCAGAGTTTAGAATGGGGGTTGGGGAATATTTGCTAACCTTTCTCTCTTGTTTTCTGCTGTGAGTTCATCTCTCTTGGTTTATCCCTGACCCTCTAGCACTTGATCCCACAGCTGGCACATAAAAGTCGTCCTCAGCCTTTGCCCTGCACCACAGAAATAAGAAAAACACTGCACCTACTTCAAAGCAGGAGGCGGGGGGAAGGTGTCCTACTCACTACATTCTTATGAATCAAAGCTAAAAATAAGAAATCTATTACTGGGGGAGATCTGGTGTCATAGATTTATCAATAATGTAGATAGAGTAGCATTGGAGTATGTAGAACATAAATTGAGCATTACAAGTTATTCAAGAAAGTTTCCCTGCATTTACCTCTGCTTAGTTAGAGCACAGCAGTTGAGGAAGGTAAAAATCAGTGCCTGCAAGTAAGACTAAGTAAGAGCCATTAACACAGATGTGGGAGCTAGAAATGATGATTTTGAGCTCAGGTTTCATGTGCCTTAACAATATGATTTAGTTACAAACATCACAATGTTTTTCTGTTTTAGTGTTATTTTTCCATAAGGGTGGATCTCAAGCTCTAATATGGCTGATATAGTATGTCAATGTATTTGAAATACTGTTGTAGTATGAAAGGTCCTTAAATGCAAACTGAATATGATGATGTTTTTTAAAATAAAAAAAAATGTCATTTACAATAAATGTTTTATGTTTGACTAGATCTATGGTCGAGGGAAGATTTTATAAGCCTAAGTAATTACTAAACATATAATTATTTCACTGATAATAATTTTTCCCTCTCAAGCAGCTGATTTTTATAACCAGTGTGGAAAAAATTTAAATTAAATGAATTTTAGAGAGTTTGAAACATCTTTATTTTGTACTCTGTGTTGTGTTTTGTGCTTATTGGTTAACAACAAAATGTTTGGGACAACAAAATCTTCAGTAGATTATCACGGAAATTTAAAACATCATTGGGTCTGTACACAACAAGGTGAATATGTATTAACAGTACTGATGCTCATAAACTCCTACTCAAAACAATGTATCTTATTTCTCAAAATGTAGCAACAGGAATGGAATCTTAGAGACATTATTTAGAAGCAGTGTTACATTGTTATGCCATTATTTTTGATGCCATAAGATGATTTCTGTTGAAATTTTAAAGGGAGAAGGAACTACATATAAATTCCAAATCTGCATATGAATATAGCTATGAAAAGACTTGGAAAAACGCCTCTGATATGTTTCAATGTCCAAGATACAACATTAAAGAATCAATTCTTTACATTCCTGTTACACCTTAATCGTGTAATTACAAGAACAACCATTTATGAAACATTTGTTGTGGAGTGAATAAAGCTCTGTGCACTCGAGCAAGGAGGTGGCTCAATGAGGAAAAGGTATACTATGCAAGTATGAGGAATCTGAGTTCAATTCACCAGAAGCCAAGCAGCATGTATCTGAAATCCCAGAACTCCTAATGTGAGATGAGCACTTGTGGATCAGTTCTAGTCTGGACATAAGCACCAATAAACAGAGAGTCTGTCTCAAATAAGATAAATGTAAAGATGGATACCCAAATGTGTGTTCTTGACACACATGTCATGCATGACATAGACATGCAGACACACACACACATAAACAAACACACATACAGCATTTACAGAATTTTATGCAAGTTATTATTTTGCATTATAGTGTAATTACTATATGGGCTTTCGTGACTCATACTCATTCTACAGATGATACACTCAAGGCTCAGAAAAGGGAATAACTTCCCACAGTCATTTGTAGGAGGTAAAGAGTACAGTCAATCCTCAGTCTTGAGCTACTGGGTTCTTGGGTCTTTACCCATCTAGACTCAGCCCAGAAAGTAATTTTGATTGAACTGCCACTTTTTTTTTTCATACTGATTAGGATAAAAAAACATGGCATTGTTAGGATATAGTGAGGCAGAGGGCCACAGTCTGTAGGGAGAGCTGGCAACTTGAAGGAGGAGGCATAAGGTTCAGCTGCCCTAAAACTATGAGACATTAATGTAGTTACATTAATTTGTACATGATATGCTCCTGACACACACTTCTCTGACCAACCTGGCAATCAAAACTCCATTAAACTCCTCACTTTTAGTGTCCTCTTTTTTCCAAGCAGAGGGCAAGCATGCATATTTTAAATTAGAAAATGAATTTCAATAAATTAAATAGAAATCTGTGAGGATGACTGAACAAGCCTGTTACAGAGGTCAAAGCCCTCTGTGACTTGCCACCATTTCTGAAATGTTTCTCTGCTCTCAATAAATAGCACTGTTCTAGTTATGCATTTACATCCTCAGCTATTGAAAATTCAATCTGAATCCTTTGTCTGTAGTCATACGTGATTATCTTCCTTGGAATTCCGTATTTTCTTAGTTTGTAATAAGAAATGTAAATATATATATATGTGTGTGTATAAATATATATCTATATATATACATAGATAGATAGATAGATAGATAGATAGATAGATAGATAGATAGATAGATAGATGATAGATAGATAGAGAGAGAGAGAGAGAGAGAGAGAGATAGTTGTGTGTATGTGTCCATATGTAATTTTGATTAAAGAATGAATTCTGAGACTTATCAGAAATGCTCCATATATCTATATGAATTGAAACTTTTATTGACATAAGCTAAGTTATCCTTTACATATTTCAAAAAATAAATGAATAACTCTTTGCCATATTGTCCAGAATAAAATAAAATGAAAAAATGCAGCCATAGCCTGAAGCCAAACATATGGAGTCTAGAAAAACATTAAAAATATTCAAACTTCCATCAAATAAGTTTGGCTGTTGCTTCGCCCAGATGTATTAAGCTGAAATAATTAGAAACAGTGGTTGTAAAAGGCAAAGAAGAAATTATAAATTTTATTTAAAAGGATGCTGTGGGAAGTATTAAAAAGGAACCACCAAGTTCCCACACTCCATCCAGCTACTCTCTGACCACCAACTCTCTGGAAGGGCCTGAGCTCTCAAGTTCCCTTTTCTGCCACACCAGCCCCACGCAATGACTGTCCACCTCTCAGTCAGCCACACAACACCCAGCAGCCTGGTAGAGACAAAACTCTAGAAGCTTATAATTAATAAGTCAGATTTATATAACAATAAATTCTCAATTCATAAGATGCCCACATGGGGCTGGAGAGATGACTCAGTGGTTAAGAGCACTGAATGCTCTTCTGAAGGTCCTGAGTTCAAATCCCAGCAACCACATGGTGGCTCACAACCATCTGTAACGAGATCTGACGCCCTCTTCTGGAGCTGTCTCAGGACAGTCACAGTGTACTTACATATAATAAATAAATAAATCTTTAAAAAAAAAAAGATGCCCACACAATAATTTCAGGGTCAATTGATAATGGTACAAGCTGCCCACCTAGATTAGACAAGTTATCCCAATTATTCTGTCCTTTATGATTTAATATCTACCCACGACTATTTAAAGCCATGCTGGCTCAGGATCTTCTTCCTGTCCATCCTCCATCTTGCTATTTTTTTTTCTCCTGAAACACTCCTTGTATCTGCAACTCTTCACACCATCTCCCTTTACCCTGTCCAATCACAGGCCTTCTACTGCACTAAGAGTTTAATGTAATTGGACAGGGAAAATCCTGCTTCAAAAGGATACTGATTGAATAATTTCTAAGTGTTTCCTAAGAATCTCAAAACAATTTTACTCTGAGACGTTAGACACGGTCATCTGTATTTTCACAGAATTCTGATTGGCAGTACTGGTCCCTTACTCCACTTTAAGCTTAGGTGATTAAGCTACCTTCTAAGGATAGTATCACTATAAACTCTGAGATGTTATTCAGGAACCCGTGTATAATGCCAGGAACCATATCAGGAGCCACTTGAGGTGGGGCTATGGGTGTGTCAGGACCAGCAGGCTCTGAAAGGAAGAAGAGGATCAGTGGGTAGGAGCAGTAATGTTGACATATGAACATGGCTCAATGGTATGCATACTTGAAAATGTCATGAAGAAACACATTCTTTTGCATGTCTAATGGCTATATTGCAAAGTTCTCTCAAGAGGTCCATAAATACTTAGATTAATTCAACTATAATTTTAATGTAACAAAGTTTTGAGAAAAAAAATTCTTCAAATTATAATAGAATTATGAAGGGAAGGGAGGACAAATAATTTTAAAAGGATACTAAGGCTAGAATCATTAAGTGTGAACCTGAGCAGTGTGTGTGTGTGTGTGTGTGAGAGAGAGAGAGAGAGAGAGAGAGAGAGAGAGAGAGAGAGAGAGTGAGAGAGAGTGTGTTTGTGTGTATGTGTGTGTGTTTATATGTATGTATGTGTGTGTGTTCACATGCAAGAACACACATACATGTGTAGAACACATATCTTACCCAATGAAATATACAGCTTCTTACCTGTAAATAAGGATTCAGTTATGCTTTCTTTGTTTGATATTGAAAAAATGGCCTTTTAATAATCCAGAAGAGAGAGGGGAAAGTCTTATTTCTAGTCTGTATTAAATAACAAATAATGATGCAATTTAGGGAGGCTGTGATCAAAGAAATCTTTGCAGCATGGTCAACCAAACAACACCTGCATATTGACTACATCAGTTGACTTGCCACCATGGATAGAAAACATTATAATTCCCACCCCTAGCTGAAGGTATGAAGGTTGCTCACGGCTTCTGGGAAAGGAAACAGAGTTGTCCAGGGATGAGCCTGTTAAGGTATCCTATCCTAAGTGTTCAGCCCTAAACACATGAACATATACAGAATGCTAAATGGACTCAGCAAACTATATAATCATAATAAAGAAGAACTCATGTATTTGAGAATAGGAAGTTGTAAAGTGTTAGAAGGACCAAGGAGGAGAAGTGACAGTGATGTATGCTAAATACTTCTGCATGATAATAGATAGGTAGATAGATAGAATAGAAAGAAAGATAGATAGATTTAGATAGATAGATAGATAGATAGATAGATAGATAGATAGATAGATAGATAGATAGATAGATAGGAAGGATAGAAAGAAAGATAGATAGATTTAGATAGATAGATAGATAGATAGATACATAGATAGATACATAGATAGATAGATAGATGATAGATACACAGAGAGAGAGAGAGAGAGAGAGAGAGAGAGAGAGAGAGAGAGAGAGAGAGAGAGAGAGAGAGAGACCACAATTAAGTGGCAAATGATGGTGCCAGACACTGGAAAAAATAAAGTGGCATATGATGACAATGGTGCTGTTGATGATGCTTCAAGGAAATCCATGCTGCCTAGACTGGATTCATTGGCACATGTGGAAATGGGTAAAGAGCTGATGAGTTGCTTCACAAATGAAAATGAACCGGAAGAAAACATATTCTCAAATCCTGGGAGGCAAGTAATGACTAACTCCTTTTTATAATGATTAATCATAGCATTGGCATGCTTTCACATTGAGAGATGTGGTCAGCTCTGACATGGACTCTCAGGGAGGAAAAAGCAAGTAAAGAGGAGAGAGGTGGGCAAAGAAAAAAAGAGACAGCTGAGGAGAAGGAGATGGAAGAAACCATCAACAAATAAATCTCTCCTGAACACTACAATGATGAAGACCTTCCATGTGGAAGACAAAAACAGATCCAAGAGCCAAAGTGACCAAGGGAGTTTTCTCTCAAAATTGAGAGCAATTTCAATTTTAAAGTAAATAAAGCGATATTTTAAAGATATAAATCAATATCCTGCCATACACTCTTCACCCCTCTAGAAGCTGTTCCAGAAACATCATATTTTTGCAATTCCTGGCAAATCTGTGTATTATAGCATTCAAGTCTCCTGTTTGCTTATGCTTACCTAGTACCACCTGGTGGCAGTCAAGGTCATTTCAGGAGGAGGAAAAACAAAAACAAAAATAAAAACAAAAACAAGAAAACAATGAATCCTCAGCTTTTTAACTTTTCATTTCTAACCTGAGTCTTAGGTGAAGCTAAGCTGAGTCTTACCTGAGTCTTAGGTGAAGCTGTGAGGATCTGGATACATTGTTCATTGTTGAGATGAGGTCATGTGTGGTGAGAGGAAAGTTAGCACCCAAATAAGTCACACAGTGCCACTAGATACTCCACTGTTTATTAGGAATATCCCATTAAATAAGTTTCCCTTATCTTAGCTGATGGCTTTGTTTATTTTTATTTATTTATTTATCTATCTATCTATCTATCTATCTATCTATCTATCTATCTATCTATCTATTTATTTATTCCGTGTCTCCCAGACACAGTGCTTAACGTGGTTGGCATACTGGTAAAAATGCAGGTTAAAAGATCAGAGCAGAGACAAACTAAGTGGAACGCAGAAGGTGCCAAACCCTGTCACCTTGGCCTCATTAATATTAGGTTACAGCTAGCTGTGCTAGCAGCACTTCCCACTCTGTCTCTCTCATCATTATATAATAGCAAAGTACTATTCATCACTGACTTAAATTGCCTTTCCAGATCTAGTCTCCTGTACATCCTTTATCAACTTGTAAATTGGGTTTCTACATGCTTCTTCCCCCTTTCTCTCCAATAAAACCTGAATCAGTTGATTTTTCCATATTTTATCAGGTAATATGCTTGATACAAGGGAAACATCATACAACTTGATAGCTCAGGGTATTGCTGTTACCAATAAAACAAAAGCAGTAGTAATTAATAATTAATTGAGTGAGACTCTAATAAGCAGATTTGATGGTGTTTCATTTTGGTTGCTTCATGCAATTCTCAAAATTAATGTTTTGGGAGGTAAAAATTATTTTAATCTTGATTTTACTAATGATCTAACTGAAGCACAGGGTGGTCCATGGTAACCCAGATAATATAGAATAGAGAAGAAACTCAGCTCATAGCAACCTCAGAATCTGTTCTTTGTCACTCTCTGCAAACAAGAAAAGAAACAGCAGCATAGAAGAAAAGTGGCTAAAAGGATATTTTGCAATAGAAAAAATAAGCAATAAGGAGCATAACATATAGCATTAGTTGTGATAACCATCAGCATAAGATAAGACACAGGCTGAAAGGGGGGCTACTTTAAACTGAATATCCAGAGATGTCTCTGTGGATGGAGATGACAGAACTAATCGATAAAAATAATCCTTTCTGCAAATATCAGGCAGGAAGCGTCTGTCATATAGAAGGCAGAGACACAAAGGCAAGATGTTGGTAAAGGTTCAAGAGCAGAGAGATCGCTACAACACTGAGGGAACAACGAGGCTATCACTTCAAGCCTTTGAGATGCCTGCTAGCAAACAGATACATGATAATGAGTTCCAGAGAGACTATAGAGTGAAGGGAACTCTTGCACACTCTGAGGAGATGGTTCTCAAAGAGTAAAATTAGAATTACTCTATACTCCACTCTCCTCATTATTATGTCTGAAAAAAAAATAAAGTCAGAATGTGGAATCTATGTTTACAACAGCACCATTTTACAATACAAAGATGCATAATCAACAGGTGACCTTCAGTGGATCAGGAGACAGTGAAGATGTGGGATGTGAACACACAAAAAAAATTAATATTCAGCTTCAGAGGAGAAAATTCTGTCACTTGCAACAACAAAGATGAACCCATAGGAAATGAAGGCACATAAATATCACTGACAACATTTTATATAATGAATCTAAAAGTATCTTATTGAAAGAATTCATAAATGTGACTATCAGGGATGTTGACCGAATACTCAATATTACAGTTTGACAAGAAAACAATGAAAAGTATCTATTGTACCACATGATGTTTTGTTGTCAACAATGCACTATAGGACTAAAAATTTGTAAAAGGCTGGATTTTAAATACTTTTTACTATGCAGTAAAGAAGGTAACTATCTGAGGAAATGATTTTTTTTGAATCTCTATGGTGCCCATCTAAAATGCACAGATATTTTCAAACATCATATTGTACTTTATAGCAAGTATAATTTAGGGTCAATTATTTTTAAAAATGTTTAACTTAAAAATGCACAAATATCATGCAGAAGAGCTGGGTTGACAAGGTAGGTGGCAAGGTAAGCATAGAACATGAAAAAAAATTCTAACGTAAGGATACAAAATGATGTTAGTTCCTCCAAGGAGACCCTGCCTTTCAGTGCAAAGGAAACCATTGGCAGCATTGTGCTGCAGAACGATAATCTTTCTAGCATCCCATAGGTGGCTTCTAAAGAAATATTGATCCCTATTTTATAGTTCCGACACCACAGTAGTTGGGTTACTGTGCCACATGCATAGATGGCCAATGTCAAGTGTTCTGATGCCTTTGACTAATTCCCTGTTTAAAGGCCTGTTTTTGTGACTGTATTATCCCAGATATTCTTCTATATAATTGGTCTAAATATCTACTGAGAACAGACAATATTAATGAGCATGTAGTCATAATTATGTCCTCACTGAAAAGGGCTGTCACAGCAGTGTTCCAACAGTACTAAAAGCAGATAAAATCATGCTTAATTGCTAGGAACTGAAGACTGCTGGACATTGAACAGAGCAACTGTTTGACCTAAGAGCTCTACTGTACCATGTGAGTCAGAGAACAACTATGTATGCAAGGTTTTGGTCTTTGATAAATAATGTGCTCAAACTGAATGTCAAAGGCTCAACAGAAAGCATCATCACATCTGTAATAAAGTTCGCAATGAATGCAGTGATGTGAGCAGACAGACTGTACATCCTAGGAGACAGGTTGTGTACTCTTTCACAGATACAGAGTCTGTGGACTTTGGAAGCAGTGTGCACACACTTACTCTAGACCTAAAACTACTCAAAGTTTTACAGAGAGATGTATTCTACCTTTATTGACATGGCATTGAGCATGACTGTGTTCAGTTTATAGGTTATGTGGTTGATTTATATAGGTGAGTGCGTGGATGGATAGATAATGAATGGATGGATGGATGCATGAATGGATGCACAGATGGATACATGATTGGATGGGTCAACAAACTGAGGGATGAATGAGAAATTCTATGTCCTGTGTGTCAGAGTGCAATCCTGGAGATATACTCTTTCTGCCAGAAATCTTCTAGGTAATCAGGCCAGAAGACACAATGGGATCAGGAACTGAACCACTGTTGAAAATCAGCCTCTAACATTATTTCAGCTTCCAAGTCTAGAGAACACTCAAGCTGTATAGACAGAAAGCCATGATAATTTAATCAAACAATATAAATGAAGGACAAATTGTGTAACCCTAACAGGATCTCCCACCAGAGGGGCTGACTTCATAGATCTCAGGGAAAGTTTTATGTCGCTTGCTTCAGAAACACATTCTCAAATGCATCTCTGTCAGCTCTGTTGCTCTGTTGTCTTAAGTTGTAGCCTCAGTCTTCAAAGCCACATATGCTCTAATGTTGATAAGAATATTCTTATTGACGAGGCCCTTTTCTTCCTGAAGTCTAATTTTAAAATGTCAACAAATATTATTTGGGGAACATAATATCTGACTCTCCTTTGAGATAAGGACACCAGTAATGGTTTTTCTTCTCCTAAATTTCAGACGTCTGCATCCTTACAAAGGTTTTACCTTGGGGATGTGACTGCCTTCCCACATATTTCTTGCCTTAAGTTGATTATGCTCACCTCTTATCTTAAGGAATGGATCTTATGCCTGATATTTGACATTTCTCAATAGCTAACATCATTGCTATAGTGCTTTGAAGTAAAACATTTCAAGCACTGTGATAGTATGGTATGAGGGCAATTGTTCTGATGACTGAGGTACTTACTGGTGCTACTCAGTGTTTACTGGATAGGTGGCATATAGGGCATAAATACATAGGAATAGAGGTCCTATGCTCTTGGTAGGTGGAAAGGGATTATGAGCGATCTCACTGACAATACTTTAGAAGAGAACACAATTTAAAGCTCGTGGATTATTTGTCTTTGGAATTTTCCATTTACTGTTTGCATAGCAGAGCTGACTGTTGGTAACAGAGACTACATAAGCAAAACCACTTATAAGAGGGACTTCTGTACAGTCATTTCATGATGAACATTATATTTTCTGATTTAGGACAGTATAGATTCCATTATATACACATTTTTGTTTTGCTTTGTAAGGTCTAGCAGAATCATTATTTCAAAGACTATACTTCCCCCATTTCTTAAGAGTCTGGGGGAAGGGATAAAGGAGAAGTGCCCATTAGAGAGATACTGTAACTAGACAACAGTGAATTTTGTTCGTCTGTTTACTTGTATGATAAAAATATCTCTTAAAGTTGACATTTCAAAGCATCAATAAATATTGGACTGGTGAGATCCATTCTAATATAATCAATTTGTACTGAGCATAGTGTCTTATGCCTGTAGTCCCAGAATTTGGTAAGCTAAAATTGGAGCATTAAATGAATTAGAGGAAAACCTAGACTACACAGTATTCTTAAGAACAGTCTTAGCTACAAAGGGCAAAGGCCTAAACCTAAATACATACATACATACATACATACATTCATACATACATACATAACATTAATAGCTTGTATTCATGGAATATGAATGTGTGGTCTTTGTATTACATGAGCTAATTTTTGCAAACTTTTAATATCACACATTTCAGAAAAAATGTCTGGCATTCTAAAGTAGAATACTGAGCATAAAGATAATATCTATCTATTACCTATACAAACCATCCCTTCCTTCTTGCTTTCAAGAATCACAACATTTGTTATTAGGATTCCAGTCTTAAACTCTGGATTACAAGTCTGATTTATATAATTAATCTCCAATTGCATCAAGAACATTGTGGTGTATATTTATGGGCTTTGCACAGAAGTAGAATTCAGATTTATGAGAAGGAGTGATTATGATTCCAGTGGCTTAGTGAAAATAGTGTTATCATAAACATTGCAGTATATTTGTGGTCTCTGTAGAATTATTGCTTGATTAAGTAGAAGGAAAAGCAGACTTGGCTTCTTGGTGTCCTGCAATAAACTTGTAATGGGGAAAAATACCCAGCACCTTTGCTGTAGAGTCAGCTGACTATGACTGAACTGTGTCTGAGCTGAATATGAGGCTCAATAAATAGTATTAGATTGAATAGTAGATGATCAGGAAAGAATTGGAGGCAGTTGATAAACATGCTGCAATTTAATAATAAATTGCCAAAGCTACCATTAGCTAGGTCTAGATTGCTGAGAGAGGGATATTTAGTAGTGGTGAAAACACTGGTGGTCTTGATTCTGCTGAGGCGGCTTTCCAAACTAGTCTCTCTCTCTCTCTCTCTCTCTCTCTCTCTCTCTCTCTCTCTCTCTCTCTCTCTCTCTCTCTAGTGTGTGTGTGTGTGTGTGTGTGTGTGTGTGTGTGTGTCTATTCTGTTCTACTCTAGACAGCTTTTTTTCTTGCTATTCTAAAAATTCTGTGGTTGAGACAGCTATCTCTGCTAACAAAATTTCTAAAAGCTATCTGAGTAGCACATGAGTTTTCTGACCAGTCAGCACAGTCGCTTTAAAAAGAAATCCTTGGATCTTCTAGCAAGTCAGAAAGCCAGATAAAAAGAAAATCTAAAAGTAATTTTTGGGTTTTCTGATCAAAATCAGAAAGCCAGAAAAATTCTAGAAGAGCTGTGTCAACTCTCTAAGTAATTCTTAAGATTTCTTACCTTATCCTGTTAGAAAAATTCCTGAAGAGCTGTTTTTGCTCTCCAGAGTTCTTGAGACAGCTTAGCTCTCACCAGAGAAAAAAATCTTTTTGTTTTTTTCACAATTCAAAGCTTCACTATTGAAAGAGTTTAAAATATATCAAAAAGCAGCAGATAATTGGAAAATTAAATTATTTTCTTCTTTCATAAGCAACATGAAATATATTTTTAGTTTTTATATCCCTAGCATCTTTCTTTTTTTTTTGCAGTTAAGTATTTTTTTTATTTTCTATATGTTTTTTATTTACATTTCGAATGATTTCCCCTTTCCCGTTTCCTCCCTCCCCGAAAGTCCCATAAGCCCCCTTCCCTCCCTCTTTTCTCCATTCAACCCCCTCTCGTTTCTCTTTCCTGGTGTTCCCCTACATCCAGTCTTTCTAGGACCAGGGGTCTCTCCTTCCATCTTCTTGGAAATCTATTGATATGTTCTGAGGTTAATATCTCCTTATCAGTGACTGCATACCATGTGTGTTCTTTTGTGATTGGGTTACCTCACTAAGGATGATATTTTCCAGTTCTGACCATTTGCCTAGGAATTTCATGAATTCATTGTTTTTAATTGCAGAGTAGTATTCCGTTGTGTAAATATACCACATCTTCTGAATCCATTTCTCCGTTGAGGGACATCTGGGTTCTTTCCAGCTTCTGGCTATTATAAATAAGAGTGCAATGAAAGAACTGCTATCACTTTCTGCTCAACCAGACCATGCAGACCAAAAGCCCAGTTTTTATTTACATATCAATTCAGTTATTTATTTGAGATTTCCTTTCGATTTATGAATTAGCATCCCATAACACCAGCCCCTTAATTTTTAGGAAACAGCAAGCATGCATTTTCTTTTAATATTGCAAACGAATTCAGAGATCTGCCTGCCTCTGTTAGGCACAGACAATAACCTAGCTGGGAGGGACCCTGTACTGAAATTATCATTTCAGCCACGTTTGGACCTAACTTTGCTATATCCCAGACTGACCTTGAACTCAGGAATCTGCCTGTCTTTGGTTTTTTATTTTGTTGTTTTTGGTTTTGTTTTTGTTTTTGGTAGACATAAAAACTTATCTATATTTATTGATAAAGGAAGTTGAAACACTTTATGATAATACTGAAAATTTACATGGAAAATATTTCTGATAAAATTGAAGAAAAATATAGAAAAACACAATAAAATTGAAGATTTTCATGGACAATAATACTGATAAATTGGTTTACATAATAAACTTTATAATTAATTAAAAGAGGAATTATAAACATTTTCTGATAAATTGAAGGTATACATTGAAAATATTTCTGATAAAATTGAAGAAATATATAGAAAAACATGCTAAAATTGAAGATTTTCATGAAAAATAATACAGATAAGATGGTGGACATAAAAAAATTACTATGTTAATTGAAAGAGGAATTATAAACATTTCCTGATAAAATTGTAGTTTTACATGTAAAATATTTCTGAAAATATTAAGCAATATATAGAAAATATGTTAAAATTGAAGATTATCCTTGAAAATTATACAGATAAAATGGTAGACATAAAAACATATCTAAATTAATTGAAAAAGGAAGTAGAAACATTTTATGATAATACTGAAAATTTACATGGAAAATATTTCTGATAAAATTGAAGAAATATATAGAAAAACATGTTAACCTTGAAGATTATCATGGAAAATTATACAGATAAAATGGTAGACTTATTTTTTCAAGTAGAAATATATTATGATAAAATTGAAGTTTTAAATGGAAAATATTTCAGCCTGCCTTTGTATCTGCCTGCCATTGTATCCTTCTGAGAAGCTGGTTCATTATTACAGCTGCCTTTGTTCCTTTAGATTCTTGAAGCCCCTTATATAATTCATATTACGTTCTTATTATTTGTATAGTTGGGAAATTGTATATATTTTGAACTCATATTTTTAGAGTTCTTTTCCATAGCCTTACATGTTGTCCTGAAAGTCCCAGCGTTTACCATTTTGTTGAGACATTAGCCACAACGTTGGCTCCTAGATTCATGCTGTCTGATTATCATGGAGTCATTAATGTTAATAGGGAGGACATTCCTTAAAATAGGAATGTAAAATAAGTACATTAATATTCAAACAAGACTTATACCCATGAAAGCCCACATTTCCTGGCCCTGTCTCAGGCGCAGGAACCATGTCATTCTGTCCCCACAAATGACTTGCCGGACCTGGCAAAAATAAAGCTACAAAAAGGGGCCACAGAAATGGCACAAGGTAAGTGCACACATTACTCTTGTAAAAGAGACCAGTTGGTCCTCAGTACCCAGACTAGGCTTACAACTGATCTTGACACTAGTTCCATCTGACCTGACACCATACATTTATGTATACACAGAAACACAGACAGACAGACAGACACACACACACACACACTTAAAAGTAAAAATATATCTTAAAAGAAATCTATAAATGAAATGGTTATGTGGCAAAAGCTTCAAGTGTGAAATGTTTTAAGAGGCCATCATTTTCTAACATATTTAAAACAACATATTTGCATAAAATTTAAGAAAGTTAGTTAAACTCAAAGAAAATTAAGGTTATTTCTATTTTGCCAACAAGAAATCCCATATTCCAGTCCGCATGCTGACAAGCATATGCACACATGCATATATGTGAGTATTTTAATGTAATTCTTAAAACATTACTGACATAATTACTTATGACTAATTACTTTCTAATATAATTTTCTGTTTCCCTAATATATCCATTCATGTATGTGTGCCATTACTTAGTACTCATTTACCTTGTCCTGATTTTAGCATTTGGACATTTTCCATGCTTGTGACTCTATTTCCATAAGGGCCATCTTTGTGCAAGACTATTTGCATGTAAACTATTTACTTATCTCTAAATTTATATGTTGAGATTTATGTATTATATGTTGAGTCCTCAAAGTAATAGCATCAGAAATGGACTCAAGAGAGATTATTAGACTGTAAAATCAGAGCTTTTATAGATGGGACTGATACCATAATGAAAGAGACTCAAGGTTGCTCTTCTGGCCCTCTACTGTATGGGAAAGTTGTAGAAAGTTCCCTTGTATGAACCAGGAATGAGTCTTTGTAAGATGCAAATGCATGGCATATAAAAATTGTTTATGTGTTTACTGTGTATGAGTGTATGGACTGAATGGATATCTGTGTACTATATTCATACTTAGAGGCAAGAAGAGTGTGTTGGATACTCTAGAACTGGAATAGCAGACAATTATGAACCCCCATATGAGTGCTGATAATTGAACCAATGTCTTCTAGAAGAGCAGTCATTGCTTTTAACTGCTGGAGCATCTCTCCAGCCTTCTTAGTAATGTTTTATATAAGCATGATCCTACTAAGACAATAACTTAAATTTCTGTGCAGGTTGAGTAAAAATGTGCCACAGTGAGCAGAAGTTTCAACTGAAGAAGGAAGGAAATATAGAAAAGTTCCTCAAGAGGGTTGTGACAAACTTTTTAAAAGTATCCAGGTCTAAGTCCACTGAAAAGAGTATGAAAGATGGAAAGATGGATTATAATAAGATGAGTATATGTTTAGCATTGAAAGACAAAACCAGAGAGAGCTCTCCTTCTGTGGCTCGTTTTCACTGGACACCGGACAAAATTGGAGAATTCTAATGCAGTAGAAGATATGGAAAGTTAGAACAGACAATTAGGGGAAAAAAGGTAGACAATTTAATATAAATAACAAAGTTTGTATCAATTACCTGCTTATTGCTTCATTTACCATCATCACTCATATTGACAGAAGGACATTTGTGAAAGAAGTTAAATACATGGGATGTAAGTATTTAAGACACGTGGCTAATAAACCTGGGAAAAGACTTAAGGGCACGAATACACTGAACGCTAATGGCAGTAACTGATCTGGTTAGGAGTTATACCAAACGTTAACTCAAATTCTGTACTCAAGTCAGGAAAAGCAGCTCCTAAAAAAGAACATGAGAGGACAACAAAACCTGCATTCTCACCTGCTCTTGGATTTCCCAGTTAGAGGTGCCAGTGATGGAACTTACCCTTACTTTCAATTATACTTTATAACTTATAACCTAAGCATAGTCAGCATTTGCCTTGAAAGTGCCTTTTATACTCTTTGGAGACACCAGACTAAGCACTTTTATTAAAAGATAGGAATGTATTTGTAAGTAAGATAATTAAAATATTTCGTAATGAAGGTAGAAATGATAGTGCCTTTACTAAGTCCACGGGGACTTGTAGCTGAGATAGGTGGGAACGTTAATAGTGAGGAGATCCTTTTGATAAACCCACCTGAGACACTCTAATAGGTGGTTCTTGCTCAAGCTATGGAGAATGGTTAAATGCTCAATTTAATTTGTAATATTAAAGTAATGTGTGAAAGGTGGAGGGGCTGGCAGTAACAATCAGAAACTACGCTTTACTTTTAGAAGTGCTACAGCATGCATAAGGCCCCTAGTCAGTATTAGTTTGTTACTATCAGCTACGTTTTTAACCCTTTCACTGTACAAGGTACATGATCAGAAAGAAGAGGTATAAAAACAATAACAATTTCTGCTTTGGAATCTCATAATCTTCAATGCCAATGGTTTTCAACCTGTTGGTTGTGACCCCCTTGGAGGTCAATTGACCATTTCACAGGGGCCACCTAAAACCATTGAAAAAGACAGATATTTATATTATTACAATTCATAACAGTAGAAAAATAACAGTTATAAAGTAGCAACAAAATAATTTTATGGTTGGGGTCACCGTAACATGAGGAACTGTATTAAAGCATCCCAGCATTAGAAAGGTTGAGAACCACTGTTCTATTCCATATAATGAGCTCTGACAGTATGTCCTGGGTACAATTGTGTGGGAAGAATTCTGAGTAAATCTGAATGCAAAAGAATTTAGCAAACAGTTTGACCTTCTCTTACATTTAGAATTCTGTGAGTGCAGGAGTACTATAAATCTCTCCATGATAATAGACAATATTTTATTTAACTTGATGTTGAAATTCTTACACAATATTTATATGCGATAAATACTCAGTAACTCTTGAGAAACAGATAATTGTACCTTACATCCTTGTCCTGAGATTAGGAATTATCATCAACAGAAAACATATTTTACTTTTAGATTTGTAAATTATTTAAAGATCAAAGTGTAAGTATGTATTATCTAAGGAGTATCTATTGAACAAATTCTTTTTTTTTAATTTTATTTTATTTTCTAAGTTTTTTTATTTACATTCAAAATCATTTCTCCTTTCCCGTTTTCTACCTCCCCGAAAGTCCCATAAGCCCCCTTCCCTCCCTCTTTTCCCCATTCAACCCCCTCTCGCTTCTCTGTCCTAGTATTCCCCTACATCCAGTCTTTCCAGGACCAGGGGTCTCTCCTTCCATCTTCTTGGAAATCTATTGATATGCGAATTGAGTCTAGGGTATTCCGAGATTCTGGGTTAATATCCCCTTATCAGTGACTGCATACCATGTGTGTTCTTTTGTGATTGGGTTACCTCACTAAGGATGATATTTTCAAGTTCTGACCATTTGCCTAGGAATTTCGTGAATTCATTGTTTTTAATTGCAGAGTAGTATTCCATTGTGTAAATATAGCACATCTTCTGAATCCATTCCTCCGTTGAGAGACATCTGGGTTCTTTCCAGCTTCTGGCTATTATAAATAAGGCTGCTATGAGCATAGTGGAGCATGTGTCCTTATTGCATGCAGGTAAAACACAGGAAACAGCAGTTGTTGGTGAGGATGTGGAGAAAGAGGAACACTCCTCCACTGCTGGTAGAATTGCAAGCTGGTACAACCACTCTGGAAAGCAGTCTGGCGGTTCCTCAGAAAACTGGGCATGACACTCCCGGAGGATCCGGCTATACCACTCCTGGGCATATACCCAGAGGCTTTACCTGCATGCAATAAGAACAAATTCTTATAAGTAACAGTGTTAGCTAAAAATATAAAACTAAAAAGCATTGAAAGTAGATGCTTAAGAGAAGAAAAATGTTTTTATATTTTATACCTATTGAAAATAATCTCAGAACATTACAACTGGAAAGTGCATGTGTCAGAATGCAGTGGGCTGTGTGTGTGTGTGTGTGTTGTGTATTTCTTTTAACCTGCCTTGGTACCTACTTTCTTCAAATGAGATCAACAGGAAACATAAATTTCTTTTACTTATTTATTAAAAGAGGATTTTCTAAGAGTCCCCACTGAAACTCCTCTTCTGGTATCCACTGGGTTTAGGAGAGCTTTACTGGAGAGCAGTAAGCCTGCATCCTTACTATTCAGAAGGGAGAACAAAGGCCATCTGAATATAGTATTATGTCATTTCAGTATAAAAGTTCATGCTGCAGTCTTGGTCTTCAATTCCAACTCAAGGCAATGTGACAGGACTACTTATCAGATTCCAAATACCTTGTTTTTGTTCATTAATCACATAACTTTGGGACACAACATTAATGACATTGCACCCACCATTGTCAGAGTTAGGCAAAGGAAGTCTTTGTTCAAGACTCTTTAATAGAAGTCTAGAAGCAACCTTAGAGGAAATGGAGCTCAACTCTAGGGGTATGCGCAGAAAATTTTAAACTCTCAGGTGGGTTGAAAGGAAGTTTCTGGTGGCCTGCACAGGAGAAGATGATCAGAGGGCAGAGTGTTCTGAGTTTGTTAATTGTCAGTTGTCGAAGGAAGCTTCCTTCCTTGTCACAGAGGCTGGCTTGGGTACTGAGATCAATTTTCAAAGAGATAAATCTCAAATCTTTAGATATAGTTTTCTGGGTACAGACCCAGAGGCTGCAGTTGCAAGTTTTCTAAAGCAAATGTTCTCACAACTTGGAGGGTAGGAGCTTCCAATTGTCTAATTTTCACAGAAGCTGATGAGACTAAAAAAGCTTTTGAAACTGACCTATTAACTGAATCAATGCTAGTGTCCTCGCCTTTAAAACAAAGATGCAATAAAATCTTAAGATGGGACTAGAAATTGCATGACCTAATATTAGTAATGCATTTCAGCACGATATTGCAGAAATATCAACAGATATTTCTATGAGAGCCCACAAAATAGGGCTAATTTGTGTTAAGGGAGTAACTGAGTCATAAACACAATAATTTTTCATTTATAATAAATTGCTTTTGAGAGTCAAGTTTCTATATATTTTAACTTCCTACAGATTTAGCATTATTCTAATTTTTAGAGAAACTAAAAGAATTTCAGAAAGACTATTCTTTATATCTAATCACAAACCAGCAAGGGTAGAGATGTCATTCAGAAACAAGACTGTGTGATTTCCAGCCGGTGTCTGCTTCTCCCTCTCAGGAAACCAGGCCCATCTTGCTCCAGGATGACATAGAGGGAGAGAAGCTTAGCTGAATAGGTGTGGGTAGAACTAGGATCTTGGTGCCTGGTGAGTGCAGAGGCAGAAAACACCCACCCAGGAACTGATTTGGAGAATTGGTTCATTTATTAGAGGGGACAAAGAGGTATTTATGCCCCTGGAGAAGCGGTCAGAATCTCTAGGGACAGGTTTGTGTAGTCATGTACCATTGGTCAGGGCAGTAGTGTTGGAAAACATTTCATCTCTATACTCAGCAGATGTAGGGTCCAGTGGGGAAACACCTTATAAGGCCAATCAGGGAGTGAATCCTAATAGCTATTAGGGTGATGAACTCTTACCCAGGTTGACAATGGGGCAGCAAACTTAATGGCATCAAGTTGCTAATTCTTGGCATCCTCATATGAGGTATCCTGAGTTGTAGCTCTTCTTGACCCTTCCTCTGTAGTCCTGGGCCATTCTAGTTCCACATGTAATCACAAAATCTTGATGTTTCTAAGAAGGTGAACTCATTCTCAGAAATGTCTAAGACAAAAACAATATACCTCTACAGTCACTTTGTAATGAAAATTGAGTGGTCAATCTTTTATTTTTTCATCCAAGTTTTATTAGTCACAAACCTTAAGATAAGAGGTGGATTTAGGACCACATGTTGAGGACTAAACAGGCTTTCAAGTAACTTCCAACCAAGGGTCATGTGGATGTGATCTGACATTTTTTAAACTGGACCATGTGGGTTCTTAAGACCTTCAGATCACCATTAAAAGGAACACAGGTGACCTTTTCTTCCTGACTTTCTATACTTGGCATTAGTGAGAAATGACTGGGGTGTACTTTTTATTGTCCTGGAGGCTCTTACCTGCAAGGCGCAGCTGAGGAAAGAAGCACTCTCTGAAAAGCCAAATGCAAAATAGCAAGCATTCTTCTTTGCCTACACTACAGCCTGTGACTTTTACTCCCACTCTGTTTCTCAGTGCAAATATTCACCAGTCCTGCTGCATGTGTGAGTTAGCAGGTAAACCCACTCAGCTGGTCAGGTAATGCTCTGACAGAGGTATTGGATCTAGTGCGCTAGGCTTGAAGTTTAAGCTACTTACCACTAACAGTGTGGCCTGGGTAAGGAAGATTCTTTTCTCTGAGCCTTATTTTCCTTTTCTGTGGAATAAAGACTATCATTTTTAAGACTGATATATTAGTCTTATCCAAACACTATCTCCCTGTAATTCAGGGACATTCAGGGACATCACCTCAGCTTACGTCTCTTTTAAATTTTCATCCTTTTGATTTCTAGGACTTTTCAAATGTACTACCTTGTTCTTCATTTATATAGGAAGGCAGTATGTGACTACATTTCAGAGATGCACAGGACTGTATCTGAAGGCTGTCTGATGCACAAGTGTTTTACATGTAAGTGCTATAAAACACATTGTCTGGTTTCTGAGCTTGAGCTGCTACATTTATCAACTGAAGACCTTATGAATATTTTCCAAGGCTTTGTTGTTGATCTGTCATTACTTGCCTAGCTAGCGTGTGTCTAATAGCTTCACTATAATTTTGGAATCCTTCATTTGAAGAGTTTTCCTTTTCTGATTTTAAAGCCACAAACGAAGCATTTTTGCCTTCTTTGTCACTAACACTCAGGATTCTTATCTAAGACTATCGGCTATACCCACTCACTCTAAATGTGGAAAGGAGGTCTTAAAATCAACTCATTCCTGGAAAAGTTACTGGGAAAGTCACTGGATCTCAAAAAGCACAAAGTTAGTGATTAAACTGTCTACCATTAGCAATGTAGCCTAGCATCACTCTCAGGAGCGAGTCCTAGAGTATGAATGATGACTGAAATTGACCCATGATCATGTAGGAATCATGCTCCAACTCTCAGAAGTTCTTAAAGATGTCTTTAATGAATTAATGAATTCCTTTTTAAATCTCATTTCTGCTTAAGCATAACTCAGTGGGGTCTGTGTCATGATTGGGAAGGTTGACTGATCCATGGGTACAAGCAAACTTATGCCGAGGTTAAGACTAATGTAAGGATCAGCTAACATCAATACCTCAAATAGAGTAGAATATATATATATATATATATATATATATATATATATATATATATATATATATGTATGTATATATATGATTATACTGAATTGTTCTCATGTGTTCATTATATTCTAATTATGTTGAAAATTTTTGAAGTTCAATAGGGATGATCGGTCAAGATACCACAATGAATGCTTGAAGGGTACCAACAATCCTATTCTCAGTTTACATTCCTCTGTACAACAGCAGATTAGTTCATTTCTGGTGTGCTTTTTACTGACCTAAGTAAATTCAGTTAAACTACTCAGAGGGGAGCCTGGTACATGATAAGTGCTCACAAGATGTTAAGTAGCTCTGCTTAATAGCACTGATAAAAATATCAAAACTTAACAAAGCACAAACTCCTAATTGACTACAAACCTCAGTCAAGTCCCCGTGGAAATATCAGCTAGATACTTGTATTTCGAATGTTTCTAAGAACACTGAGCAAGAACTGAGTGCTCCTAGAAGTGCTATACACTGCATATCACATTCACTGTTCCCATGAAAGAGTCAACTAAATGTGAACATCCCTCTTCTACACTGTTATTCAAACACTACAAACCAAGCTTTCCGACTCTAATAGGATTCATGTTTTTAAAGCCTGTGTTGGTTTTAAAACCTGGACATTGGACATCATCTGGTAGAATGTTTCTAGAGAGGGTTCTGAGCCCCCAACAATCTCTTATGGTCATTTTACCAGAATTTTTCTTTGTAGATCCTCCTATTCAGCCTCCATAGTGCCAAGATTGGAATGTGTCTACCTCAATGGCCCCATATTCTCCCACCAGATTTTTCAATAAGTCTGTATATGTCAGCATGATGTGACAGTTATTTTAGTCACCCTTCTAATATCCTATTAAACAGTTACTTAGCATTTGGAACCATGATAAGGATAATTACTTTTAAAAACATAATGATTCAGAAACTGTTGACTGAAAGGAGTCCGCTTATGTGATACTATGCGAGAACAGCCAAGCTATGGGCTTCTCTTTGAACATGATATCAAAAAGATGATATCTTCTTTGTTAGCACAGGGACATCAATCTGATTTTCATGACTCTCTTGTCTTGACTCTGTGTACATCCACAATATCATGGGAGTGTTTTAGCAATTGTTTTAGAGTTGTGTTAGCACTTACTTACCTGACAGGGTCCTTATTTGGCTTTCTCTACCACTTACATAAGACTTCCTTTATCACAGGAGCAGTTGAATTTAGCTATTTAATTATGAGAAGACAAAACAGTGAATTAAAGAAACAACAGAAGGAACGGATGTGCTTGTATCAATACATTTGTCACTCAAACTGGAATCAGTCAATACATTTGTTGTTAACGGCAACTGAACAGAAAATCTTTTCTACTCCCAACATGGGAATTAAGTTAGGGAAGGCAGAATAATTGGCTTTATCAGGCAAAGCTCATTCCTCTCTCACACCTCATTTTCCACTTAAAATTAAATCCACTTTTGACTAGGTGTAGTCCTTTGAGATACGGGAAACATCTGACACAGCAAATTAAAGAAAAGTTACATTGGCTAATCAAATTCCTCTGAAAGTTGGAGAATTCAATGTTTATGTATAAATTGTGTAGTTTTGCTGACACAGTCCAAATGGATATCTTACAATAAGTATTTAGAATGTGCATTTATAATATTACTTTTGGATACAATATATACAACTGTAGTTAATCTTCATATCAATTTCTTGTAGATATAATATCCAAAAGGACATGGATATTATTTGTGAGATTGTCATATTATTTGTAATTTGCATTGAGTGATTATGATGCATCTCAGGTTATGACTCACTTGCTACCTGTCTGAGATACATCACAGTATTGTTATGGCCTCTTTATCACACCTGATGATCTTCCCACGCCTTTATCTTTCAGATATCAGTAATCAAAACTAAATACAAAGAAGATTCATATTTTCATATAATGGCTTATGTTTGACAATCACAAACATTGTTTTATTATCTAAGTTCTATCATGAGGTTTTGAGGACTTACATGGGTCATTACAAGCTATTTCCTCAAAACAACTTCTGTTAAACCTGGGAAGAAATCACATGTGCTCCTACATCATTAATTTATAGCTTAATATACATGAAAATATTTCCCTTCATTGTGACAAAATTAACCTGTTACCATATGAAGCTAAGTATTTCCACATAGAATTTATAAATCAATCTTCTATGTTGAATACAAGGAACAATTCCCAAAATAATCCTTCTCTAAATATTATTTGATATTTCACTTGAAGGCTATTTCATTTCCATATTTCTTCTTTTCCTAATAGTTTTCTGTAGTAGTGGGACACTTAAATACATAGACTCTATATAGGTAGAACTTTTACTTTGTTCTCTATAAGAGGAAGATGTCAAGGCATTATTTGATACATAGAGGATCATCTACATTTTCTGTGCAACAGATACAATATACATCTCATTACCTAATTATTCAAAGGTTCTTCTGGAAAAAAATACCAGAATTAGAACCTAAGAAGTTGTTTGACCATTATATATTACTACCCATACTGATACCATTCTACTTCAACCTCAATTTCAGAAGCCTACACAAAAGAGATTAAAAAGGGGGAGAAAGACAGGGACAGCACTCTGTTGAAAATAAAAGTGAATGTAAAAATGACAGCAATCACAAGAAAACCAGAACAAGAAAACAAGAAAATTCTTTCAAGGTTGAGGCCAGACATTGTAGCACAAGGCTCTCATTTACTCAATGGAAATGCGTTTCTAATATTTACTTGTCAACAAATTCTCTCGTGTAGTTTTTTTGCCATCGTATTTCAAGTCTTTAAATAATCAGCCCCGGAAGTCAGATCCTGATTACAGTGCCAGAGCGCTTCCATGCTGTAGATGCAGGTTGATTTATGTGCACACACATCAATTCCTTATAAAGACAAGTTTTAAAATAAAGTGTACCTGAGTGTGCAAGATCTCTGGTGCTACTGACAAGATCTGAGTGATATAGTTGTGTTTTATGACCACCAACCACTATAATAGCAACTGTAACTCATAAAAACACTTGCAAAGGAGAAGAAACTTCCAGCTGCTTCATGGTAACCAAGAGTATTATGTTTGTGTGCATAAGTGAAATTTATGGGAGAGCTGTCAGCAATATTGGCAAATCAAGGAGGGGTGATGTAGTGATAATCAGGAAAAGTAAGGGCATAGGTGGGCATATTATTTGATGATTCTTGCCTTGACTCCACGGTATATTTTCTAGGCTGACATGATTTTGAGATAGAAGGCTTATGAATATAAACTTCTTAACTATGATATATATATATATATATATATGTATCTATATATATCTATATAGATAGATATATATAGATACATATAGATATATGGAACTCAATAGTTATATTTTATTACCCCAGTGCAACAGTAGTTTTTGGATTCTAAGACTATTAGAAATGAGATTTCATATAAGAGCAGGGAAAAAGCTCAGTGCATAAGTGCTTGCCACAGAAGCATGAGGAGTTGAGTTCAGATCACCAGATGGGGATGATTAGGTAGCATGCCTCTATAATCCAACAAAGTGGGAGATGGAGGAAGGAGGATTCCCCAGATGCTTGTCAGCCAGTTAGCCTGGCATATTCAGATTTGCACAATGAAGTACCTTGTCTCAAAGTGGGAGGCAAGAACTAACAAACAGGATTGGCCTCTGCCTTTGCTCATAGTCCATGGCACCTGTACACTTACATTGGCACATTGACAGAAATATGCTTATGTGCACATGCACATATACAAACACACATACACACACACAAAGGCAGAGAGAGAGAGAGAGAGAGAGAGAGAGAGAGAGAGGAAAGGAAAGAGGGAGAGAGCAAGCTAAGGAAAAAGAGAAGGGGAGGGAGAGGGAAAAAAGAGAGGGTACACTTTTAAAGAATATATCTAAACTGGAATAAATCTCTGAATGTAGGGAAATAATACCTGGATCGTTTTTATATTTTAACATTTATGTACTAATTTCTATAGCCTGCACAGCCTATTGGTTAAGAGAGACTCTGATTCTAAAAATCCAAAATAGCTAAAAGCTCTAGAAAGTGATTGCGCCATACCCAATTCCTAGCAGAGTACTAAAGAAAGAAATTCTCATGTCCCTGATATCACTATTTAGCATACCTTTGTGTTATTGCCCCATAAGTCTTCTTGTCATTATCATCACAGCAACAATAGAGAGGCATTGACAATGATATCAAAACAATGCAAAGCAAAAAGGAGGAATGAAGATGCAATGAGCTCTCTTCTTACTCTTTTCCTCCTCCCTTCCTCCTTTCCTTTCTTTTCATTTTCTATAAAAGTAGATAATGTTGTACTAATATCGCAGAGAGATTGTTCAGTTTGACTCATTTGAAACCCTAGAGGTAGTTTTGTCAAAATAGAATGTCCTTCTGGAGATCCTGAATCAGCACATAGTTTACTCATCTGGAATTACTTCCCAGTCACAAGAAAAACCAAGGACAGGACTCACCACTGTGGATCACAAGGAAATATTCAGAAGTGAAGACTGCGCAGGAGCAAGCTCAGGGTTCCATCTGCACTCTTTGGAGTAGTTGAAGTAGTTATAAAACCCGCACATGCAATCATGTGTATCTTCATAAACACTTGGGAAATGATAATTTATGGACAACCTAATTATTCTAAAAGAAACAATTCTTTCAACATAAAAGAAAACTATTAGGGAAAAATAATTTTGTATGTAATCGCCTTAAATTTAACAATTTTCTGAAACAGTGAAATGTTAACCCAGGTAAAAGCTATATGATTATTTTGGATGCCTAGACAGACCAACACTCCTTGAATGTCTCATTCAAATGGATAAGTGAATATAAGAAAGCAGAGGTTGTCATATAGACAAACTTCAAACTGATAATTCTTTTTTATGTTTTTCATTTTAAAATTACTGTGTACTTCACCCACAATAAATTGTATATCCTTAATGTCCATATACTAAATTATTTTTGATATATGTGTGTGTATGTGTATGTGAAATAATTTGAATCAGTATAATAAATTACACATCCAGCATTGTCCCAAATTTTCATGCTTCCTTCAAACACTCTGGCCATCTTCCTCAAGAAATGAAAAATCTTTCACCTAGATAATTTTATAATGTTTTTGAAACAAGTCCTGGTATTGCATAAATTAACTATCTACATCCTTGGCTTTCACTTGTGGTTGAAAGATGAGTTCTAGATTGTATGAATAATTCTGACAGTTATATGTGAGTTTTCTTATGCTTATGTGATTTCTTTGCTCCTTAGTAAGTTGGGAAGAGTAGAATTTGTGGATCAGCAAGTAAATAGATATTTGGTATTTCAGGAAACAGCTGAACTGGTTTTCAAAGAAGTTATACAGTTTTACATTCTCAGTAGAAACTTATGAGAGCTCTGGTTGTTCTGCCTTGTTCATACCATACCTCATATCTTGAGTGATCAAAATGTTAATTACTTTCAAATTACAAGGAATATAATGATAATTCTGATGATGACATATATTAGTGCTTCCCTAATGACAACTGATGTTGAGTGTCCTTCCATGTACTTATGTGTCATCTGTATATCTTCATTAGTGAAATGTCTGCTTATGGCTTCTCTATAGTCTCTAAATGAGATGCTTATATTCCTGTTGAGTACTCTGAAATTCTTGCATATTCTGGAAACAAGTCCTCTGCATAACATCTTGCCCACTTACTCAGTTAGAACAAAATACTTCGCAGCATATCATTTCTAAATTTCATAGTGGAAAGTTCTATCAATTTGTCCATTCTTACATGTGTTCTTGGATTCAGTTTGATAAAATTTTATTGAGTATGTTTGCATTGATGGTCATAAACAAAATTGGTCTGAATTCTTATTCTTTAGGTATCAAGGTAACTATGGCCTTATAGAATGAATTAAATAGTGTTCCTTCTGTTTATATTTTGTATGTCCAGCCCATCTTCGCTCTTTGGTTGGTAAGTCTCAGATCACCCAAGGGTTTAGGTTAGTTAACTCTGTTGGTCTTCTTGTTGAGTCCCTGTCCTCTTCTGGTTCCTCCCTTCTTCTCCTAACTCTTCCATAAGACTCTATGAACTCCATAAAATATTTGAGTGTGGGTCTTTGCATCTCTTTCCATTGACTGCTGGATGGAACTTCTCAGAGTACAGTTATGATAGGTTTATGTCTGCAAGCATAACAAAGTATTATTAATAGTGTCAGGGATTAGTTCTTGTGAATGGAATGGGTTCAAGTTGGGGTAGTCATTGGTGGACCATTCCATCTGTCTCTACTCTATCTTTGTCCCTGTACATCTTGTAGGCAGGACAGATTTTGGGTTGAAAGTTCTGTGGGTGGGTTGCTATTCTCATCCCTCACTGGGAGTTCTGCCTTGCTACAGGAAATGGCCACTTCTGGATCCATATCACCCACTTCTAGGAGTCTCAGCTAGAGTAGCCCCCTTAGGACCCATGGGGCCTCCCCCATCCCAGGTTTCTAACATGTCCTAGAGATTTCCCTCACTGCTGATTTCCTTTCTTTCTCCCCTGCTCTCCCTATATATGACAACCTGTTCTGCTCACCTCCTCATGGCTTCTCCCACCCAGTTCACTCCTTCCATCCACTTCTGATAAGTATCTATTTTGTTTTCCCTTCAGAGAAAGAGTTAACCATCAACAACCCGAAGAAGTTAATATTTAACACAAAGACCTGGGAATTATTATAAAGACTTTGACTTTTAGTCTGAATGAAGGAGGTCCCAGAACTGTTTGTATGGGTCAATGTGACCTCACTGACATTTAAAAGACCTTCTGATTGATTTGTTGGAGATACAGCTTGTGGCTGAAGGATGGAGATCGCCTTGGCAATGCTATTATAATCTGAGATGAGATCATAGTATCTAAGGTGCAGGGGTCAGAGGAATGTATGAGATCACAGACTTGGATCACAGACTTATTTTGAAGATAGATTTATGAGAATTCTACCAGTGGATAAAATGTCATGAGCATTTCAGAGCTTAGTATCCTGAGCAACTACAAGTACAAGGTTGTCCTCTTCTGACATGGGAAAAAATGTAGATGTTGTTAGAGGAATAAGAAGCGCCACAGAACATCTTATATCCATTATTTATATAAGAGATCTATACACAGGTGTAACAAGGAAGGGAGTTTTGTAATTCTCTGATAGTGAAAGATGAAGATATAATACTTGTAAATGTCGGTCTGTTGACTACAAGTTTGGGATCTAAACAGTTTTATAAAGGTTTGATGGGGAAAAAATGATCAAATTGCATCAAAAACTGCCTGCTGACAAAGCAAGACAAAGAGATCTGCATTTCATTTATCTATATTGCAGTCATTTTTGATATTGACAATGGACAATTATAGGACAAAATGAGAAAAGTTAAAGAGGAATTGAAATATATTAGAAGGATTATGGAGATGCAATCTCTGTCATTGATGGTGGACTAATAATGTATTTAGTACGTAAAGAACTTCAAGAAATTGTGACCACAGTGACTGATAATTCACAAAAGGAACTAGCAAAACATACACAAATGGCTATTGTACATCTAGAACATTTTGATATTTTTTATAATAAGAAAAAGAACATTTAAACTATTTAAGTTATTAATCTACATAAATTTGATAATTCAATTAGTGGGCAAAATTTTAATTAAATAAATAACTGGTGCTTGAAGAAGCAGAAAATGGCACAATTCCTCAGGAGAGAAATCATGGAGTAATGCAAGATTATTGGTAAAGTTAACAGAGTGTGGCCTTAGATGAGTGCCCACTCCATTTATCTGTAATAATAAGAGTGAAAGTGCTCACATAATATGAAAGTGTTCTCTGTATACAAAATTGTATGGTCCAAGATGATATGTTGAAGCCATAATGTTCAGTGTGATGCCATTTGGAGATGGAATCTTCTTAAGAAAATTAGATCAGATCACAAAGGTAAGGCCTTCATGATGCACCTAGTACCCTGACAGTGTGCTATCTCACTTTATATTAAAAAAAAACAAAAGCTGAGCAAAAGGGGAGTCTCTACAAACCAGAGAAAGAGCCCTCAGCAGATCTTAAGCATGCTGTACCTGAGTGTGGTCTTCCTAGCCTCCAGAACTAAAAAGAATCATTTCATGTTATTTGAGGTACCCAATCTATGGTATTATTACAGGAAGCTGTCTATTAAAATTGTTGTAAGGGCCAGAGAAGATTATGAGAACCTATTTAGTTTACTAGGCAAATTTATAATTTTGATAACATCGTTATATTTCTTTTGTTTAGGAGTTGATTAGTGATGTCAACCTTCTATAATGAACTTTAAGCATACTTTTTAAATTTTATCTTTTATATATGTATATGTATGTGTGCGTATTCACATAAATGTTTTAATGTATTCAATGAGGCCAAGGGAAGATGTTGAATGTTCTAGAGCTGGAGTTACATACAGTTGGCAGATCTCAGTTCTGGGGCTGAACTCTTAATTTCTATGGGAGTAGTACATATTTTAAACACATAGCTGTCTCTTAATTTCCACGCTTAAGTTATTAAGGAACAAAGACTTCTGTGAGGATTTTTTTTTTCTTGTTACAATTGTTCTAACAAAGTAATCCCCTTAATAAGAATTAGTAGTCCTAGGGAGATTCTTTGACCTCTTTAACAAGTAGATGTTTAGGCAGACATATTATGACAATATTGGAATAGAATAAGCTGAAAGATGTAACTTCAGTGTTCTAGTAACAGGCTTTAAATACTGCATTCATTAACTTGTGTGCTGATTAACAAGAAATAATGGCTAGCTTGGGGCTTCTTTTTCAAAGCACCCAAGTCAACAGATTGTGTTTGTTTCAAGCTTCTTCATTAACTGCTTATTAAAAAAGATAGTGTGATTTAAGTCTACTTCTCTTCTAGGACAGAATTACAGAATGAGGGCTTATAAATTCAAACTGATTCAATAAACATCTCATCAATTTTCTTATTGATTGTGTAAACAATTATAGTATAAAATGTCTTAGAATGACAGCTACTTTTGTCACGCTGTAATTGTTTATCTAATTCTTACATTCACATGAATATGCACACTCACACGCAGAATCACCCAATTGTACTACATGTTCTTCCAAGAAAAGAGGTCATACATGTGAACAAAGTTTTAACACCTGAGCTGAATCTGCAAGTTGAAAGTAGGTGAGCTCAGACCACAGTCAAGGAAGGCTCCCAGACATCAATGTTAATATGAGTTTTGCAAGTGACCCAACATTGATTCTACCTCAACTGATATCCATGTGTTCGATTCTGCTCCAAACCATTTCCAGTGTGTCCAGCACACAAATAGAATCATTCTCTACTCTGGTTAAACTTAAGTATCTTGAAATCAACTTCACATTTTCTCTAACTCTCTAAACCCTTGATTTTTCCCAGAGCTGTGTATTTTTTGAGACCATTTGGTTCTCTTCAGCCTCTGTACACCATTCCTAAGGTTTACAAAGCAAATAAAGCCACTGTTAGATCTGAAAATGCCTTCCATTGCATTACAATTTACATATTGATTCTGACTGGCAGTTCTGTTTCTCCATCTCCTTCACATCACTATGAGTATAAAACCTGGACATTTTGATTTCAACAAATATAAAGCAAAACCCTACTAAATCACTTATCTTTCTTGTGTTTATGAGAGATGGTATGAAGTTGTGTTAGGGATTTATAAAATATTTCAACAGAGAAACAACTCAAAGCAGATAATAACTACTGAGAATGAAAGAATCAGTCTCTCCATGAACAAGCCCACTGATAGGCTGTTCAACCCAAGCACTCAGTACTAAACATTTAATCACACACACACACACACACACACACACACACACACACACACACACATATATATATATATATATATATATATATATATATATATATACAAACAAGACAAAATTAACTCATTGGGTTATATTTGTATATTCGTGTGTGTGTGTGTGTGTGTGTGTGTGTGTGTGTGTGTGTGTGTGTGTGTGTGTCTTAGAGGCCATAGATTTGTGAGGAGACAGAGGCATGGGAGAAGTTATAAGAGGAGAAGGAGGAGGTAAATCATATAAATTATTCATGATGAAATTCTCAGAAGAAAAAAATAAATTAAAAATAATGAAATAAAGTCTGCATTCTTATCCTTTGATTAAATAAAGTATTCATGATGAAATTCTAGAAGAAAAATAAATTAAAAATTAATAAAATAAAATATAATCTGCTTTCTTATCCTTTGATTATTCTTCATTTGATTTATTTTTCCTTTCCCTTTTTATCCTCTCTTTTGTTTCTGATGGACAATAAATATCTATTCATGTTTTATTTACAATGGCTAGTCTTCTCTTTTCTTGACTTCACTGCTATCAGCATTTCTCAGCCTCTTTACTGTGAACTCGGTTCCTTTTCAAGGCTTACCTCCTTCCTATCAGGGATGCTGAAGCCAAATGTTACTCATTCATGGAAAGACTTCTTCCTATTCTTGCTTTATGTAGACATGCCTTCTTGCCTCAAAAATACATAAAAGAAGGAAAGGGAAGATAAAGAAAGGAAAGGAAAAGAAAGGAAAGGAAAGGAAAAAGAAAGAAAAGGAAAGAGAGATCTAAGAAAGTAATCACTCAATCAATCAATCAATGAATCTTCATTTTTGCATCTATTCAGCTTAACTTCTTGAGTTACCTAGGCTGAACCAGACTCCTTTCATTCTAGACCATTTCAAGTATGGCTATATCATCTTGGGGATCCTACAAGAACTCTCAAGATCCCCAAGATCTTTGATCAACTGGATAACTACTGCTCTTCTAGGACCAAACTAGAACCTAATTATCATGACCTGTTGAGGCCAGGATCCAGGCTCCATTAATGTGGTTGTAGAGCTATGCCTCAGAGTACCTTCAAATAGTTCAAATATATTGTATTTAACTACAATATATTAAAAGACATTTGGTCTCTTCTTTCATTGCTATACTCATATTAAACATGATAAAAACAGTACAATTCTCCAGCCAGCAACATTTGAGTGTTATTGAAACAGAGAGATCATGCATATTGTTGCTCAGAGACAAATAAGCAAATTGAATTTTGCTGTCTTTCTCAATAGTACCAATTTGTCTGTTTTGTGCTGTGACTTTTCACTCTGCTTGGCCTTTCTTAATGCTGTTTACTTCTGTGTCTCCTTTCTTCTTCTCCAGGAGAATCACATATTAACTTGCATCCAATTTTCTTTTAAGAATAAGAGTATTTTAACTGAAAGGGAAAAAAATCATTGAATAATATACTTAATGAAGTGTGCTTATTATTTGTATTTATGTTAAATTGAAATAATTAACAGTCCGCGGTAAGAATGCCATCTGGTAGATAATGTGCCTCAACATTGGAGGGACATGACTACAATTATTGAAAACACACATTTCCCTGATAAAAGAAAAGTATGGCGTTAATTTGAATACCATAGGGAATTAAATGTTGATATTCCAAGTTTCCAGTTCACAAACTTCATTACTCATATTTCTGTCTAATATATTAGCAGTTATTGACTCAGACGTATTCAGTATTTTATACTCAGCATTGTCATTTAGGGTAGATATTTTTCTCTTATCATAAGCAATGATCAAGAATACACAGTTCAATGCGTAAAAGAAGATAAGACAGCATAAAATATAAATTTCACATTAGAGGTATGTATTACATCAATCACTGAGACATTACAGAAAAAATTCTCAATTCTTATACTGTGGAGATAATTATTTAATGGGGGAAAAGTTGATGTTTTTATGGAAACAAACCCACTTAAAATGCTGACATTCACAGAACGAGGACTAGATTGCCGGACATCATTTTTAACCTAACCTACCACCTAAAAGTTAAATACCAGCATGGAGCTACTTATGAAGCAAACTAAGAATGCGATTTTTAGATTTTGGCAATACATTTTGAGGTACTAAAGCATTTTCGTGTCCAAGAGCTTCATGCTTAATGATGACACTGACAGGGAACATCAACCAGGATCCAGACCAGAAAGATACAGGATGCAGAAACAACTAATGTAGGAGTAGTCAAAGAAAGAAACTGTTCACACCAGTGCAAGGAAACTGTGGTGGAAAAGAATTTCCCAGGAAAACAACAGTATAACAACCTCAACCACCCTGAAAGAGAGTGGAGAGAATGTTTATTGGAATGAGCTGGGATTACAGTGGCTGGTCAGAGGGAACATTAGGAAGGAACACAAGCATATCATTGGGGCACACAGCATATTCAACTCCATCAAGCATACCAGTCAAGGGCCTGAAACACAAACTGTCACTACTTTCAACTCAATGAATACACTCTTCAGAAGAATCCATTCTATTAAGAAGTCAAATGGCACATAAGACACTTCACACTTCTTCTACCTTCTTGACCCAAGAACAAGATCAGATAAAAGGTTCAGATTGCATCAGGTGATGTAAAGATATGGACATCCAGTAACTGCAAAATAAAGTGGGATGTGTCTTGATATAGCAAATGAATGAAAATGCTAATTCCTGGCTTCTTGGGTGCTTAGTAGCGAATCATTTCCTACTTATTTCGGACAAAAAAGTAAATACTATCCAACAGTATTTCAATATCTTATATTATAATCAGAAATAATATTGTTACATAATCCTCTTTGTTGTTCTGCAGAGACCTGGCATGTGTGTACACATGCCATTGATTGCAAATATACCACTGATTGGATCTAACGAGGAGTGACTGGGAACTATATCTGTTGACTTGCGTGACAGGGATTTGTAATGTCATCACTATCCTGTATCATTTGGGGAAATTCATTTCTCTTAAGGATATAAATGCTATACTGTAATTGTGGTTTAATTAGCATTCTGTTCAACAACAGGACCTTGTTTCTTCATATCACTATCCTTATGGTATATATGTGTGCATGAACACATGTGCATGCTTTGTTTTGTTTTGTTTTTTTACTTTATATTGATTCTTTGTTGAATTTCACATCATATACCCTAGTCCTGCTCACTTCTCTATTCCTTCATATCTGCCTTTTGACCATCCAAACTCACCCACAAAATAGAAAACACACACACACACACACACACAGAGAGAGAGAGAGAGAGAGAGAGAGAGAGAGAGAGAGAGAGAGAGAGAGAGAGAGAGAGAGAGAACATCTTATCATGGAAGCTATAGTATGGCACAGTGTGTCCCACAATATATTCCTCTGTCCACACATCATCTCTTGCAAATGTTCATTGAAATGCACCATTGGTCTAGTTGGTGATCTCTGGCTTATGTGACACCATCAATATTGGATCCTCATTGGGACTCCTCCTAGTTTTGCTGTTTTTGCCCTGTGTCATGGGGATGCTATATCTTTGGATTTCACACATCCCAAACAATTGCAGATGATATAGATTTTGGGGCCATCTTAGAGGCCTGGGTAGAAGCAGAGTTATTCAGCCTCTCCAATGCAAACTCTCCAGCATGACTCTGACAAGGCCACCCAATGCCATCATCAGTAGGAGGCAGTTCTCCTATTGTCATGCTATCAGGGCTGGCTCACCTGCATCCATAACTCTAGAGCCAGGTTCACTGTGCTGACCATTCAAGACACATGGCCCACTACCTCAAGTGCTACAGCCTGTGAGGGACAGGCACAGCTCACCTGCTCTTCTTCTGACCCCAGAGCCAGCTCTCTGAACTGCAGAAGATAGTTAGGGGGAAACAGAAAAACAATACCCTCACACCCAAGCCATCTCACAGCAGCTGAATGGCCTGGCCAGCTCTCCCCTCCTCTAGTTCTTAGGGATGACTCCCCAGCACTCCTTCAATCAAGGCAAGCACTACTATGTTGTACAGGAGAGGTGTAGGGATTGCTTTCCTGAGTGCTCCAGGCAGTAGGGGACAAGGCCTGGTCATCCACTCTAATGACCCCAGAGCAGCTCTCCCAACTACTTCATATGGTAAGGAGCAACAGGGGTGTGGGAGGGAGGCATCACCCTAGCATCCAGGCAATCTCATATCAGACAATTGGCAAGTAGTGGGGCCAGCTCTCCTATTTATTTTCTTCCTTGGACTGTGCTGAGATGAGGTACAGGGCCTGCTTTCTCAAGTGCTGCAGCTGGGAGGGGCAGTAATAGCTCTCCTGAGCTCATAAACCTCTAGGCAGTTTTCTCCAATGCCTGCCAGAGGTGGTAAGGGGTGGTGAGGGCATCACCTCTGTGCTAGTGTCATCTCACTGTGTAGCAGAATCACCTTTCCCACACTCACACCTTTCAAGCTGGCTCACCCACACCCCTGTCATCAGGACCAGCTCTCCTGTGCTTCATGGGTGCATTACAGAGTCTGTTCTGCTGAGTGCTGCCAGCAGTGAAAGATGGGGCCAGCTCTCTGGAGCTATGCATCCACTGAGAGGCAGGGCAGATCTGCAAAGCTCCTGGACACCAGTTGGTCCACACTGGCTGCCCAAACCAGGGACATCCCCATACTTTCTAGTAGTAATATGATCCCCAGATATTGATGCAGGTGTCTGCCAATGCCATGCACTACAGGGTAGGTCTGTGGATGGTATGGTAATCTGTAGGTCTATCTGTCTTCCTTCATTCATGCTGAACTGTCTAGATGGGATTGATTTGGATTGGATTGGATTGGATTGGATTGGATTAGATTAGATTTTTATGAGTCCTGGGCATAAAATAGCATTGGCCACCAAGACAGGCATCAAGCTAGAATGAACACAGGACTGTCCACTGCTCTGCTCCAGACTGATATAAGAACACCACCACCACCAAGATGTCTCTCTGCCCATTGCAGGTTTTTATATGCAGGTACATGTGTGCCTATGAGTGTGGAGATCAAAGGAAAAATTTGAATGTCATGACACAAATAGGATGTCATTGTCAGATAGTCTAGGTCAACAAAGTCTAGGTATGCTCATGTCTCAGCAGGCATTCCCAACACTGCTATGCTAAGCCTTTTAAAATATGTACTCTAATAGTTTAGCTTAGGTCCTTGTTCATGCAACATGCTAGATAAGCTAATTTCTAACCTCATTGTCTCAGTTTTAAAAAAGTTTCTGTTTAGCAAATTCAGATTCAACAAGTTAATATATAACACAGAATGGCAGAATCCTTGCTTTTAAATCGATTTCTTGCACTGAATTTAACAGTATGTTAAAACTATATCACAAGAAGTACATTGACGATAATATGAAAACATACTGTAACATGGCTCTGATATTTACTTACAAGCTAAAGTACCTCTTCTGCCAAAGGGCAATGCAAGTATTTCTCATTCATGTGGCCACTAAACATATTTCTGTTGTGGCCTGGGTGATTTCCTTCATGTCTGACATTCATTGGCTCATATCCCTTGATAACCTGACAGTTGTCTATGCCTCAATGGACCTCACCAAGCTTATTGCTTGGCTTGAATCAAGATCAATATAGAGACTGCAAAGAGAGAAAGGCAGCTGCTTCAGTATCAGCCTTTAATAATCAGAGTCCCTTTCATCTGCCATCTTCACAACCTTTGCACTCATTTCTGGACACAGCATGGTCCCTGGGATGCGCTGGAGCAGTCCCTGTAAGGGACCCTGTAAGGGCGTCAGCCTTTAGTGACCATGGACAGGGTAGTTTCCAAGCAATTGCAACTGCACTGCCAATCTCAGCTCTAACTACACAGGTCAGTTTCACTCAGTGCATGTCTGGAGCTCCAGAAAAGCACAGATGCCTTGAGGTTTTATTTAGAAATCCAGGCTGAGGTTCGAGAAGCCGAATGTTTAAAACCTCCCAGGTCTGTTACCCTTCTCCACTTCCAAAAACTCCGAATAATTTTCTGAACCTCCCATGGCCCAATTAATTTCCTTTGTTGAGACTGTTGAATAAATCTGCAGTGTGCTTCAAGGTGGTTAAGCTAAGGAAGAATGACTGTGAAGTCCCTCATTTGCATGCTCCTTGTGGGTACCCAGAATTACAGGGATTTAGGAAAGGGGAGCCAGCTTGCATTCATCAGTTATTTGTATCTGAAAGTCTCTGGGAAATTGCTACAGAAGACCTCAAAGCAAAGGGATATATAACAGGGAGACAGACATTCTTGCGATTTTCTTTCTTATAGCAAATAAACATTTAACTGCACATTCAATGATTAGGAAATATTGGCTCTAAGAGTGGCCTAACAGAGAAGATGAGAAGGCTCAATGAGGAAAGCACATGCAACATGGGGACCTGAGTTCAATTCCTGGAATCTGTGTAGTAGAAGGAGATGACCAACATGTATAAGCCGTCCTCTCACCTTCACACATATATGATAGATACATGTGCATGCTCACACGTGCACACCATATCCCTAATACTTTAAGACAATGCCCACTAGTCTATAAATTAGAAAGCACATGTTTCTTAAATGATTTTCTGCTTATTATTACATAGGCTCTGAAATCAATGGTCTTTTATATTAAGTTCTAGAAAAGATTATCTTTTCATGCCAGTTCACAGGACTAGCAAATTTGTCCTTTGTGTGGTTGCAAGATTCAAGGTCCTATTTCTACTGGGTATTGGTCATCAATCACTCCTTGTTCTGGAAGACTGCTGAACTATCTTCATGTATGATCCTCTCTCTTCTTTTTTTTTTTACTCTATTTATTTATTTATTTATTTATTTATTTTTATTTTCTAAGTTGTTTGTTTTTATTTACATTCCAAATCATTTCCCCTTTCCCGTTTCCTCCCTCCCCGAAAGTCCCATAAGCCCCCTTCCCTCCCTCTTTTCTCCATTCAACCCCCTCTCGTTTCTCTTTCCTGGCGTTCCCCTACATCCAGTCTTTCCAGGACCAGGGGTCTCTCCTTCCATCTTCTTAGAAATCTATTGATATGTGAATTGTGTCTAGGGTATTCTGAGATTCTGGGTCAATATCCCCTTATCAGTGACTGCATACCATGTGTGTTCTTTTGTGATTGGGTTACCTCACTAAGGATGATATTTTCAAGTTCTGACCATTTAGCCTAGGAATTTCGTGAATTCATTGTTTTTAATTGCAGAGTAGTATTCCATTGTGTAGATATACCACATCTTCTGAATCCATTCTTCCATTGAGGGACATCTGGGTTCTTTCCAGCTTCTGGCTATTATAAATAAGGCTGCTATAAACATAGTGGAGCATGTGTCCTTATTGCATGCAGGGAAAGCCTCTGGGTATATGCCCAGGAGTGATATAGCCGGATCCTCCGGGAGTGTCATGCCCAGTTTTCTGAGGAACCGCCAGACTGCTTTCCAGAGTGGTTGTACCAGCTTGCAATTCCACCAGCAGTGGAGGAGTGTTCCTCTTTCTCCACATCCTCGCCAACAACTGCTGTCTCCTGTGTTTTTGAAACTCTTCTTGGTCCTCAGAAAAATGACTTTCTATCTTAGGCCCAAGACAGTCCATACTTAGTCTAGTTTTGTTTTGTTTGTTTGTTTTTTTTTTTTTGGATGGTTTTATTATACTGAAATATACTGTACAAACCTGTATGCCACTTTGTTTGTAGTTGCTTTATCTGATCTTTATGAGAAAGGATCTCTTGTAACCCAAGATGGCCTCAAATTTACTATAAATTCAAAGCTGACTTTGTGTCCTGCTTCGGAATACACAGATCACTAGAGATACAGAGCTGTGGCTTACTTTCTCTCCCTTGTCTATTTGCTCTAACACACATCTCTCTTGTCTATAGGATCTAACACAAGATATATTTTTGTTGAACCAATGTCAGTTCACACAAGTCATTTATTACCCACTGAAATCATTTCAGAGAATTAAAGTGTGCAGTTCAATAAAAGATAGGTGTTACTTTCTCTAAATTTTTATGATTTGGATCATTGAAGTTGACTTAATTATTGTAACGTTCTGCCAAAACAGTAAAATAACCCAGTCCCAACATCAGTATAAGTTTTTAATTTTAATATTAATTTAATCTCATTTTATTTGAATCAGATTAAGATTTTAGTTTTCTATATTTAGGAGGCAAGATGCCTCCTTTTCAAATTTTCCTTTATTTATAACTAACAGTTGTTCTTTATTAGCTCAAGCAACACCAGGATATCATTTTTATGTAAACAATACTATTTAAATAAAACAGTTAATTTTTAAACATGTACCATAAAAATTATTTCTATACTCCTTTCTATTTAAAGAACAAGTTTGCCATCCTCCCTAATTAGCTGTGGAAGACTTCACAAGTGTCCAACATGCTCTTTGTGCCAGCTCATTTACATGTGCAAGCCACCCTTGACCAAAAAGTTTAATAACAGCAGGCAATTATTAAGACAAAGAAGAAACCAACTGGGGAAAAGATAAGGACAGGCTGCTCAGGATAGAACAGATTGTTTAAATAGCTTTGCCTGGGAAGGCTGTAAGCCTGAGAAGCAGAGTGTGGAGAGACAGAAAAACTACATACAAAGTTGAGCAAATGTACTTCTGCAGAAAGGAAGTGGGGTGAGGAATTCTCCTGGTACACTTTCTTAGGGAAAAAAACTCAGTGAAAACATTTAGTGAGAGTGGTAGTTTAAATGAGACGGTCACATGGCTCATATAATTTAAATGTTTGGTTCCTAGTTGGCAGACTCTTTTTGAAAGATCTGTAGGTGTGGCATGTTTGAACAAGGAGTCACTGGATGTGGTCTTTGAGGTTCCTGAAGCCCATGACAGACTGTCTCACTCTTTCTGTATGTTCATCTTGCTGCTAAGATGTAAGGTCTCAGTTACTGCTGTATTACCTTGCTTGCATTCCTGCAGCTGCTTCCCCTACAACAGTCATGAACTGAAACTGTAAGCAAGATCTGATAAATGCTTTCTATTGTAAGTAGCCTTGGTCATGGGGTGTCTTCACAATGAAAATTAAGACACTGAATAAGGACAAAGCCACAGAAATTGTTGGACCACAGACTGTACTGCTTGGCTTCAATCTGTTTGGTGATGAGAGCTTTCTGGAACTTATTATTAAATTCAAACTGGTTCTTATAGTCAAGTGCACTGAAAAAAAAAAAACCCAAATACTGAGGCAGAGAAAACCCACATTATGTTGAAAATTTATAAACTGTTCATATACTGATTCATTAAGTGCACTGAACACAGAAGAAAGAATGTATGTACTTAGTCCTAAATGTTCTAAGAACTTTGAATGAAAGCCTTATTTTACCTTCTCTAGCATCCTAGAGGTGAGTGTATTTGTATGCTTTTGTTTTCAAGTGGAGAATCAGAAGCACAAATGTCTTTCATCAATATCTTATGAAACACGTGCTCAAACACATATAATATGATAGGAGAATGCAAGTAGCACAGGGAAGAATTAATAAGTGATTAGTTTGTGATCGGTCTAGTTTTTTTTTTTTTGAGTGCTATCATTCTTTTTTCTTCTTTTATTGGATATTTCCTTTATTTACATTTTAAAAGTTATCCCCTTTCAAGGTTTCCCCTCCGGAAACCCCCTATCTTGTGCTCCCCCATCCACCCACCCACTTCTGCCTTTCTGCCCTGGCATTCCCTTACACTGAGGCATTGAAACAAGGGCCTCTCCTCCCACTGATGCCCAACAAATCATCCTCTGCTACATATGCATCTAGAGGCATGGTTGTTCCCTCCATGTGTATACTATTTGGTTGGTGATTTAGTCCCTGGGAGCTCTGGGGATTTTGGCTGGTTGATATTGTTGTTCTTCCTATTGGGTTGCAAACCCCTTCAACTCTTCAGTCCTTTCTCTGACTCCTCCACTAAAAAAAATTAGCTCCATTTTTTGTGCCTAAAATATTATTTTTAAATATGAATAACTGAGTAAAGTAACTCCTCAGAAATGTTTGTGCTGTGATTTTGTTTTGTCACAATACTATATGAAAGCAGAGAGATTGAATGGCCTGTAGTCTAGGGCAAGAAGCTCAAGGCCTGAGAAAGACTGAAGTCTCTCAGGAAAGACAGGCTAGTCAACAAATTGTTCTGGGGTTCTGCTAGTTAAACTTTGCATACATTTTCTCTCCATGCTAAAAATAGAATAAATTCCCTAGGGAGCAGCCTTTGAGATGGTATAGAACATGCTAAATATGGGTGAAGGGATAGCTTTGAAATGAAGAATATTTTCTGCACTTCTGAATGTAGTGTGGAAAGAAAAAGAAGAAAAGCAAGCCTGTACAAAACAAGAGCTGTGGTCCAAGTCTAGCAGATGTTTCATGCAGCTCTGTAGAGTGCACTGAAGTGAGAATATTTCCTCAAAGCTCTCCTGAGTTGGGTTATGATATAAAGAAATATAACCCTAGGAAGGATACCGTATGGGGCAAGATGACTGTCATTACCTGTGGCCTCCCCCTGAAGGAACAAGTAGCTAACATCCACCTCAACAAATACTCCAGGAGTTATTTCCTAGATGGGTGTCTGGTTCTATGTTCACAATAAACAGTAGTTTTAATGACAACATAATCTAGTAGAGTTCAAACATCAATGGTTTTCCATCTTCAAATCTAGTAGTGGTAAACTGTGATGTTCTCTAAGAGTCTGACATGTCTGTCTTTTACTTGTTATCATTGTGAGTTACATGGAACCCGCCTGGACTACTGAAGATAATCTCATCCCAGTTCTCATTTTATACACATGTGTAGTTTATCTGTGCCTTAGCAGGAGTATTTATGCCTGCTGGGATTAGAACTGAAATGCCTTTATGATGTTATAATACTATCTGGCACAAGGATATAAGTCTATTTTCAAAGAACAAAGAACATATCTTTTGTACAAAGAAGTATTGAAGATGGCTTCAAATTTTACAATTTTAGCATAGGTATGTCATTAAACGTTAGAGGAGAAAAGTGAGTGCAGATTCCAGTGAGAATTGCTTCTAAGACATGACTCTAAAACTGAGTTTCTGGATACAATGTGATAACCCAAGATAATTTATTAAAGAGATGAAAATGGGGAATCCAATGAAGCTTTTTCCCCATAAAGATATGCTATCTTTATCTCTCAAAGTACTAAATTAAAAATATATAAAATCAGGAAAACCAGAAGAGAAGATGAATCCACTGTAAAGGCTTGCAATAATGAGAGGTGTCATTTAAAGGGATGTGACATTGGCAGCAACTTACCTCTCAAGAAATGCCACTCACTGCTACTTTCTTTATGTATAGGTGTTAACTTCTCTCTGTGAAGATTGAGTTATCTCTCTGTGCCATTGCAGGTCTAATGATGTACCTGAGGCATGGACAGATATCAGAATGCTCAGGATCTCTCATGTCCTACTTACCTTGAATGCTAGCCACCAATATTGATCCTACATTTCTACCCCAGTACTTACAGTTTAAATGTTTTACAGAGATGATGAAAGAGAAAAATGTAGGCAATGATCCAATTGATCAGTTCAGTATTTTGGTCCTAGAAGTGGGACCCTTCTACTCTGAAAAGAGACTGGACCTACATGGGGGCAGGTTAAAGAAAGACCCAGATCCAGAGCACCAATGAGCTCATATATATGTCTTGAGCAATACAAAGTTTAGAGTGACTATGGAGGGCGAAATGAATCACAAATGAAGAAGAAAGACCGTTAAGAAGGAACTATGACCACAGAAGTCACACTTAATCAGACTATTAGTTTGGCTACACCCAACTCTTATCTGCAATTAGCAAGTTGTACAAAACTATCAAGATGTGATGGAAAAGTTGGAAAAGTGGTCTTTTTCAGGATCCTTAGATTGTTGTTACCCTCCAACAGCTATCCTGAACTTGTACTGGAGATGGCATTCTGATATATATGAACTATATCTAGGAAAACTATCATCAATTTAGGATCAGTGGGAAGCTTTATCAGAGAAAATAGAAGAAAACGAAAAAATCATAAAGAAAATCATAGTTGAAACATACCTGTAGCCATTGAAAAATTCTCCAAAGGGTTAGCTCAATGTAACTTCTATAACTCAGCCTTGGAGGTGACCTAATCACTATTTGCTGAACTCAGAAACACAGAACAGTCAAATAGTATGTCAGCTTGACAGTATTTGAAATGAGCAGTGCATTGTTGGATCTGTGTACTTTGCTCTTTCCACCACTGCTTCCTAAAATTACCCTTTTCCTCTTTCCCCAAAGATTACCAGCATTCCCCTGTGGTTATTTGTTCTATACACAAGTCATCAGAAAAAGAACAGAAGGTCAGGACACAAAACACATTATACCCTAGGCCGTTAAACCACTGTAAATAAAATTAAAAGAGAGATGTGTTGTTACCTTTAGGCAAGGCAAGCACCCAAAAGCATTTATAAGGTTTAAGACATGCCAGACCTTACTGTAAATGACAGGCAGTGTCAGAGTGAAGGCTGTAATCTAAGGGAAATATTCTCCAGAAACTTTGAGTATCCTTTAAACCAATAGCAGACAGCTTTGTTTATACATATATATATACATACAGCTTTGTTTATATATGTGTGTGTGTGTGTGTGTGTGTGTGTGTGTGTGTGTACATATATATCAAAACAAAGCAAAATAAAACTCTGCTGCTCAGGCTGGCCTTGAATTTTAACAGTTAAGACACAGTGAGACTCGTCTAGTTGAGTACTTTAAAAATCATATATTTCATTTAATATATATTATAGTGAAATGAAGTAGGTACTATTTCTTTTCTCTCTTCCTGGCACAATAGAAAAGCAAGGTGTCCAACAGGCAGCAGAGACTGAGTTAAATATGAAGTTTTGTGAGGTTGTTATGAAGCTGTGAGGCTGTGAAGTCCAAATTTATCCTCATTGTGCTGTTCTTGAAGTGGTGTTGATCTGAGGAGAGTCTGAACGATTAAAAGTTATCATTTAATTATTATCCAATAATTCAAATACATATGGGATTAAATTTAGCCTTTGTTTTACCAATCAGATCGTGTTTTAACAATTTGCATGCCTAGATAACACCTTCAAGAACACCTGCCGATTCCACTGAAAGAATGCAAACATGATAGCTAGCAGAAAGTATTGCACTAAAAGTTAATGAATAATTGGAATGCTTGTTGCAAATCAAATACAGCATCTACTTTCCTTTCATTAAAAGGTTTATGAAAGTAGCATATAACCGCATATCTATAGCACTTCACTAGGCCCTTATTAAAACCCATGCATCTGTATGAGAATGTGAAATGTAGGTTGTGAAGTTACTTTAACACAATGCATATTCATATCAAAACAAAGCATCTCCTTCTTTGATCCATTCTAGATCTCATCTAATTGGGGAGAATAATGTGTTTGGCCAGCAGAGTGCAGCAATGATATACTATATAGGAGTCAGTCTAGTGAACCTGACTATCTATCGTTGTTTTTTTTTTACAATGTCTGTTTTATTGAGATCTCTCCCATGTCTTGAGTGGCCCCAATTAGTGAACTGTTCAGAGATCACTGAGATTGCCTGACCTTAGTCAAGAGGATGGCTTCTTCTACTATCCAGAATTTGTATGCCATGATGTGCACCTCCTGGTGCCATGAGCAGAGTTAGCTTTTAGTTTTGCATCCTGGGTCTGCCAATAAAGACCAAAAGCCCAGATCAAGAGGTCTCAGCTCTTCCCAGTGGATTCTGTCCTCATTGTTCTGCAGTGCTCAAAGTCACGGTGCCTCCTTGCTTCTGTATGGCTCTCTTTGTTGACTCATGTTTGGCATGCTTGCATAAAAGTTGAGGAGCATCTTAAGGAACTACAGAGGAGATGATATTGATAGTTGACTGAATCGAGGGCACCACCTATGGGGAGTAGGTATGCATCATTTTAGAACACAAGAAGAGTCAAAGCAGAGGGTGGATAATTGTGACAATAGAATCTAAAACACTCATCTGAAAAAAAATTTAAAATGTTGTCAAATCTTCTGGGTAATGTAAGAGCAAAGTTAAAAAGTCATTGATTTTGGAAATATCTATAGTGTCATTGTATAGGCTCCTTCATTGACATGTTACCCTCTATTGTCATCTTTTCCTATGTGAACATATTACCTTGCATGGATATTTTACCCTGAGTGAAGACAGATGTTAGGACAAAGTACACAGTTGAAAACTAAGACCAATACAAGTTGGTTGGATGTAAACAAAGAGATTTTGTTGCTGACAGTTCAGGTAAGAAATATAAACATGAGTAATGACCTGATTTGTAGGGACTTGTGTTTGGTGGGGACATCAATAAGGTCAGTACACTCCATAAATAAAAAGACCACAGCTTGCTATGTGATGTGTCTATGTCAGCATGTGTTTTCAGGCATAAATTTGTTTCTTTGATGACTGGGGGCTGGACAGTAGGCAATGCAAAATGATAGATGATTTTTAAGAGGAAGGCATAGAAGCTTCATGAGCATAACTGAAATCATGTAACAGAAAACTTGGATAGAAACTAAAGAATTGTAGTACTAAAATTATCTTTATTACCTGTAAATAGGCAGTATTCACAAAATAATAAGATGGGGGGAGTAATGGTTGATTGCTTAGTTTCATTTTTATTGCTATGATAGAAACACATTGAAAAAAAGAAATTTAGGGGATAAAGTGTTTATTTTAGCTCACAATTCTTGCTTACAGGGTAGCCATCAAGAGGATTAATATATGAATGCTTGTGCTCGACTCATCTTCTCTACTCCAGTCAAGACCTAATACCAAGCAATCATGCTGTCCATAAAGAACAAACTCAATTAGCACAGTAAAGACAATTCCCCACAGATATGCCTACAAAGCCAGCCTAATCTAGGAAGTCTCGCTTTGAGACTCTCTCCTCGGTTGGTTCTAGATTATGTTCAGCTGATGTTGAAAAACTAACACTCAACATTTGTTTGGTGCAGGATAAAAGAGACTGATACATTCAAGAAGATGAAGGTTCAGTCTCCTAACCTTGAGGTAGAAAACAAGCAGTTGTGGGATATGATGTTGGGAATAGAAATAAGAGTTTGAAAAATAATGTTTCCAATAAAGATGCACAAGACTCCATGGGAACAAGGTTTCACCAGTCTTGCCACATAAAACAAGTCAATATGTTTATTTAATCATTAAGTGCTTATTGGTGAATCTAGAGTATTTTACAAGACAAGCCTTATGGTTGTATATTCCAGGGAATAAACACCTTTTGTTTACAGAAAGGAAAATCAAGGAGATACTTGACACAGGAATACTTCTCATGTTTCTTTATTCCCTACCTATTCACACCCAAGAAGAGAATTCTTGTCCTGTGTAATAATTACAAGAGAGGCAATTGCTAAATATATCTCCTGAAGGGGCAATGTGTTTGGCATTCGCAGACACTTTACTTGAATTTCCTATCAGTCAGAAAGTGGTTTCTTCCTCTGTACTCTCTGCATTACGCTGCTGCCGCTAGAGTCAAATCTAAGCTGTTTAGAATGATTTAGGTAGAAAAGTCGTTAGATCCAGGAACAATGTGAATTCTCTTCTTAACCAAGACAACTTTGAGAAAGAAAACCCTCAGTAATTACCCATATCAAAAAGCAGAGAATACTCTTTAATGCCACCTATTGTCTTCCATATGAATAGTGCAAGAAGGAAAACTATTTTTCCAAAGCCACTACATCTATACTGTATAAAGTGATTGAGAGACAGTGAATGACTCAAGTTGTGAAAAGAAGTGTCAAGGTACAACGTATCCAACAGGACTAAAAGAAGCATGAAATCCGTGGATAGAAGTTCTTCTCTGGTTAGTGATGTTCCCCATCCCATGCCTTTTATGTGCTGGAATAAATACGTTACATGAAAGACTATGAAGTATGTATGACAAAATTATGCCATTCATGTATTTAAATTATATTTTCTCTAGTTTAAAAGGGTCCAAATACCACAAAAATATCATATCTTTTACATTCTGTTTGTCTATCTATCTATCTATCTATCTATCTATCTATCTATCTATCTATCTCTCCATTGTGTATAAAGTGATAAAATGATAAAACCAGGAAAAAGGACAGAAAATTGCATATACCTGAAGTGAACAGCTTGTATAATTGCTTTGTAAGTTGAACATTCTTGGATTACTAATGTCCAGACTGGAAACAGAATAAGCATTCTGCAGGAATCCTTGTAACAGATGATCATTTGGGTTCAGTTCTAAACATATCCTGCATAATGTGTATACTTTTGTGACTGATTGGCTTACTTTTGTGAAAATCTTTAACAAATCCATGTACATAACTGTGTGTATGAATGGATTATTTCTGTTTCATAATATTCTATGTTACAATGCTGGTGAATCCTTCAGCCTTGTCTCCTTCAAGTAGGTATTTCTGGTTGTTTCTGATTTGAGGCTGCTAAAAGTAAGGTGCTACAAACAATTGACAACATACCTTTTGGTTTATATATTTTTAATATATACCTGCTGATGAAATTTGCTAGGCCAAAATCATATGTTACTTTATACACTTTGGAATTTAAAACCAATTATAGTAGATATAATAAACATAGTTAGAGAAAAAATATTCAAGTAACAAAATCAGAACAAGTATCCAGGGATGCTAATTTTTCTTTAATACATTGAATCATCTTTGGAGTACATTTACATAGCTCCGATATAGACAAGTTTAGCCCTGCAGATGCAAACATATAAATGACTTCAACCCAGGATGTCACATTCAAAGAATTCATATCATTGAAGAGTGCAATTTTCTCCAAATCAGGACAGAATGTGAAGAATGCTTTGAATAAGGAATGGTGGAACATGCCTATAATCTTCAAGAAACTGAATCCAGTAAATCAATGTGAATTTAAAACCAGCCTGGGCTACAAAGTGAAAATGTATCTCAAATTTGAAAATAGAAGTGAATGATTAATTAATATAAAAAAAGAAGGAAGAGGTAAACTCACAAAGTATTACAAAAAAAGCAGGATAGTATTTTAAAATTGTTAATGGGCTTATAAGAGAGCAGAGCAGATAAAGGACCTGAGAACCTGAGTTTAGTCCCTGAACTCCACATAGTGGAAGGCGAGCACTGACTCCCAAAACTTGTGTACTGAATTTCATACTTGTACTGTTACACATACAGGCCCTACAGGCCCATGAGGAAGCCTCCATAGACACTTTTAAAAATAAATAAATAAATCCAATATTTTTAATTAAAAGAATGAAAGTAACATCAAGTGAAAAGTAATTTTAAATTGCACTGTGATGTCTGTCAAGGGAACAAGTGAAAAGGAAATTTTAGAACGTAAAATGGTTCTGAGGTATCTAGACATACAAGGATACTCAAACCAGACATTCATAAGAATCATTTGGGAGCTTTAGAATCATAATTAATGTCCAGGCTGACTTGAGAAGAACTCATAATAATTTCTCCATAGATGAGGACATGGTACCTGTATGTCTAAAGTCTTTTTCTAGATTGACAAAGAGTGACTTAGTGGATTTGCAGTGTGGTATTCAGAATGCTTTATACATAGGACTTAAAGAAATATATATTTGTTTATGTTTACTTGCAAGGCAAGGCCAACACCCCTGCCATTCAATGTCTTATTTGGTCAAAAAAAAATTTTATAGGTAAACAAATACAACAATGTCATTTCTCATGAACCAACTAAGATAACATGGACTATGGAGTAGGGGAGGGTGTTAAAATGCCTTCAAAATGGGGATTTTTTTTCAAGGATCACTTATGCACTAACGCTGGTTTCATTACCATTTGTGCATGCACACTGGGTACATTATTTAAGCTTTGACCCCTTTATTCTAAGAACGTCGAGTTTTACAGGACAGACACTTCTTAGGTGGCAAACTCGGAGAATTTTCTTCCGATATTTTGCATTTAAAATGACCCAGAGTCTGTGGTTTTCTAGGATGTGAAGTGAAAAACAAATCCCCAAGACTGACAATTGTTCTAATTCACCGCCATTCCCTCAGTCAACAATAGCAAGTTCTCAGCTCCAGCAATTGGGACTTTAGATGCAACAGCTGCTGTGTTGATTTAGATGCAGAAGAAGCTAAAGTGAAGATATATAAAGGTCACGTCTTACCTGTGTCCTCAAAGCATAGAATGTATGGATGACATCATGGGTTTCTGGTCAGAGACAGTAGCATTCCTCTTCTGAAATGCCAGTCTTCCAAGTTCCCAGAAAAATGAGCCCAGAAAGTCACTCATGACTGAACTATAGGGTTCTCAGCTATGAAATACTTATTAAGCATGTACTCACTCTATCCTAAGCATAATATATTCCTAACATACATAACCTTAATTAATTTTCCCAATAATTTTAAAGTTTAATTAATATTTATTTTCCCTTTGGGAATATCCAGAAATGAAGGCTTAGGATGGTAAGATTCTGACACCAAACCCTGATATTTTACATGCTATGAAGAGGTCACTCCTTGGGAAAGGACTATATCAGCAATTATATATTCTCTGATTTTGGGAAGGTAGTAAGAGATGTGAGAAGGAGCTACCTATATCCTGCATCTTACTGACCTGAACACAAGCAAAAGACAGACTGCCCTAGTATGCCTGTCTGTATGAGAATATTTTCTTTCAAGAACATACAAGTAATTGTGTGTGTGTATGTTTTAGTTGTTAAAAAAAGATACTTTTGAGTACCTATTATGTGTACATTATTTGTATGTGTATATACATACCCTTAATTAATTTTCCCAATAATTTTAAAGTTTAATTAATATTCATTTTCCCTTTGGGAATATCCAGAAATAAAGGCTTAGGATGGTAAGATTCTGACACACTGTTCTTGTTCTACACATTGTGTTTATGGATATCTTGGTAATTAAAACAGGGAAACTTCTGCATCCTGTTTCCCAACATCTCTAATTGATGAAAAATACTTCATGGAACAGCAACATTATGCTCAGTCCGGGGAGGCCCCTGATTTGAGAGAAATAAAATCATTGTAGCTATAATTTACACTCTTGACTTAGTAGGATTGCCTATTTACAACAACAAAAACATGATTCTTGTACCATGTGTTTGTCATGTTTCAAAATATCACCTTCTTCATAAGTGAGACCTCATTTGGTCTTTGTGACAGCAGTGATTTAATCATGGCAAGGATTTTAAAAGTCATATGAGCAGCTCTTGTAGGCAGTGCTTTCTTCTTTATGTTCCTATTATTTTCCTGTTTGTCCTCCCCTCCAGTGTGTTTTTGCAGTTCTAAATTTTTTCCAACTCTTTGTAAGACAGGTGATTAAATAAGCCCATATGAATCATGATAATTCCCAAGTTGATTAGATCAAGTCCTTGAAGGTCAATGTTAAGCGGACAGGGAATAGGAGTCTTCAAAATAAACACAGGTGACTACAGAAGGCAGATATGACAGGAGGCAAAGGACAGAGACTTCTGTCTGTGCTAACTTCAATAAATTACTTATATGTTGATTAAAGCAAGTGAGGGATTTTTGATTCTGCAAAACAACCTATTTTACAAAATAAATAAAAAAAATAAAACAGTGGACTAAAGAGAGGACACAAACATGGAGGAAAGAACACTGTAAGAAAACTGACTAAATTGAGAAGAATGTTTTCAAGTTTGCCACCAGAGACTATGCTTTGCTAGCCTTATTCCTTCTATTTATGTATTTGAAAAATCTGTGTTTTCATTTTAGTCACTCACTGAACATAGTTTGATTACATACTGAATAATGAGAGCTGTTCTGAGTTCTGAGAACACCATAGTGAACACGACAATAAGCATCAGGAAACCAAAGAGCTTCCATACTCTTGGGCATCTGATTGCTTGCAGGAGGCTCCAGGATAATGTAGGATACAGTGTAGATTATAAAGAAATGCAAGCATTAATTAAAATATTAATTTCAGATGAGGGAATTGGAATCATGATTCATGAGACAAGGGGCAAATATGATTACATCTTTATGTTTGGGGTGATACACAAACAGACTTAAGACAAAATATTGGAAACGAGTGGTCTATTTGGGAATTAATGAAGCTCAAGAAGGAAGACCAAAATATGGATACTCTGGTCCTTCTTAGAAGGGGAACAAAATACCCACAGGAAGAGACACAGAGACAAAGTGTGGAACAGAGGCTGAAGGAAAAACCATTCAGAGACTGTCCCACCTAGAGATCCATCCCATATACAGTTATCAAACCCAGACACTATTGTGGATGCCAACAAGTGCTTGCTGAGAGGAGCCATATATAGCTTTCATGTGGGAGGCTCGGCCAGTGCATAGCAAATACAGAGGGGAACACTCTCAGTCAACCATTGAACTGAGCACAGGGTCCCCAATAGAGGAGTTAGAGAAAGGATCCAAGGAGCTGAAGGGGTTTGCAGCCCTATAGGAGGAACAACAATATGAACCACCCAGTACTCCCAGAGCTCCCATGGACTAAACCACCAACCCAAGAGTACACATGGAGTGACCCATGGCTCCGGATGCATATGCAACAGAAGATGGCCTTGTTAGACATCAATGGGAGGAGATGCCCTTGGTCCTGAGAAGGCTAGATGCTCCAGAATAGAGGAATGCCAGGACAGGGAAGTGCGAGTGGGTGGATTGGTGAGCGGGGAGAGGAGGAATGGGTTAGGGGTTTTTCAGGGGGGAATCAAGAAATGGGACAACATTTGAAATGTAAATAAAGAATATATCTAATAAAAAATGTTAAAAAAGAAATTAAAAAAGAAAAGAAAAAAAGAATAAGAATAAGAAAAATGAAGAAAACAAATTAAGTCCAGAAGATATGCTCCCACGGTAATTGGATGCCATGTCAATTGTGCTGTGAGGGAACTATTGGTTTGGGTTCTTAAAACAAGCTGAGGACACAGGTAGTATCTATAAATATCAGGGAGAAGAAAGACTATCCAAGAGGAGTTGCTTATATTCAAGCACAAATAATGATGAAAATAAAATCTAAGATAAAATGCCTAACTAGCAATTGCTGTGCAAAGAATAAGAGGTATCAAGAGATGACAACATTCTAGGCCTACTGCAGGACAGAAGATCCATTCTTACCTGAACGATAGAGGACTTTTAGATGCACGCAAAGATTTAGGACTTTAGACTCATACTTCCGTCTAGATTTTGTGACAATTCGCTTTGCAATAAAGAACGGAACTTTTTCTTAATTGCCTTTCTATTCTAAATTATCAGGAGTACTTTGCTACTTACGTTTTGTCTATGGGCACTACTTATATGTCGGGACCTTGATATTCTCACCCATAAAATGAGGACATAGTCCAGAAGCATTCCAGAAACACCCCATTCCTCTTGAATAAATTGAAAATACAACAAGGGCAATAATTGTTTCCTGCTAATTTTTCTTCACTTCATGAAAAGTTAGTTCTTCATAAATGTTCACTGACCAAGTGTTCAATTTTGTTTTTTCCATGAACTATGTGATTTGCTTTCAGTCAGCTTCATCTGAGTTCTATCTTTGAGCTATGCTGCTTTAAATCACAATCATTTGTTCTAAGAACCTGTTTCCAAAACACCCAATAGATAGTCTCTATTTAACTGTTCTCACTATGAAAATTTGCTATGATTTCTTACATGTATTAGTCTGTGAAAAAGAAACCATCAAGCCCACCAAACACTTAGCTGATTCATTACTGTCATGCATGTTGGCTCTATAAAAGCAGTGAGAACATTCTCCATGGATATAATTGTCTATAGAAAGTAATTTGGATGCATTTTGGGATGATTCAAACCATAAAAAACTATATCTTTAGACATTAGAATCTTTGATGTTATAATTATATTGAGTAAAAGTGATGGGAAACTGAAATTAAAACAAGACTGAACAGTTTACATACTCTTCTGCTAAAGATAATCTTAGGGTATTTATAAATCTAGCAGTCTTGATGATAAAAGGGAGATACATAACTATCTTGATAGATACAGTTGTCTTCTAATCACCAAAATGGAATTGGTTATATTATGGCTTCAACCATATAGTCAATCGTAGAGGGCTGTTCCCTTAACCCTGGAGGAAAAAAAGTAGAAACAATATAATTATCATGTTTGTGCTAAACATCCCTTTAGAATGCCCACATTAAGAAATATAATGGGCTGGTGAAGAACGTCACTAATCCCAACACTTGGGAGGTAGAGGCAGGCAGATCTCTGTGAGTTCAAGGGCAACCTGGTGTATAGAATGAGTTACAAAACAGTATGGCTATACAGAGCAACCCTGTCTCAAAAAAGAAAGAAGGAAGGAAGGAAGGGAGGGAGATGAGAGGAGAGGAGAGGAGAGGAGAGGAGAGGAGAGGAGAGGAGAGGAGAGGAGAGGAGAGGAGAGGAGAGGAGAGGAGAGGAGAGGAGAGGAGAGGAGAGGAGAGGAGAAGAAAGGAGGAAAGAAAGAAAGAAAGAAAGAAAGAAAGAAAGAAAGAAAGAAAGAAAGAAAGAAAGAAAGAAAGAAAGAAAGAAAAAAGAAGGAAGGAAAGAGAAGGGAAGGGAAAGAAGGAAGAAAGAAAAGAAAAAAGAAAAGAAAGATATAATTGGTGGCATACCCTCTTGACTTTTTGGTTGATAATGGAGCCAACTGATATGTTGGGATGTGGGAGGAGATGTTTTTTAGGTTGGTCACAGAAAAATCCACCAATCCAGAGTCTAAAATAACCTAGCTATATTCCAGTTCCTGAAGCATAACAGAGAGCTTAGAGGACAGAGTCACCTATAATCCCAAAGCTCTTCCATGCCTTAGACCTTTTGAATTACAGTATCTAGGAAAAGGTTTAGAAATATGTTTTAATGGATCCTAGTACACATTGTACTTTAGGAATCACTGTTTATTCTTGTACTTCCATTCTCTGTAGCTTCTAAACAGCACCATGAAGTGGGGCTCACAGATCCACTGGAGCAAATGATGGGAGTCAGACCTTGTAAACCTGCAACTCCTAGTAGAGCTTATGATGGTTTCTAAGCAGCCTGTTTGTTTTCCTATGCCCAAATCTAACTACTCCCTCTATGCCTTTGTTCTCTTTCTCAGTCATTTGGAGTTTTCAGGATGTAGTGGAATAAGGTTGAGATCATGTGGATGAGCTCATGCTCATGAGAGAACAAATAGAAGTAAATAAAAGCTCCTGCTCTCAGACCATCTGGGGGCAAGCTTTTCTGTCAGTACTAAATCAGCTCAATGTCACAATAACTCCTTATAGAGTAGTCTTGAAAATCATTATGTTAAGAGCCTGTAGTTTTCTAAACATGGAGTATCACAAAGTGCCCTAAAATAGTTACATCTTGTTGTGATGAAATACTACATTATACTGATGAAATAAAGGTCTTATTTAGGCTTATATTTCCATAGGCAAATCCGTAATGGTGGGGGAAACATGGCAGCAGAAATCCAGAGCAGGAAGCTCTCAGATCACATCTCAACCAAATAAAAAGACAGAGATGAATGAGAGTGGGGCAAGGCTGGGAACATTCATATTTGTCCCAGTGACATACTGACTCCAGCAAGCTGCACTCTCTGTAAGTTCCATAACCCCTCAAACAGTGCTATCAGTTGGCGACCAAGTATAAAAATACTAAGAATAAGGTTGATGTTCTCATGCAAATCACCAGTCCCTTCCTAATCCTAGCTCAGATCAATAATAAATTCATAAAATTAGGAATGAGAGGGAAATAAGCAATAGAGGAAGAGGAACAGAAGTGTGAAGAGAAGGGGGAAGATCGAACCTATTCCATTAAAATACAAAATTATAAGGGGTAGATAACACAGAATGCTATACCCTGCAAGATCTTGTCATTCAAACCACTATTTTAATACTCTTAACTGTATGCATTTCCTACTATGGTATTTATTTTCTAAGCACACCTTCAATACCCTGCCAACCTTCCTGGAGTACCAAGGGTTAAAAATTATTTTCATAGTAAGTCTAACTCCTTATTTGCTTTCTTTTTTCTTATTCCATAGCAAGTATATAATGACATTTCCAGGGGTTTTATATGATATGGAAATTGAACAAAGCAAGCAAATATGAAACTATATCTATTTCATTAAGCCAGAGAGAAAAGACGTATTCACAATGTCAAAACAGTAATGTTCTCATTTTGTTTTTATTTTAGGAAATATAATTATTTTTCATAATTATATAAAATGTTCTTGAACTGGTAAGCTTGGGTGCTACAAAACAAACCAAAGGTGTTAAGGGTGCCAAAAACCAAATTTGTATATCTTAGTTCCAGAAATGAGAAGTCTGGGATCAGTGTTCTGGAATCACATAGTTCTGTGAAGCCTACCTCCTTGTCAGGCTTCCTCTCTGTTGGCTGAAATGACTCTTCTTACATAGGAACATGGAGAAAAATCTAAAGATGAAGACCTAGCATCCACAAATGCATTTTAGGGATGAGGTTACCTACAGCTCCTTCAGCACTTACTACTTCCATACCTGCATTATCTCTGCATCTGAATACTATACCAAAGTTTTGTTATCCATCTATCAAATTATGGACATGTAAAGTATTACCATTTCCTGGCTATTGTGAATATGGGAATATGCCCAGGAATGATCTCACTAGAGTGTATAATAGTTCTATTTCTGATTTTTGAGGAACTTTGATTCTAATTTTCATAGTGGCTATATTATTTTGCACTCCAAACAATAGTAATTGTTCCCCCTTGGTCACATTTAAGCCATAGTTACAATGCTCTCTCAGATACAATAAGTTATCAAATAGAAGTCCAATGTCAGTAACTTTGTTCCTGGTCCTTGTTATGATAGCCAAGCAAACTTTAACCCAGGCCTGCCTTATTATTTTTATTTGAATGAAGGATCTAAAGAATGGACATTAACACCTATGGCTCCTGCCCAAGTTGTCAATGTTTATAATCAAAAGAAAATTACCCATAACATTTTTTTCTGAGAACCCTTGGGATTCTTAGGGAATCCCTAGTGGGATGGGAATACTGAAGAAACTGGGATAGTTTTTGATTTTGCCTCCCCAGGACTCCTACTCCACCCCATCATGCTCTGTCTTGAGTACACACCTTTTCTTCTCTGTGCTTCTGAACTGAAAAGCATTGTTGGCACATGGACTCACAACACTTAATTAAAAAACACACAACTCTAACACCTTTTAGTAATTAATTTACACTGACTATAATTTCATTTGCTTCTCACTTTCTAACTTCTAACTAAACCTGCTAATTACTTGCTGCTAATTCTGTTGCATTCTTCTCTACAAAGAAAGAAACAAATGTTACAAATACCAGGTTGTAATACAGAGAGTGACAATTCAATAAAGAAACCAGTTTTCATGAAAAAGAAATACAAGTTAGTTAGTAGGTTAGAAAAAAATGAGTATAATAAACAGAGTAAGTACTGAGCTATATTTTTAACCCTCTCTATTTTTTTAATTTTTAGATGTTTTTATTTATGTATTTGATTTGAATAAAAAATTGACCTCAAAGTAGAGCAATATGGCTCCCACTCACAGCTCAGAGGAATCAAGTGGGGGCAAGAGATTAGGTTAACAGGCTGAGGACATGTAGCACATAAAACAAAGAAAGAGACCAAAAGGCCCATTTGGTCAACTTTTATTCAGTGTGTATTTTTCACACCATGGGCGCTGTCCACATAACTAGGTGAAATACACTAAGCTGGTCATTTAGAGAATCCATTTGCATTTTTTTCTTGAGAAAAAGCATTTTCTTTTTGGCATGTGGTCTAGTCAAGATACATCAGTTTTGATAAAATCGATATTATAATCTTCTGAATAACCAATTAAATACTGCAATGGTATTTCATAGAAATTTCTTCAGCATAAATCTTAATAATGCAAAAGGAATTAAAATGCGTTTAATGTATTTATTCACTTTTTCATTCACTCACATATGGCATAATGCTTAGTAGATTATTCTGTAGAATGATGTTCTCAAGTTAGTTTAGTAGAATCAATGAGGGAGATGGTTTTTAAAATAGCCCTGTGTATACCTATCTTACTTCTACAGATCAGACACTCCGATATAAGAAGCCAATCTCTATACAAATTTAACAGATCTTTACAACAAACTGCCTGGTTTTAATCATACCCATATCTTACCTCTCTGTTCTTCAGCTTCTCTCCCTGTAAAATGTTCATTGGAGTACCATCTATTTCAACAACCTTGAATAAAGTAAATGTAGGTAAATCATGAAAATCATAATATTGTTTCTAAAGTATAGGAAGTGTGTCTGGTTTTATGTGGAGGTCCTTGATCCACTTGGAATTGAGCTTAGTGCAAGGAGATAAGAATGGGTCAATTTGCATTCTTCTGCATGTTGACCTCCAGTTGAGCCAGCACCATTTGTTGAAAAGGCTATCTTTTTTCCACTGGATGGTTTTAGCTCCTTTGTCAAAGATCAAGTGACCATAGGAGTGTGGATTCATTTCTGGGTCTTCAATTCTGTTCCATTGATCTACATGCCTGTCACTGTACCAATACCATGAGGTTTTTATCACTACTGCTCTGTAGTCCGGGATACTGATTCCCCCAGAGGTTCTTTTACTCTTGAGAATAGTTTTAGCTATCCTGTGTTTTCTGTTATTCCAGATGAATTTTTGAATTGCTCTTTCTAACTCTATGAAGAATTGAGTTGGGATTTTGATGGGGATTGAATTGAATCTGTAGATTGCTTTTGGCAAGATGGTCATTTTTACTATATTAATCCTGCCAATCCATGAGCATGGCAGATTTTTCCATCTTCTGAGGTCTAATAGAAACTAATAGAAAGGAAACTAGGGAAGAACCTTGAACATATGGGCACAGGGGAGAATTTCCTGAATAGAACTCCAATGGCTTATGCTCTAAGATCAAGAATTGACAAATGGGACCTCATTAAATTACAAAGTTTTTGCAAGGCAAAAGACACTGTCAAAAAGACAAAGCGGCAACCAACTAACTGGGAAATGATCTTTACCAACCCTACATCTGACAGAGGGCTAATATCCAATATATACAAAGAACTCAAGAACTTAAACTCTAGAGAGGCAAGTAACCCTATTAAAAAATGGGGTACAGAGCTAAACAAAGAGTTCTCACCTGAAGAATATCCAATGGCTGTGAAGCACCTAAAGAGATGTTCATCATCCTTAGTCATTAGGGAAATGCAAATTAAAACAACCCTGAGATTCCATCTCACACCAGACAGAATGGCTAAGATAAAAAACACAAGAGACAGCAGTTGTTGGCGAGGATGTGGAGAAAGAGGAACACTCCTCCACTGCTGGTGGAATTGCAAGCTGGTACAACCACTCTGGAAAGCAGTCTGGTGGTTCCTCAGAAAACTGGGCATGACACTCCCAGAGGATCCGGCTATACCACTCCTGGGCATATACCCAGAGGCTTTCCCTGCATGCAATAAGGACACATGCTCCACTATGTTCATAGCAGCCTTATTTATAATAGCCAGAAGCTGGAAAGAACCCAGATGTCCCTCAATGGAGGAATGGATTCAGAAGATGTGGTATATTTACACAATGGAATACTACTCTGCAATTAAAAACAATGAATTCACGAAATTCCTAGGCAAATGGTCAGAACTTGAAAATATCATCCTTAGTGAGGTAACCCAATCACAAAAGAACACACATGGTATGCAGTCACTGATAAGGGGATATTAACCCAGAATCTCGGAATACCCAAGACACAATTCGCATATCAATAGAATGCCAAGAAGATGGAAGGAGAGACCCCTGGTCCTGGAAAGACTGGATGTAGGGGAATGCCAGGACAGAGAAGCGAGAGGGGGTTGAATGGAGAAAAGAGGGAGGGAAGGGGGCTTATGGGACTTTCGGGGAGGGAGGAAACTGGAAAGGGGAAATGATTTTGAATGTAAATAAAAAAAAACTTGGAAAATAAAATTAAAAAAAAACTTTTGGGAATGGGGGAACTGGGAAAGGGGAAATCATTTGGATTGTAAATAAAGAATATAGAAAATAAAACAAAATGAACAAACAAACAAAAAAAGTAGACCACTGCCCCCGCCTTCCAAAAATTAGTGCATTCCTTAAATAAATGGATGTGCAAATGAACACATAAACAAACCAAAGAAAACCAGAGCAGAGCAAATGCTTGTGAAGTAAAATCCAAATCAGTTTTGAATTCTCAGGCATATATGCTCACTGTTCAGGAACAAGTCAAGGATCACAACATAAGACGCTTAGCCGTCTATCAAACTCTCAGAAAGCTTTCAAATCTTACTTATTTCATATACGTCGACTTTTAGTCCCCATTAAGGTTGGGAGAGACCCTTGTTTCTGGTTCATTGGGTTCCTGAGGAATCTGTAACTGATGTTGTAGAGAAAAGGAAGAGAAAAAAAATGAAGCTTCCCCAAACTCATCTTTCTCTGCTCGAATAGAAGTGATGCCAACTGAAACTTTGGAGTCTCCTCTTGCTGTTACCTTAATTCTGAACAACTCCATCTAGGACTTTAAAAATTGGATGGGATATATTTTAAAGACATTTGTTTACATAGGTGTTCTTAAGAAAAGGAATTACTATTTGTAAAATATGATTATTAGCTTATATCCATTTTCTAAGGTTCTAGTATACCTTATTCCACTATAAGTGAATATAAAATTGGTTGTAAAATATTTTTGTCACTCATTAGCAGCATCTAAAAATAGCATCAGCAACTTTCTTTACTTTTTGGTATGCTATTTATTCCCAAACGTTAAAAATTCAATTTACTATTATTGATCTGTTTTTCAGTTGAGCACAGAAATCTTTTGGATTAGGTGTTTAGACTTTGCTTGGTTTAACTTTATGATTAAATTCCTCCTAAAGCTGAATTGCTCAACATTTTAATAAGTATTGTTGAGCTATGTGTTTATATTTGATCCCTTTTTATTATTTTGAAGCTGCTTAAACTAATATAAAATTTATTGATAATTTATGGAAATATTGTGTTATATATAAAATTATTTTATTTAATACACAAAAATACTTTAATCTGGAGATAATCTTTTGCGTTTTCCTTTTTTTAGGGCAAATTATGAAACCTATCAGAAACTAATTGTAATCTATAAGCACAAAATATTGGCAATTTACTCTGATTGCAACTACATTAAATCTATACTAAGCTATATTAAATATAGGTATGGTCTGGAAAGTCATATGCTGAGTAATGAGGGGAGAAGAGAAGATAAAGCTGCAGATGCAGTTCCTGGCAGAGCTCTGTGGAGCCATCATGGTGGACAGAACAAAAAGATATTGAAACATTGCAAGAGCAAGATTGAATATGGTGTAACTGGTGCCGGTTTAGACTAAACCAAAGGAGATAAAATAGCAACTGGACATCAATCTTCTGTTTCTGTTTATTGTTATGTATAATGTACCCTCATATGGTTAGAGGAGTAGAAGAGTATAACCACATAAGGTTATAGATCTTGTTTTGGTTTGATTGTTTTAAGTAGAGGATCTTTGTAATGCCAAAAGTTAGTGTACTGAAATCAGAATGAAAGATTCTGATTGATTCATGTCACTACTTCTAAGCTGTGTAACTTTGGAAAACCTCCTCAGGCTACTTAATACTAAATCTCTACATATGTAAGTTGTGAATTCCAGTAGTTTTGTATCATGGGACTGTAAAGAGGTTTTAATTAAGTGATACAGTTAAATATTTGATGTTCCATCTGGACACAGAGTAAACACTTAAGGTATGAAGACTTCTGTCATGATTTCAAAGGTAGAACTGGTGTTCATTCAGTGATGATCATTGTCCTGATGGGTAGACAGATTTTATATTGAATAGAGGGAGTCTGAAATCAAAAGCAAAACATCTAAATAGACGTTATAAATAAAGCATTTGCATGTTGAGGTCCTATTACTTTATTTGGTTCCTCGAAGATCTTAAATAATATGTAAACATGAAAGAAAAATAATGTAAGTCTCAAGAAAAGCAATCTTAGTTCTAATCTGCATATTGACTTGCAAACTAGAAAACAATGCTACATGCTTTGTTTAAATTGAGTAATTTTGGTCTTAGTATTCTATCAGAAATTGGGGAAGTCTGCATTGGGTGAGGAAATTCTTTGGGACATAAGTTCCTCTTTCTCATATGTGTGCTATGTTTCAGAGGTGAGGATGGTTGCACCCAGGGGGCTCTGATCAGATGGCATCAGGAGAAGGAAGTCCACTATAGGTGTGCCTAGGCCACATGGAGTAACTAGACATTCACTGCAACCTGCTCAGTAAGATTAGCCAAAGAAAGTAGAAGAAAGATAGATCTTATTTCTAGACGTAGATTTAAAAGGGCGAACTGACTGACATATTTGTGAAAAGAACTAATTATGACTTGTTGGTATTCAATTAGAAGTCCCTATTTCTTGTTCAGGAACAGTCACAAAATAAACCTATTTGTTTTTGTTTCTTCTTACCTAAAATTCTAACCCTTAATTTTAGTATTGTTTATTTCACTACTGAGCAGGGAGTGTGCGTGGGGGATTCCCTATCTTTTAGATAAGCTTGAATTCACTCTCAGAATAGTTCCTCTTGCCAGCATGTGGGTGCTGAGTAGTGACTTTTCAGTGTTTCAAGAAGACTCCAGAACAGACTTTTGCTCCACAGTCAAGCACATTGCAATCACAGGATCCCTTCCTGATCTTAGATTGAGCCCAGAGATGCTGGCTGAAGTGTTTTTTCCCATCTCCCCCTCTGAGTACAGCTTTCTCTTTCTTTGCACATAGATACACAAGTTCTCCTTTATATTTCATTTAGCCTTTGAAAGCAAAAGACAAGTAAGACCATGAAAAGAGGGAAATCATTCCATTAGTTGAAGAATACAAGAAAATAATTTCCCTGCTGTTTGCCTCAGCTGAATTACAGCCCTATACCTGTGTGAAATCCAATTTGATGAGATTTACTTTGTTACTATTGCTGAAAGAACTCATTTCTTGGGAATGCTTCCCAGAATTGGACTGTTCTCTGCCTTCTGTGCAGCTATTAATCCAGTATGGGCATGGAGCCTCTTTTCCTTCCTCCATTTGCAACTCTTCAATATGTTTTTAGATATTTTCCTGAAATTTAGACTCTGAAATAGAAAACATCAAATGTGTCACAAATCTGTTCTGTATGTATGAAACACAGACAGTTTGTGGAATAGCATCAAGTGTAGGGAAGATTGTCACTAAGGATTTGCTGTTCTGGAACCAAATTAGAAAGCACTTCTATCAAATCTGAGACCAAGTACCAAATTGACATGTAATTGTCACTGAGATGACAAAGAACAAGAGAAAGCTTGGAACGATGCTGAACTTTAAGGCGCTTCTAATTGCTGCCTTTTACCACACTAATTCTCCCATTTCCAACACCAATCCTGACGATTATGTATAGTGTTAAACTATGATAATATGTTAATATGATATATACATATATATATATATGTTAATTTCCCGGTAGTCCTTATAATTTCTATATATCATAATATCATGGAGTTGTATAGATAGATTATAGAAAGAGAAATAGACATTTGACAAGTCCTAGACAGATATTTTATTGTTATTGTCATATAATTAAGTCATATTTCAATTATAATCTCTCATTTCAATAAATGTCAAGTAATTGATACTACTAACTTAAATGTCTACTCTCTGCATTTAATTTTATTGTCTAAACCTTGTGAGGCAGTACGGGCTTGGAGTTGGCATGTCATTGACCATATTTGGTGTGGATAGATTAGTTTTAATCATTCATCTGTACAATTCCTACCATTTCCTTCTCCTTTATATCCATTATACCTCATCAGATATCTAGCTTTCTAAGCCATATCTGATCCTAAGTTACCACTACACAGTAAACACAGAAGGCTCCAGAATATAGGGTGTGTTAGAATAAGTCCTCCTCTAAAGTCAGGTAGCACATTATGTGACTCCTATATTCCTCCAGGTGCCAAACTAAGCTTGAGAATCTGAGAGATTATCTTGAGTCAGTGCAACTGCAGTTTGAGGCAGGTAAGTGCTTTCTCTGGGGCTTTATAGAGCATAGCTCAAGGGATTGCCTTATGCCATGGAATTTGTTCAGGGACAGCAAATCTTGCCTTGAGCTGGTTCCCTAAATCCATCTAACTGACATTGTCTATCTTGGTATGGATCCCTAGGTCTTCTGAATCTAGTCTTGTAGAATGATGACCTTGTCTGAGCTTGAAGTAAAGTACAAGTAAATATTTTTCATTCACTTTAAAACAAGAGTACTTTGAACAGTAAGTCAATGATAAATTACTTTACTCTCTCCTGTTTCTCTCTTGACTGGCTGTTATTTAAAGCAGATAAACAGTGAGAGGAGGCTGGGAATGTTACAATTGATCAATAATTCAAAATATTATCCTTTCAGAGTGTTTTATAAAGTATATACATGCAAGAGATGTGCTGCTAATTTGGAACCATTCAAACACCAAAAGCTAAAGCACAGAGGCAAAGGAACTAGCAATTTTATTTTGCCCTATTATACACATGTTTAAAGAATGAAAAGCACTAATGATTTTATTTTAACTGTTAGAATTAATCCACAAGGCATACTCATTTATCAATTTATCCCAGTTTTTAAATAAAAGAAAGTCAGTTCCTGACTAGAAATCATTCATTGTGAGCAAGGGGACAGGTCTATTCTGCGCTTTCTCAGTCTAATCTCATTTTCTTATCCACAGTGAATGAACAAACAACTAATATGCAATTTCATTGGAAAAAATAACTATTCATAAAACTAGAAAATATTTTTTCATTTTTTCCTTTTATTGAAACTAGATTCTTTTTTCATACAATACATCCTGATTATAGTTTCCCCTTGCTGTACTCCTCCCAATTTTTCCCCACTTTCCCTCTATTCTGATCCATTCCCATTAGGGATCTCATTAGAAAATAGAAGGATTCTAAAAGATAAGCAAACATGAAAAATAAAATACAATTAGATGAATCAGAAACTATCTTACCAAAGTCATTCATGGAAACCCAAAAGAAGTAAAAGAATCCTAAGAGTAGACAAAAGAAACAGAGACCCACTTATTCTCAGTCAGGAGTCCTATAAACTATAATAATATATTACATATTATATACAATATGTTAAATAAGAGGGAGGAAGATAGATACAAGGTATAGGGTTAGGGTTATAATGTTGGAAAGATGCTTATTTGAAAAAGATTAGAGGACCTATTACAAGAATACAGTCTCTGCAAAGCAAAATAAATGGATCCTTACTTAGCTTTAGTGAAAGAAAGCAGGTAGAGTGTTAAATTATAAGCTACTGTTGAATGTTTTGGAATACTGGGATCCATTGTACATCCAGGGGATTCAATAGCATCAACTAATTATATAGAGTACCTCTTAGAAATGTTTTGATGTGGTTGTTGTTATCCTTGTTGTCACAAATTTCTATTGCACTTTAAAGTAAATTGTGGCATCTATAGTCCATCAATAGGTGTCATATATAAGATCATATTACATAGTTGCTGAGAGATTGTTATGAAATTATGTAGGAAAATTTAAGAGTTTAAGTAGGTATTACTACTGGCCTACATTTTTTAAAAGTGAAAGAAAAAGGTATGAATGTATCTCAGTAATAGTGTATTATTTTACCTTGCATGCATGAAGCCTTAGATTCTATCCCCAGAACAAAAAACAAAACAAATAAAAACAATAAAGGAGAATTTTATTTTAATCCAACATTCCTCAAACTTCAGTAAAACATAGATTTGTTTTAGAGAAAAATAAAAAGGTCCTCTTGAGTTTAGACTGTGAATGATATTTAATGTTAGGAGAGGAAATACTAAACTATTGTGTTACAGATCCTAAATTACCCAAAAGCCAAAAACTTGTTTACATAATGTCTTTTCCAGCAGTTTGTCATAACAGATAACAGAGGATTCAGTGGTTTATAAACAATGGAAATTTAATGCTCATATTTGTAGAAGCAGAATGGTCTAGATCAATGCTCATTGTCTGGTATGGGGGTGGTGCTGCTCTCTGATTCATGAGTTGCCATTATCTTTTGTCTTCAGAGAATAGAAGATTAAGTGAGTTCTCTTAAGATTCTCAGTAACCTTATTCTTGAGAATTGTGTTCCCCTGACCTAATCACCTATTGGAGGCACAATAACATACACCGTGGTTATAATTTAGCAGGCAGAATTGAACAGAAACACAAACATTTAGTCTATGATATAAATTAATGTAGATATATCCAGAGAAATGAAAAGTAAATGAAATTAAAATTGCAAAAAAGTATGAAATTCATAAGTGTAAGACTGATAAAAGTAAAACATTAAATGATTTCACTTGAGTTAGTAGACTTATTCATTATTCTATCGCTGTTTTTTATGTCACAGTCTAGAAAAATTATCGTTGGATTAATATGCTAAACCTTTTCTCTTTGGCTTTTTCTTATTTGTGAAGTATCATAGCATATGTCTAATTCTTTCTTCAAGTGCACCTGACCTAATCAAGACAATAATTAAGATTGAAATCAGAGACTTTGTGAAGTAGATATCCTAACAACTTCAATTATAACTATATTTATTAGTTATAACTATATTTATTAGTTATAACTATATTCCAGTTAATTAACCTGTCTCTTTCTTTGTTTTTGTCAACCTGACACAAACTATAGTCACATGGAAAGCCGGGACCTCAGTTAAAGAATTGCCTCCATTAGATGGATCTGTGGCCATATCTGTGAGAGCCTGTCATGATTGAAGATTGATATGAGCAGGCCCAGTACACTGTGGGTGGTACCATCCCTGTGTAAATGGGTGTGGGAGATGTGTGAGTGTGTGTGTGTGTGTGTGTGTGTGTGTGTGTGTGTATACACACACAGAGACACAGACACAGACACATATACATATGAATGCAATTTGAGCAAATCAGAGAGAGCAACCCAGTGAGCAGTGTTTCTCCATAGTTTCTGGTTCATGTTCCTACCCTGAGTTCCTTCACTGATAGGGTCTAATCTTTAAGATGATGTAAGCTCTTAATTCCCATGTTGTTCGTCATGATGGTTATCACAGCAACAGAAGTAAACTAGAAAACACATCCATATTCTTGACTCACTAATGTCAATGTAATTATGTTGGAAATGGAGCTAAGATGAAAGACGCCAAAGGGTTAAATATTTGACTACAAAGGAAACAATTAAAATAATAAAAAATTATATCTACAAAATGTAATTAGGCTCCAGAATGTTTGCTATTATCCTAAGTGACTCGTTTGTATATTTTCAGTAACAATATAGAGGATCAATACCATCTGTGCTCCTTAGATTTCTTTTCTTTGAAGATTTAATTATTGGGCTGAGGTGTTGCTTAGAGGTAAGGTGTAGCAAAAATCCAGATTTGATCCCCAGAGCCACCAAACAAACAACTTCACAAAACTTGTAAAGTCTGATTTCTCTGTAGAATAGTAGTTTTAACGGTGTGAACAGAAAAGAAAAGCTAAGATCAAAAGAGAAAAAGATCTGAGAAACATACCGAAAATATAGTAGGAACAAGCTTATTTCAAATGCTCTAAAACCCTAGCTGTGTAGAGTTTCTGAGGTAAGGGTACCTGAAAATGTCCTTTAAGGGTTCATTTGATGTTAAAAAAACATAGATGTGATAACAATTAAAAGAAAGTTCCATGATTATATTATCTGCTACTATGGAAATATAAATATACCTATATTTTATGCCTGAAGAAACTGAATCTCCAGGAGCATTTGTAATTCAGCCAAGACCATAAAGCTAGTCAATGGAAAAGCTATTATTTAAATTGAAGTTCCCCTGGCTTCAAATCATGGTTTTGTCCCACATAATAGATCAGTCCCAGTTTGATAGTGTTTTAATAGATCTACCAATAAAACTCATATTGAAATGCCTGTAGCAAGGATGTATTAATTAATATTGAAGAAGATAAACACCCACTTACTAAGGGAATCTAAAAAAATTAATCTACTGATAGTCACCTAATAATTTTTGGACTATGAATATTTCAAAATGATAATGCTACAGTAAGGGGATGAGGTGAGTTTAAAAAGGAAACAAAGTATCTACCACTTGAGTCCATGACTCATAGGGACTTCTCTAGACTGGAGAGTAATTAGAAAAATAACAAGTGTTCATCAAGAGTCACCAAGGGCACCTTGGTATATAAGCACTTTATTGTGAGAAGAAGCAAATGCTGTTGGAAGATTATGATGGAACTTTCTTTGAATATGCCATCAGAGCTAGGATAAAAATAGATTCATGGTTATCATTTAAAAGAAATCAATGAATATTTGGTTTAAATCTTTATTTTTATGACTAACACTTATATGGATAATATACCATACAAATGGAGCAAGGTCTTCCTATATATGCTGGTATTTCACAACTCCCCTCAAAAACTGTTTTTTATTCAACAATTTCCTCTCATAGGCTATGTTCTATTGTCATTGAACTATAATATAGCATATGTATTTAATATTTTGATTATATTGATTTGAATATATTAATTTCCTTTTCAACAATATTTATTAAATTAAATATTTACTCAGTTCAACAGGCAACATAAAGTAATGATGCATGTCTAAAAAATGTCTCAGATATTTTTCAAACATTGGATACAGCAGCCAGCAGACAAACAATCTATATGGTCTGGATTTTTGTCTTAATCACTCTTCTATGACTTTGAAGGGACACCATGACCAAGGCAACATTTTAAAAGGAAAGCCTTTAATCATTATCCTCATGGCAGAGAGCCTGGTGGTAGACAGGGATGATGGCAGAGGAAAGCTGAGTATTGATCCACAAGAAGAGGGCATGGAGGAGGGAGAGAGACAGAGACAGAGACAGCAACCAATAGACTGGGCCTGGTATGAGCTCTTGAAACCTCTAAGCCAGTGACACACTACCCTCAACAAGGCCACACCTACTCCAAGAAGACCATGAATGTATGGATTTATGGGGATCATTGATATACAAACCACTAAAATTATCATTTTTAAAAATTATAATTAAATACTAGAGACAGCATCTAAATTAACAAAATCAGAATTGAAAAGAGATAAAACAACAATAACTGAGGAAATTTTAAAAAATTAATTAAGAATTACTTTACATGCCTATACTCCACAGAATAGTAAATCTAAGCAAAATGGATGATGTTCTAGACAGATACCACTTACTAAAATTAGATCAAGATCAAGTAAACTATCTAAACATTCCGGTAACTTCTAAGGAAATAGAAACAGTCATTAAAATTCTCCCAACGAAAAAAGCACAGGGCCAGATGGTTTTGATGCAGATTTCTACCAGACCATCAAAGAAAAGCTAATAGAAATACTCCTCAAACTATTTCACAAAATAGAAGGAACACTACCTCATTCATTCTATGAGTCCACAGTTAACCCTGATACCTAAACCACATAAAGACGTAACAAAGAAAGAGAATTTTAGACCAATTTCTCTTATGAACAAAATACTCAATAAAATCCTTACAAGCTAAATCCAAGAACACATCAAAAACATCATTCACCATGATCAAGTAGGGTTCATCACAGGTATGCATGGGTAATTCAATAGATGAAGGTCCATTAACATAATCCACTATATAAATAAACTGAAAGAAAAAAATCACATGATCATTTCATTAGATGCTGAAAAAGCCTTTGATAAAATCCAATACCCCTTCATGTTAAAAGCCTTGGAGAGATCAGAAATTCAAGGCACATACCTAAACTTAGTAAAAGTAATATACAGCAACCCAATAGCCAATATCAAATTAAATGGGGAGAAACTTGACGCAATTCCCCTAAAATCAGTGATAAGACAAGGCTGCCCACTCTCTTTGTATTTCAATATAGTACTTGAAATTTTAGCTGGAACAATAAGACAATAAAAAGTGCATCAAGGGATAGAAATTGGAAAAGAAGTCAAGCAATCACTATCTGTGGATGATACAATATTACACATAAGCGACCCCAAAATTTTACAATAGAGCTCTTACAGCTGTTAAACAACTTTAGCAAAGTGTTTGAATATAAAATCGACTCAAAGAAATCAGTAGCCTTGTTTTTCACATATGACAAAATAGCCAAGACAGAAATTAGGGAAACAACATCCTTCACAATAGCCTTAAATAATATATATATATAAAAAAAAGTTGGTATAACTCTAATCAAAGCAAGTTCCTGAAGAAAAAAATTGAAAAGGGCCTCAGAAGATAGAAAGATCTCCCATGCCCATGAATTAGTAGGATTAACATAGTGAAAATGGCCATTGTACCTAAAGCAATCTACATATTCAATGCAATTACCACTAAAATTCCAACACAATTTTTTATGGACCTTTATACAGCAATTCTTAACTTCATATGGAAAAACAAAACAATCGTGAACAATAAAAAAGCTTCTAGAGGGATTGCCATCCCTGACATCAAGCTGTACTACAGGGAAATAGTAATTGTAAGCTGCACAGTGCTGGTACAGAAACAGACAATTTAATCAATGGAATAGAATCAAAGACCCGCATCCAACAGCATGGACCAAGGCCCCACACATATGTAGTAGAGGAGTTCCCAGTCCTTCCTGAGTTGGAAAGAGTGCACCTAATCAGGTAGATGCACCATTCTGAGGCATACCTACAGAGAACAATAGCCTCTTAGAGTCAAAGTGGAGGGGGAAGGAGGAAAGGGACTCTGTGAGGGTGGGACCAGGAGTAGAGGGCAGCGTTTGGGATGTAAATAAATAAAATAAAAATAAATAAATAAATACCTTGTCTGATTTCTGTCCAAGATACTAGAAAAATCTCTGTTGTCCCTAGTGAGTCACTGTGCTCACGCTTGTGGTCAGAATGCCCTAGGCATACTAAGGCATGTCCTCCCTTCAAGTCCCCCTTGCTTCCTCTCTTCTCTATCTCTATATTTTCCTTCATCAAACTCCTAGGAAAAGAAGTAAACTTAGAATCTCTCATAGAATGACTCAAATTCAGATTAGAATAATTAAGATTATCATAGTCTGTGATGTGCCTTGTGTAAGGTTATGAAGTTCATGAACATTAGGAGTGTTTGTTCATGAACTATTCATGTGATTTTTAACAGTGAGGCTGAACTATACTTCTGTCTTAAAATTCAGACCTGAATTTATTTATTCACTTGCTTCTTCTTTATGAATGTATGTGCATGTACACATGCCATGAAGCCAGTCTAGGTCAGAGAACAATTTAGAGAGGTGGATCTCTCCTTCTAATGTTGAGTTCCAGGAATCAACTCAGGTTGTTCACAAGTAGTTTTTCTGAAATGTCACCTTGCCAGGCACAGATTTGCATGTTTTGAATGCATAATTTAGCCAGACAACACTACATACTAATTATAAAACATTTATATAACCTCCAAAAGTAGTCCCTTGTGCATTTGTCAATTCTATTCTCTTGCCTTCTCCAGTCAGAGGAAACAAGTTGGATCATACAAGGTACATTCTTTTATTTTGGGCTTCTAGGAGCAGGAAGGGATTTTTCAGAATTTCATATATTTAGGCAATGATATATGATCATATCTCCCCCATATTTGTGCTTCTAATTCTTTCTGTATGCTCCCCACATGTCCCCTCCCAATGTCATGTCATAGTTTCTTCTTCTTCTTCTTCTTCTTCTTCTTCTTCTTCTTCTTCTTCTTCTTCTTCTTCTTCTTCTTCTTCTTCTTCTTCTTCTTCTCCTTCTTTTTCTACTACTACTACTACTTCTTCTCCTCCTCCTCCTTCTCCTCCTCCTCTTCATTCTCTTCCTCCTCCTCCTTCTTTCTTCCCTTCCCCTTCTTATTCTCACTCTCCTCCTACTCCTTCTTTCTTCTTATTTTGAAAGCCTAGTCAGTTCAGTTAATACACAGATAACATCTCCAAATGGAAGCAAAAATAATGTAAGAGCCAAAGGATGGAAGAATGCTAGCAAATGCAGTGTTGGGTATAAGAAATGTCTATTGCACTTATGAACTTACTAGAGCTATAATTATCTACACAGGATATAGCCAGCCAAAATCTCTGCATAAATAAGGTGTATCAACACTAGACCTCATCTTTTATTAAATAGCTATTGGCAGTAAATAGATGCTGGGGAAGAATAATTTCTTTGGGGGGATATAATTACTAGCAGGATTCCCATGCTCCAGTCGAAGAGCATATGGTTTTTTGAAACCCATTCATGTTGTGGCATGTACTTGGTTCTTGCAAGAGGAATTTCTGGGCCGTGTGTGTGTGTGTGTGTGTGTGTTTGTGTGTGTGTGTGTGAACATGTGTGTGTACACATGTACCTTAGTGCTTAGTGATGAACCTGTAGTTTCAAGCTTGCTAGAAATATACTCTCCCTTGGAGCCATTCTTCCAGGTCTATAGGCCTGTTCTTGTTTATTGCTGACTAGTATTCAAGTGTTCAGTTATGTGGCATGTTGCCAACTCAGTGGTGGGCTTTACTATTTGCATTTATTTTATTTTATTTTATTGATGACAGTTAATAAAACTGCTTGTAAAGGTTGTGTATATATACTGGTGTGGGAATGTGCTTGAATTACATTGGACAATATTTTGGAGTAGGATGGTTAAATGACAACTTAGGTTAACTTTCTATATACATTTTTAAGACATAATCATTTTGCTGGAATAATTTATTTTGTTCATTTAAAGTTTGAGCATTTGGTGTCCTTTGGTTGTGTACAAAGTGACAAAAGCTTTGTGGACAGTGTGCAGCCTCTTATGGCATTCCTGAGACTCATCTCTGAAACGGTTATAGACTTTTGAGATAAGGAGGATGTGAGGACATGGTTCCATGCAGAGACTGTCATTTATTCCTGATCATGGAGTTTTCATAAGTGCTCCAAAGTTTTTATTTTAATCACACAAAATAAAGGAGTGGTTTATTTGGGAAACTTTTGTTTTTTATAAATAGAAATAAATTTCAATGACATATCAATGGGAAGACAAACCCTTAAGAATGCATATACTTAATTATTTCTCAAATGTGAAATATGAGCAATTTCATTTTTAGCATTCAGAAAAATAAATTTGAAATTAACTGAGCTTTAAGGCTTTACATCTGAGTTGGTTAGAGAATGAATATCATGGTTGCTTCTCAAGTGATAAAGAAAACACATAGTCTCATGGAAAATGCAAGTCAGAGGTTGGTGTAGTATTCAAAAATGCTATATGTACATTGTAAATGTTAACACGTATTTGAAAACAAAATCTAATAACATCTTATGGAAGATGTAAATAGGTACAAGTTAAGTAAGATATTTATACGTCAGCAACATACTGATTGTTTGAATGGCCTTTGTTTTCCCTGTGCTATGCAGGTGAAGTACAGCAAAGATAGGCCTCCAAATCATTAAGCCATCAGCAGCCGAAAGGAGTCAGTGGAAGCCTAGTACCAATTAATGACTGGTAGTCTAGACAATCAGTCTCTGGCCACCATCATCCTTCTGTCATAAATCTCCTGGGCATTTCTGTGTATGCTAAACTCATGTCTCTGCAGACAGTGTGTAGGTTTTTAATTTTATTTCTGTGAAATCCAAGGATAAACTGAGCACTACATTCAGATGTCTAACGGCATGCAACAGGATCCTGTGATATATACATTATGTATTAGAATTTGTCCAATTTCCCTTCTGTTGCTTTCTGGGGGATTTTTGTTCCTCGGTGTGTGCTGCATTTTCTTGGTCATTTGAGGCAGCGGTGCATTACAGCTAAGCAGCTTTGAATATATACAGAGCTGTTCAAAACAACGTCTGCAGTGTCAGAGTTCTCATAGCTCCCTGGAGAAAGTAGCTTATTTGCATCATATAAGAAAAGGGAATATAGTTACTTATGTTAGAGAGTTACCAAAACTATAAGTAAACCAGCATCTCCCTTTATAGTTGCTATCTATAAGAGGAAAATGAACAAAATGGTAATTCTTAGACTAGAATAATTTCTTACATTGCAACAAAGTTAAGTACACATTAAGAAAGTATATTATGTTTAAGTGTTACACCAAATATAAAATTTTCATTTCATTGATATTTTGCATTAACTGATGACTGAATTTTGTTTAATTGACACTCCTTCTCAAAAAAATGGTTTATGTTGTAAAATACATGTAGTTTAACATAATCTGGGCATGAAAATAATTAAGTGGAATAAGGAAATTTATGTTATTATTTTATTCCATGAGGAGAGTAATATAAACATTATTAAGTTAAAAAGAAAAGATTTTTGAGAACATGCTGGTGGACTGAAAACATTCTAGAAATCACTTTAGATCCTGAGCAGAGATGCTGAACTCTCCTTGACAGAGATCAACATGATATGCCTTTATTTGGGTGCACATAGGCCTTCCCAAGCTAATTAGGTCTAGTCTCCATTTTATCTAATCTCCCTGCCATCAGGTCTATCTATTTTCCATATTTTCTAAACAGTAGTATTTTAAAAGTTCTCACTTTGCCCTCATTGCTGTTTTGACATCCAGTTTGTGAACTATAACATTTCATTTTTCTGTTATGTTTCATGAGGTTGTCTGTTCAATTCATCTCTTCAGCTGAGAGGTACTGTCATGTACTGGCTGTTTTCTAATCTTGGTATGGCACTTACTTTTCTTTTTAAAACTCAAACAAATTACAGCACCTTTGCCCATTTCTTCTGTACAAGTTACCCACTGGTACAGGCTTTTGGAGGGAGGTCTCAGCTCTCCACTTAATGTGCCTATAGTAATTCTTTACTGTTGAGATGTTTCCTCAAAGGACACTGAAGACCCCCATAGTAAGTACTCAAAGAAAGAACAGGTTGAAGTTGTGTCATTTTTTATAAAGTAACTAAGGTCTGATTCACTCATAATCAGTAGGCAGTACTCCATTAAAGATGTGTAGACCAAGCACTGGTACTCCTTAAGGTCTTGGAAATCAGATGTCTGTCCTTGACCAGACTCTCATTCTGCATCTGACATTTTCCTTTGGATAATGTCTCGTATGGATATGCTCACAAATCTTCTCCAAACATTCTCCTGAGCCTTACCCAGCATTCTCTTTATCTGCTGCTACTTATGCCTTATATAATTTCAACATTAATAAGTAATCAACTTCAATGTTTCTATTCCCTTTGTCCTTAGGTCAGTGCTACAGATACACAAAACTGTCCATGACTTTGCTTTGTGTTCTTCTATGAGGTAAAGCAGGATTGTTCCTTTAAAATACACGTCATTGTTTAGTTTGAGCAGTGATTGTGCTTTTATGTTTTTTAATTAAGTTTCAAGATTTCTGCAATCAGTTTAAACACAAAAACTTAAAAACAATTTATCAAGGTATTCTTTTAATCTTTATGTTATCTCCATCATTCTCATTTGATGTGTTTTGCTGTCTCCATTTTCTTATTTTCTAAGCAATAAAACTAAATTCTTCATAAAGTACTTCCCTAATAATTAGCTCGTATCATCTCTGAGAAATAGAAATAACAGACTTCTATACAGAAATATGTGCATCTGATTTTTTTGACCAAATAATTGAATTCTCAGAATTTTTTTTTCTGTTTTTGTCTTAATGAGATTACAAAGAGTGGGGTCAAAATGACTCCATTGGGTGTGCTGATGTATAATGAATTTCCTACTTGTCATTCTCAGGCACAGTGTTAATATACGTTCAATTGCTTTTCTAATTAGGGAAGCATTTTGCATTCAGCCCGTTTTGTCATTTAAATCAGGTGAAAAATTAGGGGGAACACATTTATTATTGAAATATAAGTTGTCACATTTTGATAATTAAGAGTCATTAGGATATAACATATTTTTCTGAATATTTCACTCCAGATATATCTGAACCCCAAGCGGGATATAGAGCATACTAATTAGAAAGTAGGTACACATTAGAGAGCATATTTTTAAAAGTGTTGTTTACTCAGCCCTTTAAAATTCACAAAGGTCTCAAAAGAAAATTTCATCATAGAAAAAATCATTAATGTAGCAATACATTTCTATAAATATATACTTATAGCCTTTTAAATTATTTATCGTTACAGATAGAATTATTTCCAAGCTATATTTTCTCTCTGGGAAGTGATTGTATGTCTTTTGAGTTATGGGCTGTAGTTTCTCTGCATATGTACCTCCCCAGGGCTCTCATACCATTATCTTGTACATTTATAATAGTATTTTCTCATAGTGCATTGATATGTATGCCACTATTTCCAGATTGTAATCTAGTAGTGACTTGGGGCATTTCTAGTGGTCTGATATGCTCTCTGCCACTACTAAAAACACACTATTTGGTATATATTGAGTTACTAAAACTAAGAAAAAAGGAACCACACCTCTGCTGCATCTTAGATACACTTTCCCTTCCTGAAGAACAATATTGCTGGAATATCTACAAAAAGCATGTGGTCAAGGATTACAGAAAAGGCAAGTAATCATAAGAAAAATTTGTCTGTGGGTCCAGGACCTATTGTGGTTGTGAGCTTTTTATTGCAGTGATAAAATACTTGAGATTATCATATGAGAGAATAAAAGATTTACTTTGGATTATAGTTGCCAAGTTTTGTGTGCATGATCACAATCCAAATAAATTGTATTTTTGCTGAGTCCGAATGGAAGGACAGAAGCTTACAATGAACAATAACTGCACAAGGAACAGAGTGGGGTCCCAATACCCTTTGAAGGACCCAGTACAATCACCTGCCTTCTTTTAACTGAAACTCATCTTCTAAACTTTCTGGACCTCCCAGTAAAATATCAACTAGAGAACAATTCCTCTGTACATAAGTTTGTGGCAGATTTGAGTGCCAAACCTGAGCTTTTGCACCACCAAAGCTATATTACTATAATGATATTAAGTGTATAATCAAGGATTACTCAGATGTCCTAGTTTATTGTCTTCTCTGAGACTGAAGTGACTCCAAGTTGTGAGACTATAATGATATTGCTTTAAGTTCGATAAGTGATTCAGTGATGAAAGAAAAGACTCCAATGAAGGATGGGCAATTAGCAAGAAGAAATTAGACCATAGTCAGAGCAAGGCTAAAATCTAGAAGTGAGAATATTATGTTCTCTAGTTCTGAATCTGGTATCTTGGACAAACTAAGCCATATTACCCAGTCAAATAAATTCTTCAGTCAGAAAGTAATTTGAAAATTGAAAAAAGAAAAAGAAAAAACATTGAATATGATTTCATTAAAAAGTGAAAGGTGATATGTCCATAAGGGTACAAGATGTAGGACAGAGATACCCATGTTTGTAGAAGTCACAGAAGTGTGCCCCTGCTTCCAATCTTCCATGAAGTGGTTAAAGAAGACTGTGCTCATAAGTCTGAAAATAATCCACAGCGCAATTCAGTCAACATGGTAGATGTTGATCATACCTGATTGTACTACACAGATGGCAAACTAGGAGCCATCACAGCCATGAGAAGCTCACAAATATCTAGTCTGTACAGTTTACCAAGGTAATTCAAACTGAGTGGAGCACAAGATCAGGAAGACGAAATGATGTGTTGTCTATAAAAATGAATGTCATGGCATGTCAGAAATGAATGTACTACTTATAAACTTTGAGAGTTCTGAATTCAGTCTTATATGTTTCCTTGTTTTAGCTATGAAATCTTTATATCACTTTCTCCTTACGTTTTTGGATAATGGTATTTAATGTTAATATTAAACAGTGATATTTAATATTAATCCATGTCTTTACCATATAACCAAACCAATATCATAGTTTCCACAAATTAATCATCCAGGACAAATTTTATTTCTTGACATATGTTAACCTTCAAGATTACCATGTTTTAATATCTACACCCTAGCACAAGACTTATTATACAAAATTCTCTCAATAATGATGAATCAATAAAGGGATTCATGAGTGACAAGAATGAATACATACCACTGATGGGTGAGCAAAATTCAAGGACATAGAGATAGCCATTGCCCTAATTCAACACAAGAGATGACCTAGAAATACAAAGTTGAAAATTGATTGAGCACAGAGTCTCTCAGGATAGTAAGAAGTACTATTTGCCTCTGTAGGAAATTATCTCTAACATGAACTCATGTATCAAAATAAAGTTGATTTTTACTCATCAAATTATGAGAGGTATTGTACCTTCTTCTATGAAAAACATTCCACTTTAAGTTCCAAATGCTTTACACATTCAGAGTAGTAGAATTTCTCACTAAGATATTTGTAAAAAAAAAAAAAAAAGATATACGTCCCATGTGAATTCACCCACAAACAGTATCTTGGCCCCACCATCGTACTTTTCCTGACCTCCATTTTGTCTTTTCCACTATGATAGACTGTAACTCTCTAAAACTCTAAGGCACAATAAGTCTTACCCTTTCTCATTAAGTTACTTTTTTATAGCAATGACAAAATGCATGAAACAATTAAATTGTCCAGGAAGAAAGCTTTATTCTGACTCATATTTCAGAGATTTCAATCCCTACTTGTTTTGCACTCTTGATTTTGGCCACTCACATCACAGATTAATATGGTAGGGATGTGTTTTAGAAAATAAATGTTCATATCATGGCAGTTTGGAGATGGAAAAGATAGTAAAAGTGTCTAGGAGCCTGGGGACCAACTTCGAAAGAACAACTTGCTGACCGAACATTCATCCATGAGGTCCAACTGCCTGAAGATTTTACCATTCCCAATAATGCCCTGTACCTGGGACCAAACTTTAGAACATATAAGTGTTAGTAAGATATTCAGTAACAAATACAACACTGATATATTTAAGAAATTCTATCAGGGGGTCACAAAATCAGAAGGGTTATGTATGTGTCCCAATAGAGACAACATGAAAGAGGTTGCTGATCCTTGGTGGCAGGATCAAGTTTGGATTTGAAGGGATCATTGTGGGTGAAAGAAGATGAGAGTGAAGTTCAGGCTTGCAAGGAAAAGTACCAGTTAGGATAATACAAGAAAGCTGCAATAGTTTTATGTTCTAAGGAAGGACAGATAAGAATGGACACAAGTAGTTGGGTCAGGCTGCAGAAGACCTTGGCTTTCCCTGTGTCTTTACCTATCTGTATTTGAAAACAGGGTGTTAGTTTTACTTCATGGTATACCATTGTTTAATTGTCGGAATTTTTATTCTATAGTTTTCCTTAAAGTTATGACACATATTACATTTGATTACATCTTAGTTTCAATGAATATGGTAAAACAGCTTTCATAAGATATAACTTTATTTTCTTTCTTAAATATTTGTGCGTCCTCAACTTAAAATGTCTTATGATAGTGATATAATAGTAATATCCTATTTTCTAGCATTTATTCATTTATTTTTTCATTTATCCATTCAACTCTTTGGGCATTGTAAGCCTACTCTGTGTCTAAACTGAAGGAAAATGATGAATATCTAGTAAGTTATAAGAAAATAAAATGAAGACTCAATTGCTGGGTTTCTGGTATGCCTGGAAGATTGGTTTTGAACATGCACTAAATGTCCTTGAGACATATAATGGAGAAGGACAAGTGCCACAAGATGGACAAAAAGAGTATCTGAGTTTGTCTATGGGTAATCGGAGCCACATCTTCAGGAGATAACACTGGATGTATGGCCAGGAAAATGAAGCTTTAATAGGAAGAAGGGAATAAAGGCAAACCCATGGGCTGCCTCAGAGCACATGTGAGGCGAAAAGAAGGTCAATGTGAGAGGAACTCATGAGTGAGAAATCTAGGGAGATGTGCATCACCCAGAGCGTTCTGGGCCATCCGTCTGGTGATGAGAAGGGTGGGAGGTTGAAGATAATACATCCAGTTTTCACTAAAATATCATGGCCACAGTATGAGGAAAACATGGGAAAGGGAGAAATGGAGGGGAAGATTTGGTCCTAAACCTTGATAAAGAGACAACAGCAACAGCTCTAAAGTGGAAATCTGGATGAAATGAGAAATGTAAAAGGTAGATCTGAAGAATAAGCTTCTAGAGCTGAGATTGGTTAATTGCTTTTATTTATCCAGGTTCCTCCTAATTCTGGCATTGGAGTTTTAAACTAAATGATGCTTAATTCTTAGTGGCAAAATAAAAAATAAAAATACATGACTTTCATTTTTCTGTCTTAACAACTAGCTGAATGCTGGCCTGATTTCTGTGTCAAGTTTTGAAGCAGGACCAGCTTTACCGGAAAGAGGCACTTGTATTTGGTCGTAATAAGTTATCTTAGTGCTTTTCATTTTAAATGCTTGTTTTGTTTGAAGAGTGGTTCTTACCATGTGTCTCAAATTGGCTTTAAATTTGCAACCCTTTTGGCTGCCCACAAACCTGAGAATCCAAGTCTATGTCACTGAATCAAGCTCTAAAAGAATATTAAAATGGACACTGCTGTAATTTAAAATTTAATTTAAATGAAAGAAACACATTTAGAATTTGTAGATTTAAGTGGCAATTAATCTATCAAATACTCAGAAAGTCCAAACTGCTTCTTGAAATTTAAAAAAGAAAAAAGGCCATCAAATGTCTGACAAGGAAATAAAAGCCATCAGAAGACATTGAAAATGAGTAACTATATAGAGAACGGTGTATCCAAGAAAATAATGAAGATTTGAAGGGAATATTGGAGAGGTTGAAATTTTCTGACATGTGTGATGTATGTATGATGGAAACTAAAGTCTGTTATGCTTGCAAAATGTTTACAAGAACTGTTTGTAACTTCATCAAGCTGTAAGCCTGGTTGCAACAGGATTATAGTGTGATATCAGCAGAAGTGGACAAGTGAGAGGAGTGAGTGACACAGACGGCTTCGAAACTTTCCTGTAGAAAGATTCTTAAAAAGCTGCAACTTTAAGGCGACTGTGAGTAGTGGAGAATATTTTCTCTGCTTGAATGAGATTGGAGCCAACACAAAGAGAAAACAAGGTGGCCAGGAAAGAAGGGCTTAAGGTATGGAGAAAGACACTTTAGACTAGAGGTTCAATCTGTGGGTTGCAACCCCTTTGGGGGTAGCATTATTTTAGAGTGAACCTACAAGATAGGAAATGGTTCAGCACTACCATACCCCAGGTTCCAGGTCCCCAAAAAATAAAAAAATAAAAAATAAAAAGGAGAGAAAAAGAATTGAATTCTGGCCCCTAGGTTAATGTATCATTTTACTTAGATCCCTTAGCCTGTCTATAAGTAAAACCTGTAACCACAAAAGATTGAATAGTGGACAGATCAACAGTTTCTTTCTGAGTAATAACAGAGGCAATTTGCTGATGTGTCAGACATCCTTCTCTGTGAGTCCATCTGATTCCTCAATAGCAACCTTGTGTGTGTGTGTGTGTGTGTGTGTGTGTGTGTGTGTGTGTGTATTCATTAGCATTTCAGCTCTGAGACCAAATACCTGGAGTAAACATTGTGAGAGAGGATGGATTTACATTGATGTAGGATTATATATGACTTAGTCCATACTTTGTGACCATGTATACTTAAGAAGAACATCATGACTGCAGGCACATGTTGCAAAGAAGTTTTTCCCCTCTTTGTGATAAAGAAGCAAAAGAAAGACAGGAAAGACCAAGGGCATGAGCTTTCTCCAAGTATGTACCACCTCCTAAATTTTCTTAAGACCTTCAGAAACTATGCTTCCAGCTCGAGACCCAGGCTGACACATGAGCATACTGGAGACATTTCCTCCTGAAGCCATAGCCCTACAATGTCAGTCAGGATTCTACATTTTTACTTCCTCAGTTTAGCTTCTTACCAGACTTCCCGGTCTCACTTTTTCTATGTACAAGAATACAACCCACCAAATCAAACCACACTAAACATGTAAAGATTTGTCCTCAGTAAGAGGTTCCATATTGATCCTCATCTTTGTATAAAACCATTGAGCCAGGCAGTTGTCCATTCATTTTAGGAACCATAAGACATCTGTATACCTCAAGGTTTGTAACATAATGGGTTTGGTAGACAGGTGGATGCCTTAGCTCACATTGCTATAATAAACTCCATAGACTGGGTAGGTTAAACAACATTTATTAATTGCAGTTCTATAGAACCAAAGGTCATAGTGAAATCTTGGACAAGTTCTTTGGAGAAACCTCTTCCTAATTTGTAGATACTATTTTTCTTCTGTATCATCACATGCCTCTTCTTAAGGGAAGTGATTCCATTCATTAAGACTCTATAAGGGTGTTTCCTAGCATTTCTTATGATACTGTAGAAAAGTTACTTTATAAGGAGGAAAAGCTAATGCCATTTACAATGCTGGAGGCTTGAAGTCCATACAACATAATGTGAAATTTATCTTGGGTCTTTCTTAGCAGCATCATATAATGATAGATTATAGAGATGTTTCTCTATTTTGTAAAAGACCTAGTCATGGAAGTCCTATTCTGAGGACTTCACTAGATCATGAAAACTTTTGAATGTCCTTACCTCTAAACCTCATTTTATTTATTCTTATTCATTCATTCATTCATTTAATTAGGGTTTGGTATAGAACCCAGGGCATTTCCCATCCATGATAAGGCCTCTTCTACCGAGCTATATGCATGGCCTCACATTTTAAAACCATTACTTTTGACTTTGAGAATTAAAGACCTATATGAATTTCTAGGACATAATCAAACTATTACTTCCTTTATGATCTATCTACCTCCCAAAGATACCATCTCCAAGACTACCAAATGGCTTTAGGTTTCATAGGTTTTTGAGGATATATTGATTTATCATGAGAATGGAGCTTGAGTTTTAAATGCTTTAAATTATAATATGATGTATAAGTATTTATTAAAGATGCTCTGAATGTATATAACAAATATTATATAATAAAGTCCAATATAGTTTAAGATTACATAGCTATTATATAAATATATAGTCTCCATTTAATCCTATATCATAACAAGAAGCCAGCAAAAATAAATTTGTTTATGTTTATTTTTGTGGACTCAATGGTGAAGTCTTATATTAGTGTTATGAAGCAAGATAGTATGTCTTGAAAATGAATTATGGGAAGCAATTCTATAGGAAGAGGTGTGTCTGAAAAGACATTTTTTTCATTTGGGGAAAGGCATTTGGATGGTTCTGTTGTGTTCAAAATTAGGTGTCATGTAGCCTAGGCTCTTACTGACTTTGTAGCTGTGGATAACCTTGAACTACTGTACTTTCTGCCTCTACATCCCAAGTGCTGGGAAGATAGGCATGCACCAAGAACCTAACTGGAGCCTGGAATGAAGCTGCACAATGGAGGTTGAAATTAGAGAGAAGGAAAGAAAGGAATTCATATAATATTAAACTAGCTCATCAGCTGGCCATTGTGCCCATTAGTGATTAATAGTGAGCATAAACTCAGTGTGGCTAAGGTGGTACCTCTGACAGGTTAGTACTTCGGATAAGAAGGCTCCATATTCAGAGGCATCTAACCTGTTCCCCGGCCTAGTGTGGTATCTTCCAACTCCACCTACTATGGAAAATGTTGTCCACAGCCTGAGTAATGCCTGGATTTATCCGTGGCATTAGTATTACTCTTGCCCTTCTATCTGGGGGGAAAATCTAAAGAGATCCCATTTCATGTATTAAAACTCTTCAAATGAGTTCATATTTGGTGACTAATTCTGGGAAACGTCTGAATCTCCACAGCACGAACCATCGACTTTGTTTCTGCAACTTGCAGAAAGGCTGACTAGTTAGCATGCACTGGTACAGTTAAAGGACCATCCAAACCACAATTAGAACAGTACTGAAAGTCCAGGTATCTTTTTTTTTCCCCTAAAATGACCAAGTTTTGCTACATGCTTTGTAAAGTTAGGTTGACTTGTTCAATAAATATCTTATTGATTGTGGACTGTATTCCAGCAATCAGAAGATTATGTTGGAAGGCAAGAAGGATAATGATAGACCGCATGACTCTCAGGAGCTTTGTAACTTATACAAAAACAAAATGCCCTCATATTTCCCACAGTTTAATCTGTATTTCCTCTAATTTTACAGAGCTAGAGGTGAACTGCAACACTGTTACACTGTAATTTCCCTTGCTACCAATTTTAGAACTTTAAAGAAAGGAGTTGCATTAGATTCCCGTGGTCATTGCAACAAATTACTACAGATATGCTCTCTTAAAACAATGGATTCAGAAGATGTGGTATATTTACATAATGGAATACTACTCTGCAATTAAAAACAATGAATTCACGAAATTCCTAGGCAAATGGTCAGAACTTGAAAATATCATCCTTAGTGAGGTAACCCAATCACAAAAGATCACACATGGTATGAAGTCACTGATAAGGGGATATTGACCCAGAATCTCAGAATACCCTAGACACAATCAGCATATCAATAGATTTCTAAAAAGATGGAAGGAGAGACCCCTGGTCCTGGAAAGACTGGATGTAGGGGAACGCCAGGACAGAGTAATGAGAGGGGGTTGAACGGAGAAAAGAGGGAGGGAAGGGGGCTTATGGGACTTTCGGGGAGGGAGGAAACGGGAAAGGGGAAGTGATTTGGAATGTAAATTAAAAAAATAAAATAAAATTAAATTAAAAAAAAAAAAAAAAACAACAGAAATTTATTGTCTCACAGCTTCTGAGGTTGGAAGGCTGTGATCAAGGTGCCAGCAAGGTTACATTTTCTTGCAAAACTGTGGGGAGACAGTCCAGCTAATGGCTGCTTTGAGTTTTTGTTTTGGTTTGGTTTTGTAGACTCTCGGAGCCATCCATCTTCTGCCTCCATTTTTAAACTGCTGCTTTGGGGGTAGAGAATCCATCTCTCCTTTTCTCCTATATATAGCACATGACTGCCTTGAGGTTCCACCTGGGAAATGCAGGGTAACTGCTCTATCACAAGGTCTCACTACAGATTCAGAGATATTCCCTGGGAATAAGGTAATCTTTGTTACAGCTGCTGAGTTGTAAGACCTGGGTATCTCTGCTTTTGGAACTCAGTACAGTAGAATGCCAGAGGAAAATCTACTCATAATTCTTCTTGTTTGGGGCATCTGTGAATGTGAAATAGAGAGAAAGTTAGGCAAATGAAGACCATAACTCTTCAATAATGATGAATAATGATTAGCTTAAGAACACTCTCAAAATATATTTTGTTTCTATCTTTGTCCAAGTAGGGAAAAAAAGGAAAAAAAAGAGAAGATTAATGTAAATAAAAACCATAGGAAGTGGAGGAATAATGATAGACTATGAAACCAACAAAATCGTCACCTATACCCACTTGAATAACTTTAATATGATAGCTTTATAGACATACACACACACACATGCACACACACACACACACACACACACACACACACACAGCCTAATGTCAAGTGTAGCCCACAGGAGTTCTCCACAGTCACTACCCTCAGAGTTCTTCAGTGAACACAGATAGATATTATGAACACATTCTCCTTCCAAAGACCAGACTCATGGTCACCCCCACCTCTAATTGCATTAGTAATACAAGTTTACCCACTGTTCATAATTTCTGATAATGCCTTTATGTAATCATCATTCTTCCCTCTGAGTCTTTATTACTTCTGCCTCTTGCCCCAGACATAGTAAATCCTTGAGCATCTTAGAAAAGAGGAAGTGAGTCTACTCTGAGACAGATGTCTGCTATATTGCTGTACTAGAGCAAGTTGTTGGGTTCACATATCTGAGTGCTTGAGATCATCATAACTCATAATCAATAAAATGCTCTCTTAATGATGGCTCATTTGGCACCATATATCTTCTTAAAATATGAAACAAAAGTTGCATCAGAGTCTTTCTGGACCATCTCTAGGGTATTTTTGCTCCTAGCTGTTTTCTTTGCTTGAATGCTCTAATGATACCATCCAGGGGGAAATGGGAGTATTTGCCTAATGCATTTTGAAATGGAAGTTGTGGAGTATTAGGAGATTCTCATGCGTCTGAATAATTCATTAACTCTTACATTTCTTTAAATACTTAAAACATAAGCATGAGATAAAAAGTAACTAAAGTTAACCCTAACACAGCAAAAGAGAAATTAAAAAGAAATCACACTCACACATGCCGAAAGCTAAACAAATCTCAAAAAGTGAATGTTTTTATCAGCATGACCAATTCAGATCCAGTAAAGAGAATGGAGTGATAGGCCTGGAATTCAAGATCAATCTGCCTTTCCAACAGAGATTAAGTCTTCAAACAGAATTAACAACATCAGAAATGAAGACTTATCTTTTCAGTTGACACTGAGCTTTGAAGATCAACGGTCCTTTGAACAACTATACTTGATGTCTTAATGTATGAGCCACATATGTTTTTATTTGTGAGTAAAATTTAATTACTATATCAAGATTCACAGATCTGCTTAACTAAATTGTGGCTCCCTCAGTGTATACAAATTTTCATAATAAAGATTAAAAGCAGATTGCTTTCTTATCAGAACAAACATGACGGGATTGCATTATTTGAAAGACCCAGCTTTCTGTCTTTGACAGTGATCAACTTTACTTCTACAATTCTCAAAAAAGAATTAAAAAAACTTGGAAATATTTGTAAACTATTTTCAAAATATAAATTAATGAAGTTTGGCCTTCACTGGGTTTCATTCATTACGCCATGAGCTAATGATCTCACAACAATAATGGTTAGTGACCAACAGTAGCATATACAAAAGAAGAACCAAGCCCCTAATGGGCATATTAATATTAACATGTAAAACACTGAATTTTGTGTGAATTATGTTTCCTTTTATCTCTATTCCATTTGTGAATGAATAATTAACTGGTTCTTGTCATAGAAAAATACCATAATATAGCTGGGCAATTCAGAAATGCTGGCTGTATTTTCTTCTGTGTACACAGCACTGAAATTTATTCCCTACAGTGCACCATGTTTTTAATCAAAGATAACCTTCAGAGCTGACTGTGTGAAAAATGATCATCTAGTAATCTAAAAGGTATGTTGTATCTGACACGTGACTTAAGCTTGTATTGAATTCAAGAAAACCAGTGGAAAGTAGCTGAATTCCACTAAATACTTGTAGAGAATCTTTTCTGCAAATGAAATGACTGTCTTTGGGGTTTTGATTGACTCTAGTTGCTTGACTGAATGGTGAGTGATTTCGTATGTTTCATGAAATTAGTGTAAGTTGAATACAACATTACACATTCAAAATGTGTTTATCGCACAATTAGCACTATATAAAACATCAACCCAGACTCTAAGGGAAAGACCTAATTAATAGAGATAAAAATAAACAGTCAAATGCATTCAAATAATTCCTTGCCTTAGCTTGTGTTCTAAGAGTTATTATATAAAAATAAAGTTACAAACAACTTGAATTGGGAAAATTTGGGGACAAGGTGGAAACCTAGTGCTATGGAAACACCATGGAATCCACAGAAGTAACCCTAGCAAGGACTCCTAGTAAAGAGGGACATAGGGCCTGAACCATCATCTTCTGTAACCATGCAAAGCATCAGTGGAGGGTTTGGGAAACTAACCCAGTGATAAAACTTTCGACCTTCAGTTTGTTCTGCCTGTAGAGTATGCTGGACCTCGAGCCTGGCAGAATTGTCATCAAAGAGACAAGAGAGACTTAGTCCAACATCTGATGGGAGGAGATGTAGAATGCCACAGACAAACTTGAAGTATAGCTGGAGGAGTCCTGAAGAGGAGCAGAGGAAGGATCAGAAGAACCAAAGGGGTCAGAGTCTTGCCAGGAGAACATGGTCCATAGAAATAACTGACTTGGACTCATGTGAACTAGCAGAGATCAGGGAGACTGCAGGGGTCTGACCTAGGTCCTTTGTACATATGTTATGGGTTGGTATTATTGTAGAAACCCTAACAGTGGGAGCAGGACCTGTCTCTGACTCCTTTGCCTACTCATGACACCCTATTCTTCCTACTGGGTTGCCTTGTCCAGCCTTGATGTGATGGTATGTGCCTGATCTTATTGGGACTTGTTATGCCCTATTTGATTGATGCCCCTGGGAGGCCAGCTCTTTTCTGAGTGGAGACATTGGAGGATGGATCTGGAAGAGAGTAGGAGGACTATGGTTGGGATTTAATACCTTAGAGAAAAACTAAAGCACAAAATACAGAAAAGTTATGGAAATAATATTTCCATATACAGATATTGTTTAGAAAGGCAATAAAATGATATTTAAACAGGTTTATGAAAAATTTTGTAGGAGTTGACATGATCACAGACACAATAGTATACATCAGTAATGTTTAATGTTAGCCCACCTTCATAAGAGCTTTGAAATGTATCAAAACATTTAATTCATTCAATAATCCTTTAGGGATTCACCAGTGAATTCTGGGAATCCTCTCCTTTATAGGTATACTTGTGGTATCCAAGACTTGTGAAGTATGTTCTTTTGTGTTAATACCAGCTACAAACTACTTAAAACTCTATTATATTTCAAATAATAATCTATGCCTTCCTTAAAATATGAGCTTCATAATGGTGATAATTGTAATATAGAGCAATATTATAAAACAAAATTACTTTCCCAAAAGGGCAATTTGTACCCCATAATCTTATTTGTTTTTCTGAAGTATGCTCAGTACATTCGTTATATATTCTAATTCATTCTTTTCAGGAATTCTAAGAAACAGGTTGCTCTGTCCATTAATCCAGATGGAAATTAGGGTCCTGTGATGCTTTGTATATGCTTGGTTCAGAGTGGAATAATTAGGAGGTGTGTCCTTGTTGGAGTAGGTGTGTCCTTGTTGGAGTAGGTGTGCCACTATGGGCGTGGGCTTTAAGACCTTACCTCTAGTGCCTGGAAGTCAGACTTCCACTAGCAGCCTTCAGATGAAGATGTAGAACTCTCAGTTCCTCCTGTACCATGCCTGCCTGGAAACTGTTATGCTCCTGCCTTGATGATACTGGACGGAATCTCTGAGCCTGTAAGCCAGCCCCAACTAAATGTTGTTTTTATAAGAGTTGCCTTGGTCATAGTGTCTGTTCACAGCAGTAAAACCCTAACTAAAACAGGTCCTTAGAAGGTTTTGGATTTGCTGATTCACATGACTGGTGAGGACCTTATTTGGAGCTTGACTAGGACACTTAACTAGTGGAACATGTGAGTAATGTTTTGAGGAGTGTATTCAAACACTAGTAGATAGTTGAGTGAAAACTATGCAATGAGATCACTAATCAGTAAATAAATGTGTTCAAAAGAAGTTTGTGATAACAAGCTGTTTATATGTGGTGGTCAGCATTTCTACCTAAAAGGCAGAAGGCTGGAATAGATGGCAGGCAAGTTTGTGGGCCTGAGTAAACTTTCCTAAGTATGTTTACTTTTAAAACAGTTTTTTAAAGGAATTTATAAAAGAAACATACAGTTGCTGAAGAGAAACTTTTCTTAGACTTGTGTGGGTCCATCTATACACGAAGTAAAGATATCACCTCCAGAATGATATCCAGATCCTAAAGATATCACCTTTAGGATTGAGACTCACATCAATAAAACTTAGCACCTGAAGAATTAATACTTTGGTCATTTAAATTACTTTACTGAAGCTAGAGAAAATCAAATGGATAGTGTAACAGTAAGTAAGTAAGTAAGAAAGTAAGCAAGCAGTTGACTAAAACTCTAATCTATTTTAACCAACCTGTTTACTAGATGGTGATGGGAAACTCCCAGGTCTAAGAGTGTGGTTGCTATTAAGGATAGTCTTTTAATTTGCCTCTTCACTCTGCCGGCAAGATTCCTTTATAGCTATCAGAGCCCAGGTGTATAGCATGATGTATTTTGGAGTAAATAAACTGGGAGTCTCTGGTGTTCATGGTCTCTACCTTTCTTCAATATACTTCTTTTAAAAGTTATGAGCCCAGAAGAGTCATGTAGTGAATTCATTTTTTCTCTGAATATAATTATGATATCATCTTTTCTACAAAGACATAGACAACCCTGAAAACTGGATCTTTTCTGGGGACTAGTATGGAAAAGAAGATGTCCAAAACTAGAAAGCAACTCAAGGCAATATGTAATTAAATGCCTAATTTTGTGACACAGGCAGCAAGGGCAATGTGATATCAGAGAAGAATAAGAACAGAGTAGGCTGGGATTGTCAGAGCATGTTTGTGGGGGAAGTGGGGATATTGGTAAGATCCTCCACACTGGGTAGGAGGCAATGAAAGGGAGTTAGGAAAACAACAGGCAGTAGGTACCAAGCAGTTTGGGAAACTGGCCGGGTAGGAACAGATGTTTACAACTAGGATGAAATTAAAAGCAAAAACTGACCTTTTCTGTTCTTTTTTTTTTTCCCCTTCATGCCAAATATATAAAAATACACTGAATATTAAATATAATTATAAAAATTTCACACCAAGATATATGACTACCTTCCCCAATTCTTTTTTTAATATAATGAAGCTTCTTTATTAATATAATACATTATACACTATTTGATAATTTAACTTTTTTACATTAAAAAATGTTAAATTCTTTCTGTATGTTCATAATGAGAATAAGCACTTAGTAATATTCATGATAGTAATAAATAGTAAGTATAATACATCATTGATAAGGATCTGAAGGGAGAAATTATATATACAAATTGTATAGCACATTATAATTTTCTAAAATATCTTTTAATAACCAGTGTATTGCTATATTTTTTTCAAGAAGCTTAGGATAAAACAATTACTTCCATAATTTTGCCAATGCAAAATTTAATGTTTCAAAAGATAAAGTTTTGTATCTAGATACAAAACCTTCCCCAATTCTATATGCACATCATACAATTTTTCTTCTTTTTCCTTCAAAATTCTATCATGAGGTGTAAAGACTGACTTCTTAACTACTACATTCGATGAAGGAGTTTGCTTCCTTGTGCTATGTAAATATAAACATAAACAAGTTCAACAGGCATGCAATCAGCCTGTGTACTATTTGTAATACTCCAGTTATGTAATTTCCTTAATTTATCGAATTCATATTTGCCTCGCTTGTATTTGTGATTACATGTATTTTCTGATTTAGGCATTTTTCTTATTTTATTGTTTCTCATTTGGTGGGGAAATAGAGAAGGCTTCTAACAATTGGAGTAAGGATAGTGCTAATGATGCTGTGTTTACATTAAATAACTGAGTCTGAAGAGATGGTTCAGTAAGTAAGGCTCTTGATACACTGATGGCTTGGCTTGATCTTCAGCAGTCATGTAAAATCAAGGTGTGGCATGTGTTTATAATCCTAGCTCAGGGAAACAGAAACGAATTTCTGGAGTTCTTTAATCACTGAGTATCAAAAAGCAAAGTAGTTACTAAGGAAAACCTCTGCCCAACATTTATATTTGATCTATATACATACACACACACACACACACACACACACACACACACACACACACCACAAAGCACATGCACTCCTCCTTCACGCATCCAAGCATATATAAATATAAGAATCAAACCAGTAAAACCTTAAATAAATAAAACAGCACAATGTTTTAGAAAACTCTGGCACACATGCTAACTTCTTACTCCTTACAGTAGCCTCGGTCATAGTAGATGCTGCCATCATTGTTCCACAGATTTAAAAATTAAGGCCTATAATTTTTTAAATTTAAAGCAATATATTTAATATACATAGTAATACCATAGGGCTTTTCACTGAAGGCCATTGAACACAGCAATAATGTTATCGTGCTTCTTATATTACTGCAATAGCACAGTAGCATTTGTTTCAAATCAGTGGCTTAACTCATTTTTAGAAAAGGTTTAATCACTAGTTGAAACTCTCTGATTAAGTCAGGCTGGCCAGAGAACTCCAGGGATCCACCTGTCTCCTCTTCAATGCTGAGGTTACAAGCAGCTGCCAAGACACCTGACTCTTCTGTTACCTCAGGTTCTGAGCATTAACCCCATCTTCTCAGGCACACAAGTCTAACACTTCACTAGCTAAGCTTTCTTCGCAGCTCATTATTATGTTTCTCTATGTCTGTTTCTTTTAAATGTACATTTATGCATATATTTACATGGATGAATTGTGTGCTTGGTACAACTTTATTTGTTACTGTTTTTTATCATGTACTTGTTTATTTACACTTCAGATTTTATTCCCCTCCTGGTTTATCCTCTGACTGTTCCACATTCCATACCTCCTCCCTGTCCCCTGTCTCCACGAGGATGTACCAACCACCTACCACACATCCACCAGACCTCTAAACTCTCTGGGGTCTCCAGTCTCTTAAGGGTTAGGTACATCTTCTCTTACAGTCCTCTGCTGTATAAATGTCATTAAGAATGATAATATTTATTTGATTACAATGTCTAAATGTTGCTTTCAGTATCATGTACATTGATTCCCAAATAATTAGCCTTTTAAATACTCTTTCAAATTATGTTCAACATATTTAAAATAGTGATAAAATCTTTTAGGAGTTAAATGTAAAGTTCTATGCATATACAAAACAATTATAAATACCTACTAATAATATGAACAGCTTTCTTGTTTAAAAGAAATTGAATGACCTTTAGTTTATACACACACTATTTTGAAAGTAGAAATATATAGCTACTTGGTTTTTTTTTTAATATTTTATTTATTTATTTATTTACAATCCAGATTTTATTCTACTCTATCCACCCTCTGTGCCACATCCCATACCTCTCCCCACCAACTGTCTCCACAAGGATGCCTCAGGCCCCACCTCCCCCGACCCCACCAGACCTCTAAACTCACTGGGACCTCCAGTCTCTTGAGGGATAGATTCCTCTATTCTGACTGAAACCATACCTGGCAGTCTTCTGCTGTATATGTGTTGGAGGTCTCATATCATATCAGCTGATGTATGCTTCCTGGTTGGTGATCCAGTGTCTGAGAGATCCAGGGAGGGGGGTGGGGGGGTGTTCCAGGTTAGTTGAGACTGCTGGTCCTCCTACTAGGTCGCCGGCCTCCTCAGCTACTTCCAGCTTTTCCCTAATTCAACCACAGGGGTCAGCAGCTTCTGTCCATTGGTTGGGTGCAAATATCTGCATCTGACTCTTTCAGCTGCTTGTTGGGTCTTTCGGAAGGCAATCATGATAGGTCCCTTTTTGTGAGCTCTTCATGGTCTCAGCAGTAGTGTCAGGCCTTGGGGCCTCCCCTTGAGCAGGATCTCACTTTGGCCCTGTCACTGGACCTTCTTTTCCTCAGGCTCCTCTCCACTTCCCCTATGGCTCCTTTAATCCTTCCTCCCCAATCCATTCGTCCTGACAAGATATCCAGAGATAAAAAGGGAGCAGAAGAGCCAACCAACTTGACCAACTTGAGACCGATGTCATGAGAGAGAGAGAACACACCCTGGTCAATATCAATAATCTCTTGTATTTGCAGACAGGAGCTGACAAATTATTCCTCTGCTGGTGAAATGAGCCAATTTGAGCCACATAAAAAACATATATAAATGGAGGTTTATTGGGAAACAGCTCTCAGGTGGGTAAGCTCACTTGCCCAAACGAAAGAGGTTAGGGAAGTCACCATGGAAAAGGAGAGTGAAGGGAGAGGGAAGAGAAAGAGTGTTATAGTGTACCTAGACAGAATGTAAAGGAAGAAGAAGAAAGAGAAACTAAAATTAATTATATAGGGAAGAACCTCTACAGGAAAGATTTCCAATCCCCAGGGCTGGAAAGTTCAGGGTAGGGGGCTTGCTTGGTGTGCCAGGTAAGGAGTGAGGGATAATGGGAGAACCTAGTGGCCAGGTCTGCCTTAATATGCACCTCAGCACCTTGTCTGGGGTCTGAAATCCAACAGGAACCTAGCATTACTGTCCTCTGAGAGGCTTCACCCAGCAGATCAAGGAAACAGATGCAGAGACCAACAGCCAAAAATTAGGCAGAACTTGGGAAATGTTGTGGAAAAAACCTAGAAGTTTTAAGTGGTTCAAAGACAGCCAACTGTAACAAAAATCAAAACTCGTATCTCCTGCCAAATGTTGGAAATATCTCATGAAAAGTTAACATATTCTCCGGGAATGTAAAGAAATGTACAGTTGAGATAAAATGAGCACACAATGTCTTATTTATCTTGATATATTGAATTTCAGGTGCCATACATCTTTAATTAATTTAAAGAAACTTTTTATTCATATGAAAAGAAAACCATTCAAATTTCAATACATTTGATATAAATGTTTCTTTTCTATGCACACTGAAAGGCTACAATAAGATTGGGTACTTGAGTCTCTTATTCATAAGTAGAATGGGTTTATTTTGGGCCTTTTGTTAAATTCCATTAAAGTAGAGTAAGGAAACAGTCAAACAAAAGGGACATTTTTCTCTGGAATATCTATTCTCTACTTCTGGGAATATGGTATACATTTTCCTACATTATATATTAAATATCAAATATAAGAAGAATCTGAAAGTTCTAGAGAAGAAAGCCCACCTATGGTCCACAGAACAAATGTCAGATTAGGGAGAATCTCAACAAGTTCTTGAGTGCACCTAACATGAAGTTTGGCTCCCTGTGACCAAAGGACCATAACTGGCATGTAAAGAAGACTACAAAGGTTTAAACAGTAACTACTCTGTTGTAGCCAAATGCATACAGCAAGGCAATCCTAACTCTTGGCTCATCAGACAAGGGCAAGATGCAAGCCTCTGCTTCGACAGTTGCCAGGCAGCTGTTGGGCTCTTCATTATGACAAATGATGTTGACCAGTATTAGATAGCTGCTTCTCGAAAGATGACAGTGTATCCATGAAAGAATGAGACTTCCTAGCAAGGGACATGAGCAAAGACTTATGTTTATAACATTAATGTTATATAATTTAGATTTTATGTGAATTTTAATTTGCCAACAAAAATGCTTGAAAATAAGATAAATTTCTAATATTTGAAATATTAATATAGAAGTTATTCATTTTACACTAAGTATGTAGCCTTGTCTTTATAATGACCTTCAGAGGAAAGAACCATTTCGATCTGACTTTTGTTTTAGATATACAACTTCAGATATAGAAACTTATTCAACTTGCCCCAAGGCTCTCCACTAATAAATACACATTGTTTAATTCAATGTAGTCACAAACTGTTTTAAAACACTATGATCTTGTTAGGCTGTGCATATGCATGTATACATTCACTCACTCACAAGTCATTTTCTAAATAACTCATTAAGATTATTGCTCTCAATGGTCTTATCACATTAGGAAAACAGACAATAAGCAACCATTTATCATGTTATCAGTTATCAACTATTAGTATATGTAAAATAGTGTAATATAATAGAAAATATTGAGAGAATCATCTTCATATCTAGAAGTCAAGAATAGCTTCATTGAGAAGGAATCATGAACTAAGGCCCCGAAACCATGAAGAAACAGGTCACGCAGCAATATGTCCTCAAACTTGAAATTCTACACCAGGAAATGTTTTTATACTGAGGTAGAACTTGCTATGGTGATCATTCAAACAGAAGGACAATTGAGGCTAGAAGAATAGGAATGGCAGAAGAGTTAGAAAAGAGATTATAGAGATCCTGAAAGGCAGAATGGGCATTTTATTTTCCTTACATGGGAAGTCCCTGGAATGTTTGGAATAAATGATGAGTTGGAACATTGGTTGATATTGACTTGAAAGAATATTGAGGAGTCATAACTCAGAAAGAATTATGTGGAAGAGCATGATAATATCAAGACCTTTTGATGTTGTCTAGACAAGAGATGGATTTGGCCCTGATTTCAAAGTACTGGAAACCATAAAGTTAATCATGCTCAGTGCACATTCAGCAGGGAGTAATTTGTAGCCATGTTTCATGAAAGTTGGTGATGCTGAGAATACTTAAACTAATGATAATATACCTAAGAATAGACATTTGTATCTTGGTGATTAAAACACTCTAATCAATAAGTAAATCATACTTATTTTGTTAACTGCTCAAGGAGTAAATTTCCCTGGACAAATGGAAGCTACAGATAAATTTCTGCTCCTCACAACTGAAGAAGTTTGTATCCATTTTTAACAGGCTCTAATAAGAAAAATTATTGATAACATTCTGATAATATAGTTTACTGTATAAACCATCCACAGGCACAAATGACGGAACAGGGAATAATGTTTTTATATACTTTAGATTCTATAAAATATAAAATGGGATTTTAATTAACACCTGTATTTGTACATAATTATTTCTCTTATATAGTTTTCAAAAAGGATTTCACACCAAGCATCTTAGCAAATAAGTGCTATCTAACCTCTAAAAATCACTTGTGCTAAATACATTATTATTCTTATAGGCTTCTGCTTGAAAGAATTAATGTATATTCTTACTTTGAAAAATTTCAGTGATTGAAAAGTAATTCTAACTCATTTGTGTTTTCTTTTACTCTTCGTTAAATAAAATGTATAAGTTACAAAGGCTATGAGCCTGATAATTGCCTCCTGGTTATTTTCTCATAATGCTGACTATATTAAGTCATTGCTTATATAAAACTTTTACCTCTAACTGTATTGTGAAGTCAGCAAGTTGCAAAGCTATGATACTCAAAATATTTATGCTTGTAGAGCTGGGAGAGAATTATTCTTTAGCAGTGCATTAGATGATCAATTAATAAGGAATTAAAGCAATTATGTGGGTTAGCATTTGAGACACTAGAATGATTACCTTGAACTATAAATCAAGGCAACTTTATCGATGATGACAGGTGTTTTCAAATATAGTCACTCTTTAACAAATTAGTAGTCTTATTATACACACACACACACACACACACACACACAAAGAAAGAGAGAGAGAGAGAGAGAGACAGAGACAGAGACAGTGACAGTATCAGAGAGTCAGAGAGAGACCTTGGAACACTCAGCCTTAAATGGGATATCTTCATCAAATCCCTCCCCCTCAGGGTTCAGGGAACCTTGCTGAAAAGGATATAGAAAGGAAGTAAAGAGCCAGAGGGTATGGAAGACACCAATAAAACAAAGCCTCTAAATCAACACAAGCAAAAGTCTTATGAAGGACCTGCACAGATCAGCACCAGATCCTTTATGTAAATATTATGGCATTCAATACGGTGTTTTTATGGGATTTCTGAGTGTATGAATGGCTGAGTCTCTGATCCTTGTGCCTTCTCTTGGGCTCTTTTTGTTCTTTTGGTTTGTCTTGTCTAACTGTGATATGATAGGTTTTGTTTTATATTATTATATTTTGTTTTAGTTTATTGCTATCTCTCTTGAAATCCTTTTCTAATAAGAGAAAGAAGGGGTGTGGATCTCCATGACAAGGGTTGTAGGGAGGAACTAGGAGGAGTAATCTGATATAATGTGAGAAAATAATATATTTTTAATAATTCACTTAAAGAACAAAGAAACCAAAAAGGAAAAAAACCCTCTTTGTGATTTCTGCTAATACCTGGATTCACAAATTACAAATGTCTGATTCCCAGTCAACCCTGTGCCCAGTGGTCATTTTCATGATCCCGTCTTGAGTAAAATGTCGTGCTTTTGTAGTTTAGAGACATTAAGTTATTTTAGAACATGGTTTCCCACAATGAGTTCTTCTTCAAATGTATCATAAAACATTACAGGAATCACATAGAAATAAAACAAAGAAATAACAACAACAACATTGGCATTAAAGGCAGAAATAAATAAAAAAGATTGTACTTGAGAAATAAAAATATTTGCATGTTAATAAGCTGGGAAAAAGTGTCCGGAACAAGGTGAGCCCTGGGAGGTATTTGCAGCACACACAAGCAAATGTACATCTGAGCACTTAGCCCATGAAGCAAGGATGCATATAAGATTCTTAAGTTAAAACTGAAAAATTCTATGATCCTGTGGTGCCCACCCCCAATTAATACATTTACAACACGACCTCTACACCAAAGGTTAGGAAGCATCTCAAGAGAAGGATGCTGAGAGACTAAGTTCCAGAAGACCAGAAACTAATTTAAGATTAGTGGAAGTCATAAGGAGAAGGTGGATCTTGGAGGAATTGCAGGATGAGGTAGGAAAATACATTATCTGAATAAAATTCTATTATTTAAAAATAATTTTAAACTATTTTGATATTCCAGAGAAAGCCTATCCTACAATTTGGCACTAAATGGAAATACCTTCACTGACAAATTACTCTTATATTTATTCAAAGTTTATTACTTTTCTAAACACTTCCACCTGTGCTGTCTTCTTTGCACTTCATAGCACAGGTGGTTATAGCTCAGGAGGAAAGAAGTTTCTTAATCTCCATGCCCTCACTTCCAGGATCAACGAGGAGTAACTGGGCAGTAGTCAGTAGCATCACAATTACTGAGTACTCGAGATTCAATGTCAGTTCCTTTCTTTTTAAGTCCCTCTCTGGATAGTTTTATTCAAATAACAACAAAAGTAAATACAATAGTAATCAAGTTTTATAGCTCAGATATCTATAGCATAAGACGGACCACAGAGGCAGTGACAAAATCCACAGAAGCTAAACCCTGCTTGCTAGATTCTTATTCATATACAATTAATAGTTGTAATATTTTTTTCTTTTTTTTATTTTCTAAGTTTTTTTATTGTAATATATTTTTATAACCTTTTCTTTCTTGGTGGGTGAAGAGAATCAAAATGCCAAAGCATCATTTTTTACTGAGCAATAATCATAAAGCATTTCTTCTGAGAGCTACAACAGAAAGTTTACAAGTCACTCTTCAGTACAATATATGTAATAGACATTTCATTTTCCAAAGCAGAAGCATAAATCAGTAACTAAAGACCACATTTCTTGTCAGTGTTTCTAATTTCAGCCTTGAAATGTTTGTACTGAATGAGTAAAGCGGCAGCGTGATAATAAATCCCCCTGATGAGAGGCTGTCAGGAAGAAATTGTCAGATTAGCAAGACAAGGGAGAAAAATCGCTGTTTTAGTGACAATCCTTGAAAGTATTTCAAACCTTGAGTATTTCCAAGGTTTTATTCAATTACAGTTTTCTAACATGAGGGGTTGATAAGAATGTTTGGAAGTTTAGAAAGAGATATAACATTATTATTATTATTATTATTATTATTATTGAAAAGGAAACAGAGTGAGGTCACTGTCTGATATATCCTTAGAAGGGCATTATGTTGAAATCTGAATTCTCATCAAATGGCCTGGTCAGTGGTATTTATCACTGTCTTTATGATATAATTCAAAAAGGTGGCCCAAGATGCTTGAGAAATGTGGATTGAAAGAATAAGCTCACAAGTAAACATCCTATGAAGGGAGATCAATGAAGGAGCCAGTGAACTACCAGCTTGTCTTACTCCCTTAACTTCACATGACAAGAGGCAAGGGTCAGTTATACACTCCAAAGTTAAGGTTTAAGCTCACCCTGGAATATTATGTGGTCTTGCCATAACAGAATAGCATAACTACCTGTTAGACCATGTGAACAGAGTATGCTAACATATGGTTTTAATTGTGTCCTCCAAAGGCTATGAAGGAACACTTATTCTGCCACCCTTTCCTGCCCCCTGGGAGCTCTAGGCATCATTATATATGATCTCCAGGTCTTCCCAACTGCCCTATCTGTTATCTGTCTTGTCTAAGTTGACTCTTCATATGACGACAGCAGTTAGGATGTTTATTAATAAGAATATATTTGACTAATATACAAAGTGCTCTGACATCAGGTCAATATATTTGTGAAGATAGTTCTGAATAAGAACAGCTTTGCAATCAGTAGCCTGAGTAAACCGTCACTTGTGATGTTTATCCAATTGCCTCAAGCCTCCCTGAGCCATCAACACTGGGGGTTAGCTTGGACTTTAAGATATAATTTGGAGAGCAAAGTTCAACTGATATTTAATAGAAAATATTTTATTGTAACATATACCATATGGTTAGCCAATACATGAGGAAATAAAATATTCCTTTTCTATTATTTTTAATTTCACTTAAGAACTAGAATGATTAGACGTCTTTGCCATCTAAGTAGCAAAAGATAGGTCACTATATAAATATACAATAATGGTTAAAAACTTGAACTGCGTGGGTTAAAATAGATTATTTAGTGTCCCTATTTTCTTGACTGGGTGGCTTAGATAGAAATTGATTGTTTTACAATCGTGGAAACAGAAAGTCCAAAATTGAGATGTCAACAGTACTTACGTCTCCACAGAATGTTCTTCTTGGCTATTAAATATTGGAGTTTTTCTCATGTGCTGATAAGGTAGTTTCTTTTTCTTTTAGATTTTCCCCTTTCCTTGGATATTTTCCTTATTTACATTTCAAATGTTATCCCCTTTCCAGGTCTCCCCTCTGGAAATCCCCTATCCAGTTTGCCTGATCCCTGCCTCTATAAGGGTGCTCCCCGACCCACACACTCCCACTTCCCTGTCCTGGCATTCCCCCATTCTGGGGAATCTAGCCTTCTCAGGATCAAGGGCCTCTCCTCCCTTTGATGTCCAATGAGGCCATCCTCTGCTACATATGCAGCTGGAGCCATGGCTCCCTCCATGCGTACTCTTTGCTTGGTGGTTTAGTTCCTGGGAGCTCTGGGGGTTCTGATATTGTTGTTCTTCCTATGGGGTTGCAGACTCCTTCAGCTCCTTCAGTCCTTTCTCTAACTCCTCCACTGGGGACCCTGTGATCAGTCCAATGGCTATCTATAAGCATTTACCTCTGTATTTGTCAGGCTTTGGCAGAGCTTCTCAGGAGACAGCCATATCAGGCTCCTGTCAGCAAGGACTTCCTGGCATCCATGATAGCTTCCAGGTTTGTTGTCTGTATATGGGAAGGATTCTCAGGTGAGGCAGTCTCTATATGGCCTTTCCTTTAGTCTCTGCTCCACATGTTGTCTCTGAAATTGCTCCTGTAAGTATTTTGTTCCCCCATCTAATAAGGACCAAAGTATCCACACTTTTGTCTTCCTTCTTCTTGAGCTTCATGGGGTCTCTGAATTGTATCATGTATATTTCAAACTTTTGGGCTAATATCCACTTATTAGTGAGTGCATACCATGTGTGTTCTTTTGTGAGCGGGTTATCTCACTCAGGATGATATTTTCTAGTTCCATCCATTTGCATAAGAATTTCATGAAGCCATTGTTTTTAATAGTTGAGTACTATTCCATTGTGTAAATGTATCCCATTTTCTGTATCCATTCCTCTGTTGAAGGGCATCTGGGTTCTTCACAGATTCTGGCTATTATAAATAAGGCTGCTGTGAAAATAGTTGAGTATGTGTCCTTATTACATGTTGGGGCATCTTCTGGGTATATGCCTAGGAGTGGTATAACGTCCAAATTTCTGAGGAAACACCAGACTGATTTCCAGAGTGGTTGTACCAGCTTGCAATCCCACCTGCAGTAGAGGAGTGTTCCTCTTTCTCCACATCCTTACCAGCATCTGCTTTCAACTGATCTTAGGCATTCTGACTAGTGTGAGGTGGAATCTCAGGGTTGTTTTGATTTGGTGACTAAGGATGTTGAACATTTCCTTAGGTGCTTCTGGGCCATTTGAGTTTCCTCATTGTATGTTGTTTGGACCCTAATCCCTTCATCTTATAAAGATGCTAATCATTGGGTAAGGGCTTAACCTGCAGACATTTTATATAATTTAATTACACATTTATAATCTTATCACTAAGCACTAACATATTTTGAGGTAATTAAGGTGATCAATTCAAGGGCTTCAAAAAATGAATTTGAAATGACACACATAGCAAATAAAATAAAAAATTATTTCTCATTATATTTCAGGGGGAACAAAGCTTTGGAGTAGTTAATAGCCTGGATATGGTCCCTATATTATAATGGTTCAACTTCATTGGTTCCATAGTGAAGTGAAATCAATAAACAATTATTAGAAACTCTGCTTCAGTTTTCAAAACTTGATCTTTTTCCAGACTAGCTATGTCTGGTAGTACCCTCTCATATTGTAGAATAATGGGTAATAAGCTACAGGTCCCATTCACTTAAGTAATCACAGGGGGAAATAATTTACCTTCTATAGCAGCAGACAGGATAGTCAAACTTGATGTTTATTCCATAGGTTAGATATGTTAATGGATTTTTTTTACTTGCCATGTTTTAAATTTATCATGGATTTACAAGACACTACCGTGTCATAGTGAAGGAACACCTATGTAAGATCATCTAATTACCTAGACTCCTTGTGTCCTGTTGGTTCTCCATTCTTTTGTTCTTACCAATCTTGTTGAGACTAGATCACCAACTTGCTCTTACTTTCTGCAACCGAGAACCAAATATCCTTTCTGTGCATTATATTAACATTTTGTATTGATTTTGAATAGTAGTGCAATTATGATGGATAGTAAAAGCCAATATACGTATATCAAAATTTTCTCCAAATAAGAGACGCTGAAGTTAGTAACTATGTTTTCTTCTTTAAAAGTTCTTGATACCAGAGCCTTATGACATATATACAAAGCACTGAACATACTTCAAATGGCCATTTACTTAGTATTACTATTCATATTAAATACCAAACCTTGATTACAAAATGACATTCTCTAAGCAGATGAAGATAGAGAGGTTTCTGGTCATTCATCTACTTGCAGTGTAACATATTGCCATGAGCACTGCCATTCTTTAGAAATGTAATTTCCCCTCCTGGGAAAAATGTTACAATACATTCCATTCAATCATCTTAAAGACATCTTAAAAACATGCTTATCTCTTAATAGTCTTGTTATCTTGGTGCAAATATGCCGTTGCCATATGTCTCCCTATTTTTGTAAGACATTCTGACTTTTAATTGTGTCTGCAAGAGTGAAGGTAATTCTTAGCACAGCAACGCAAATGGAATCTTTTTACTATTACAGAGTCCAAACAAGTGTTTGTGAATTAGTGAGCACAGTTTGATTAAACAATGCTTCTAGAAGTTGCCTTCATCCCATCTATTGGCTCCACAATCTACTTTGAGTCAGTCTTTCCCTAGACATTTCCCTAGACAGAAAAAAAGGTTGAGTTTCAATGATGCTAAATCATTCTTATTCATGGATATTCTTTAGGCAGACACTAACCATTATATTCTTTACATCCCTTGCATAAAGGAGAAAAAATGGTATCATTATTGGACAAGAATTTCTGTCTAACTTTACTCTGTACTTTAAAATCTGCACAAATATCTGAACCCTGCAGAAGATATTTTTAGTTGAGGATTCTGATGGCCTTATATACCTTAACAGAGATACTTTTTAGTATTCTGTAAGATGTCAATGTTTCCTCTCAAAATAAAACATTAATTTATAGCCTTAATTTTGTAGGGAAACTACAACCCTGAGTTTAGCCACAAGATACCCATAGAAAAGTCCTTAACAGTCTATTATTCATCCATAATGTACTATGAATCTGAATGATGTAGCCTATTACTAATCAGCTGAGATACATGTGCAAGTCAGAGTTGTTATCTGAGGTTTCAGAATATACACCCTTTTCTTGTTGCAAAAATTTAAGTAGGCAGCCACAGTAACAAACAGAACACAGAAAGGAGACTCAGGCACTTCTAAGCTACAGCTAGGGAATCTATTGACATGAATGAGAGGACTGTAATGATCTTTAAAATTCTCAATCACTTTAATTATGCATTTTCCCCATAAGAAAAATTAGTTAGGACCCCAAAAACTTCTTTGAACATATTTAATTAAATAAATTTATGTTATATTGCAAGATATGGACAAAATGAGTTTTGTAGAACAAGAGCCAGATTTTGGTCAATTCTTTATCCCACCAAGTCTACTCAGTCCCTTAACTTGTTTAATTCTCTAAAAATTATAGTGAAATACTAAAGGATATATAACGAAAAATAAAGAGAGCCTCCAAAAAACCACAAATGAGTAGGTTTTATTTATTTTTCCAGATCAGTAATATTTTCATATGTCTTACTTTCTGATTATTTCTGTAGATACCTGGCATTTGCATTTAATATAATGGATAACTTTTCCTCCCTTCTAATCCTAAACAACTTCTGTGTGAGAGCTGTCAAGTCCTAAATCCATCATCAGCCTTCAACACTGTTGTTCCTTTGTCTAATCTCAGGACTCCTTCTGTACTCCTGCTGGAACCCCATGCATGTTTTTCTTATCTATGTTCCATTTTAAACCTATCTATAAAATGTATTCAGTGAGCTTCAAAGGCGAGTACCACTAGACATTCTTCTCCCTTATTTGAGTGACAATATGAAACTTTTTAAATTTGCTTTTTATCAAAATACCAATACTCAACATGTTCCAATAATGATAACCTCCACATTGGATGCCTTCATGTATTTTCACTAGTATCATTGTTTTTCTTTTCCAGGGCTTGTCATAAAATTGCAATACATTACGAGTGAGACATTTTCCATGAAACAGCAGCCTAGGGAGCTAATAAAATAGATAACTCTCCCTTCTAAGATAAGCACTGTTCTATGAGTTACTTTTGAGACATTTAAAAAGAAGTTAAGGAAACATTCAACCTTGCAGAAAAAGACTCTTTCAAATGGAGATGGGATTATTTGATTCATTCTGAGTATGATTACCAGAAACAATGACTAATCTCTGCTTTTATAAAAAAATGGATTTAAGTCCATTCTCACTTGTTGGGAAAATTTTTGAAGTAGTCAAATAATGATTTAAAGTATTGTGCTAAAAAGGATTTTTAAAAAAAAATGCTAACAATGGATATCTTAATAGATGATGAACTATGAAAAAAGCATTGCAAGTGCTTCCTAAAATAAATGCCAAAAATAAAGTATTATACTTCTTCCTGGTGGAACTACCTGCTTTCTCTGAGTCACTGAGACAATTCTGCATGGACAGCATAGACATATAGTTAAAAATTATCACTAACACTTACATGGGTTCCCACAGATGGCTAAGGTAGTTATAACATACACTTTGTGAAATGCAGGAAACTCTCTCAGTAATACTTTGGTACCAACCACACATGAAAATTAGTAGCCAAACAGTAAATATTTCCAAAATTTTACCATTTTTTCATTACGTGATTATGTGCCTTAATCATAACTGGTTGGTATAAAAATATCCAACACTAGATTAGACTTGATTAAGAAATAGACAGTTATTTCTTACAGTTCTGGATGCTCAAAGATCTGAAGTTGTGAAATGATATGTCTAGACTTTGCTGAGTACTGTCTTCATAATACAGGGACAGATACATTTTACAAGGCAGAAACAGGAGGGAAAGACATAAAAGAAAAGAGAATGGGAGAAGGGAAAAAGAAAAGAGGGTTTTTTTTTTAATGATTACCAAATTTTCATAAAAATATTTTCAGTGGGCTCTGCCGGTCCAAGATTATTATCAATTTGTAAATCTAACAAATACTTTTTAAAAGCTACAAATTACAATTCTGCCATCAATGAACAATTCTACTCTTCAAAGGAAAACAAACATTAAAATAGAAAGGTATAGAAATACTTTGGCTTTCACAACAAACACAAAGAGCCAGATGAAGCTGGATAAATTCTGTTGTACCCAACAATGCATAAAGAATTAGTCTAAACACCATAGACACCACCAGGCAACAAAGTGATACCAGATACCTGATTCCACAATAGAGTAGCCCTCATAGGACACTGGAGATAAGACTTTGCCAATGAACATGGTTCTATTACATTGTTTTATTCACAGGTTCTATACCATCTTATTTAGAAGATATAATTTTTACAAACATTTTTAAAAAGCAAATTAGGAAAGACTATCTTTGGTATTGTTTAAAATGGTCACTAGTAAACAGCTACAGACAGATACTAGGGCAGTGCCATATCTAAAGGTGTTGTTGTCCCACTCAAGCAAAGAGAGGGCTTGGTTGCAAAAACCTGCTTTTATTTCTCATATCCTTAAAACAAGACAGGACAGGATGAGATAGGTGGCCATACCAACTAACCACTGAGGTCACAAGTGGCATGTAAAGTATATAGAACTCTACTCTGTGTGGTACTTTTGTTCTACTCCTTAAACAAAAAGTTTTTTCAATAAGGCTTTCGTTTCTCCTCCCAGTTGGAAACAATGCTTCAAGAAGTAACTTTTCCTATTCAGACATCTCTTCTACCACTTTCACTTTTTCCTTCTTTTTCTTTTTGGTGGTGTTGCTGTCCTCATCTCCAGTCTTGTCCCCATTTGCTAGCTCATTTTTTTTTGTCTTTTTCTCCTCCTCCTCCTCCTCCTCCTCCTCTTCCTCCTCCTGCTCCTCATCCTCATCCTCATCCTCCTCCACCACCACCACCACCTCCTTCTCATCCTCCTCCTCTTCCTTCTTCCTCTCCTTCAACTGGAGAACTGCTGGAGAGGTCTCCTTATTTTCATTCTTGTTCTCCCTCCTTCTTATTATGATTTTTCACTGCCTCGGCATCTAACTGAGGGTCTTGTACTGTTTCAGCAACAAGTGCTTTCTTGCCAGAATCACTGTAGTCAACGTAATCCTATTTCCAGGTGGCAGGCATGTTGTCTGTGGGTTTGCCATGCTTATGCAGAAGGCCCTGCTTGATCATCATTTTCTTCTGGCTTGCCTTTGGACCTGAACCCCTCTTGCGAGGATAAGTGTCTCTCTCCATGATCACCCTCTTTATCTTGGCTATTATACCAGGTACACACATAGAAATTAGTGCTGTAGTCATCGATGCAATAGACATACAGATGGCTTCCAGCTTGGTGGTAATAACCACAATCTCCTGGTTGACCTCAGTGTCATTCTCATATCAAATAATATCTGGAAAGCATAATCTTTTCCTCATAGCAGATTGCATTCATTGCACTATCTTTCATAACCATATGTTTATAAGATGTCAACAGCTTTTCCTACAGGGAAACAACGTGCTGCAAATAACTCTCATTCCTATGGTTATCATACAGCCACTGAACATTGAGTACATTATTCATTGCCACCATGTTGTTCTTTTCACTTGTGAATCCAGGAAGGACCCTCTGAAGTTCCTGCATCTGATCACCAACTCCCAGTAAGGTGTATGCATAGTGTCTAAATGTAGGTGACAGCTTCATGGATCACCCAAAAGGTTCCTGATCTTTCAGGATCATATTCTATCATTTTGCTCTCATAATAGTCCTCACTCATAGCTGTCTCTTTACTGAAATAATAAGGGGGGTTGATGAAACTAAGCATTTGTCAGAGTTCCTAGGGCCCTAGAAAGCTGAGTACCCCCTTCAATACCACTGTGCTGCTGGACAGTGCCCACTTTCTCTTTGCCTGCACTCTGTTGTGATTTCATCAACTGAGTGGCGAGTTCAATGAACACAAACAACCAGTCACCTTGGGATCCAGTGTGTCACGGTGATGTGTCTTCTCTACCCAAAGTATTTGTCAGAATCAGGCTACTACCTCATGGAAAGAGAGGTTAGAGGGCATGTCAAGATTGATGAAACCTGTTCTGATATAGTCCCCAATCTCCCTCTTTAGAAGATTTAAACCCCAAGGATTAAATGTGTGTTGTCCTTACATTTAGCTTATCAAAAATCTTTAGTAACAAGGGTCACTGAGAAGTGTCTGATGGAGCCACATTGGATTCTAGTTTGATAAGAAATTCTTCAGCATACAGTATTTCAGCTCTATCGTCTTTTAGTAATGGCTTCCAGTCTTCTTTCTTCTTATGCTTCTTTGGAAGAGTGCATCTGCCATTCTGCACTGCACTGCATGTGTTCTTCCCAAGCTACTACAAACTAGGAGACTCTGACAGACTTCTTTTTATAAGACCACTAATCCTAATAATTCTCTGCCATATGACATCATTTAAACCCAATAGTCTAGTAACCATCTCAGATCCACCAACTTGCAGTTAAAACTTTGGCATATGAATACTGAGGAGACTGACACAGTCATTGTCTATAAAACTGTTAGTTAAAAACCAAGCAAGCAAAACCAGAACAAAAGGCTCTGTGGATTTCATCTCTTAGTGGTCCAAACTAACAACCTTCTTCACCCATGTGTATTATATGTATCTAATAAGGTGCAGAAAGGTAGAAAGAATCTTATTTCATGGTCTCATCAAAAATAGTAGTGCATGGTAAGAGATAATTGACTGCAGGGTGCCTAAGTGAATAAACAACAGAATAAAGCAGGAAGAGGGTACAGACATAGAGACATTGGACATAATACCAGCCTCAAAGAGAACCTTGGACCAGTATAATACGGAATGTCCTGTATGGGGTAGAGAAAACAAATGATTCTAGAAAGAAAGGCCTCATCATGGAGATAGATAACTTGGAATTGTAATGACCTGGAATAAATAATACAGAGAAGAAATAATTAAGTGATGGATTTTGTAATAATAAGATGTAAAAATTATAAGATATCATCTTTGCACACCAAATGATATGCATTTGTTTCAAAGATGGTGAAGGAAAACGATTAGTGAGACTTAGGCCCTAGACAAAAGTTTGTTAACTTTCAGTCACTGACCCCACAGCAGTGAAAGCTTGTTCCATCTTCATCTTTGACTTTATGCTCTGTGCTTTTAAGACTCGCTTCAGTTTAGAGCAATTTTAGACTGACAGGAAAACATAGAAACTTCTCATGCATTTTTCTATATATACACAACTGTCTACAATATTAATTTTGCCAATCAGTCAATTTAATCTGCTAACACTTGATGATCCTCCACTAATACAATACACTCCATGCTCATAGAGAATGTTGTGAAGGTCTTATTATATCTTTGCGTGATCTTATGATAAATGTTTAATGAACTGCATTTGTCATTATATCATATGGAGTATGTTCATTGCTCCTCCCTTACATGTCCATCAAATATTGGAAACTACTGGGCTTTGTAATATATGTTTGCCATTCCCAGAAGTCATGAAGTTGGAGCTAAACATTGTGTGACCATTTCATACACTTGTGAAATAAGAATTATGTGGAACTACTTAAAGGAAGATGCATAGAGATGTTCTAGTGCTCTTTATGACATATGAGGTTAGTATTTAGTGTTGGCTAATATTCCAATGTCTGGAAGTGAAATTATTTATTCATTCTTATACTAAACATCATCCTATTTACTTAGAATGCAACATTTCATACTTCCTTGAAGCCTTAAGTATAACTATTCAACACAATTTTTTAAAACATTTTTTGGACATTTTATTTATTTACATTTCAAATGTTATTCCCTTTCCCAATTTCCCCTCTGGAAACCCCCTATTCCATCCCCCTTCCTCTTGCTTCTATGAGGGTACTCTCCCATCCACCTACCTACCCACCCACTGCCCTAGCATTCCCCTACACTAGAGCATTGAGCCTTCCCAGGACCAAGGACCTCTCCTCCCATTGATGTCCAACAAGGCCATCCTCTGTTGCATATGCAGCTGGAGCCATAGGTCCCTCCTTCTTTGATTGATTTAACAGTTTTTATGAGAATAAGTTCAATGTTAAAGAAGGCCAGAACCCCTCAAATATAGTAAGTGACTTCTTTATTTGAGCATAAGAAGATAGTCATTGACTCTTAAACCCAGAAGTCTTTACACACATTTTTTCATAATGAATCAAGAAGTTCTAGAGAGGTTCTTGGAAAACAATTCCATTGACATTTTGGCTGTGTGTACACATTCTACATTAAATTATTTAAGATCTAAAGGTTAAGATAAAAAATGGAGTTCTCTGAAAAGGGTTTTATCAAAATTCTCAATTACAAACCATTGCATAACAATGACACAATGTATCTAAAACTTTAGAGATCACAGGCGGGTAGGGTATGATCACAATTTAATATTTCAGAGTAGGGACAAGGAAAATTGAAGGGTAAAGTAAGGTGAGGAGTTTTATAAAAAATCAAATTTAAATATAACTCACTGTATTATTCAAAATGTTAGGTTTTAAAATGACATTTTGGCTTCTATATATCATGTACTTTAGTCTTATCCATTCACTCATTCTCTACTATGTTCTGCTCCCTACTCCAGCTAATCCTGCCTTTTCACAAGGAGTTCCCCTTTTACTTTCAGGTATATAACTATGGATGGATATATCCATGACTATTACCTATCTATATAAATGTAAGTTCTGAATGTTAAGAATAATGGAGAATGTGTCTCTCTGTATTTGGCTTATTTCATCTAATATGATGATCCTATTTTTCATGTAAATAATAGTTCATTATTTATAGTGAGCCATATTCCATTTTCACAATATACACTATGTGTTTTCAACCTCTTCATATGTTGATGACCATTTAGATTTACTCCATCACTTGGTGCTTATGATTAGTGCCTCAATAGATGTGGACATGCAACCCCCTCTGTGGTTACATCTGCACTTACATTCATAGTGGCTTGTGTAATATACATCCCAACAAGTGATTTATAAGAGTCCCTTGTGCAGCTATTTCACAAAGTACATTAGACCTCAGATCCCAGCACTTCTCTATTGCCAACCTAAACAAGGCCTGTATTTATTTGTTCACATTTATTATTATTAACTATTGGGTATGTGGTAGGCATCTCATCTGCATAGAAAGTACTTTTCATTTGAAACCATCTCATGGTCCTAAGGCTTCCATAATTTTGATGAGACATTCTGGCCTGAAGCCAGACTATTTGGAACTCACATGCACCATAAAGCCTAAACTTACTCCATCTTGTAAAGTAGTGGTGTGTACCTTTCTCAAGCCTGTGCAGTTTTCATTTAAGACTTCCTGAAGCTAGAGCAGTCTAAGTCTTCCAGGTATCTTTGCTCATATGCCACACACTCTCGAATGCCATGGGCATGCAACTCAGTTTTTGCTATTTTGAGATTTGTCATTTAAGTTGTTTGTGAGATCAAGAACATTTGAAAGTCCAGTGATGAGCTGATTTGTTATCGCTGTTCGTCTGAGAATGATCATACTATTTGTGATGAGAAAAAGACATGTAAGTAATATTTGGGTATAACCTATCCATCCATGTTTTTTAAGATTCAAGGCAAGGAGTTTCATTTACTTCTATAATCTGATGCCTTTTGTCCAGTTTCTAGTGACAGGTAATAATCAGGGAAACATAATTATGGCTTTAGAATGTTTTTATAATTATCAATATTAAAAGCAAGTACATGTCCAAATTTACACTGAAGTCTGCGTCAAGTTCTACTACAGTTCTGAGTTGCTTGGTGCTGGCAGGCTTGTCCCTCACTAGTCTTCTCTATTAGAGTTTGAATGGATTCTCTTTTAAACCGTGAACTGACTCACAAAGTTCTGCCTTAGAAGAGGGCATAGATGTGAAAAGAAGTGAAGGAGAAATGACATGTTTGTTTTGGGTGTTCAAAGTAGTGACGCACAGAGGAGCAAACCTGAATAAAACATGTGTGCTGCTCCTGGAGAAGGTTCCAGATTGGCAGAGGAGCTAATGCATGGAAATAAATACAATTCCAAGGGGAGAAACTGCATTCTTGATGTGAGAGATGACAGTCTCAAATAGGCAACATTCATATATACAGCAACCCTGGGATATATTTTCTCAAAGAGATGGCATTTGAGAGAATATATATATATATATATATATATATATATATATATATATATATATATATATTCTTGTTTCATTAACAACTCTATGGGAACACATCTTGACAGAGCATCAGGAATTTTAATTACTCCTATACATTGATTCTGTCTTAGGTCTCTTTGGCCTCTTTAATATCTAGTCATACTTGGGGTCCTCATTCTGGACCTTCCACTTCAGGAAACACAAAACACAAAGAATAGAAGGAACTTTCTAAGAGGGCATTCTGTTTACATATCGTTTCCATCTATTAAGCACACATTTAAAAAGCCTATTCTTTTTTTCTTTATTTTTTTATTAGATATTTTCTTTATTTACATTTCAAATGTTATTCCCTTTCCTGGTTTCCTATCTGAAAACTCCCTGTCCCATATTCCCTCTCCCTGCCTCTCTGAGGGTGCTCCCCCATACTCCCACCCACTTCTGTTTCCATGTCCTGGCATTCACCTACACTGTGACATCAAACCTTCACAGGAACTAGGGACACTCCTCTCATTGATGTCTGAGAAGACCATCCTCTGCTACATATGCAGCTGGAGGCATGGATCCTTCCATGTGTACTCTCTGCTTGGTGATTTAGTCTATGGGAGCTTGGGGGGGCAGGGGTCTGATTGGTTGATATTGTTGTTCCTCCTATGGGGTTGCAAACCCCTTTAGCTCCTTGGTCCTTTCTCTAACTCCTCCATTGGGGACCCTGTGCTCAGTCCAATGGCTGGCTGAGAGCATCCACCTCTGTATAACAGGCTCCTGTCAGCAAGTACTTCTTAGCATTCACAATAGTGTCTGGGTTTGGTGACTGTATATGGGATGGATCCCCAGGTGGGACAGTCCCTTCATGGCCTTTTCTTCAGTTTCTGCTCAACACTTTGTCTCTGTATCTCCTCCCATAGGTATTTTGTTACCCCTTTGAAGAAGGACCAAAGTATACACACTTTCGTCTTCCTTCTTCTTGAGCTTCATGGGGGTCTCTGAATTGAATCTTGGATATTTTGAACTTTTGGACTAATATCCAGTTATCAGTGAGTGCATACCAGGTGTGTTCTTTTGTGACTGGGTTACCACACTCGGGATGATATTTTCTACTTCCATCCATTTGCCTAAGAATTTCGTGAAGCCATTGTTTTTAATAGCTGAGTAGTATTTCATTGTATAAATGTACCACATTTTCTGTATACATTCCTCTGTTGAGGAACATCTGGGTTCTTTCCAGCTTCTGGCTATTGTAAATATGTCTGCTATGAACATAGTGGAGCATGTGTCCTTATTACATGCTGGTGCATCTTCTGGATATATGCCTAGAAGTGGCATAGCTGGGTCCTCAGGTAGTACTATGTTTAATTTTCTGAGGAACTGCCAGATTAATTTCCAGAGTGGTTGTACCAGCTTGCAATACCACCAAAAATGGAGGAGTATTTTTAAGAAGTATCCACATCCTTACCAGTATTTGCTGTCACCTGAGTTTTTGATCTTAGCTATTCTGACTAGTTTATGGTGGACTATCACTAAGGATGTTGAACATTTCTTTAGGTGCTTTTCAGCCATTCAGTATTCCTCAGTTGAGATATCTTTTTTAGCTCTATACCCCATTTTTCAATAGTGTTATTTGGTTCTGTGGAATCTAACTTCTTAAGTTCCTTGTTTATATTGGATATTAGCCCTCTATCAGTTGTAGGGTTGGTAAAGATCTTCTCCCAATCTGTTATTTGCTGTTTTGTCCTTTTGACAGTGTCCTTTGCCTTACAGAAGCTTTGCAATTTTATGAGGTCCCATTTGTCTATTGTTGATCTTAGAGCATAAGCCATTGCTATTCTGTTCAGGAAAATTTCCCCTGTGCCCATGTGTTCAAGGCTCTTTCCCACTTTCTTTTCTATTGGTTTCAGTGTTTCTGGTTTCATGTTGAGGTGCTTGATCCACTTGTACTTGATCTTTGTACAAGGAGATAAGAATGGGTTGATGTGCATTCCACTGCAAACTGGCCTCAGGTTGAACCAGCACCATTTGTTGAAAATGCTGTCTTTTTCCACTTAAAAGCCTATTCTTAACTTTTGCTATTAAATTTATCTAGTTAAATTTATCCGCTTCCTATCTCCTATCTCTCTCTTTCTCTCTTCTTTCCCCTCTATCCTAACTCCTTCTTACCTCTTTTCTTTCTTTACCCACTCCATTCCTATACTCCAAATAGTTGGTTATACTTCCTTACAACATGGCTGCTTTGAGATTAAACTGTTTTGTCATTCTCAGAATGCACTGAGAAGATATTAAAGACTGCTGGTTTGTTAAACACATGTCATTTTCATAGCCCTTTCATCTTACAGTAGGATAGATTACAAGAGACACACTGGTCACTTCTCAGTGAAATAATTATCAAAAATTATGGAACCACCTGAAATGTATCTTGAGATTTTTTTTAATTCAGCAATTATGTATAGAGTGCATACTGTGTTGTGGTCACTATACTATTTTATTTTGTTAATATGCAAATAAAACAAACTCTATTACCATATAAAGATATTATCTGAACAGTAATAGAGGGAAAGCAATTATTTTCAAATGTCCAGTTATTTATGTTTGGGATTACATGGGTCATCTGATTGCAGTTTTGTTCAATGGACTGAAAGATAACAGTTATCTGTGTCAGGTTCAGACAAAGATGATTTGGGGTTCTTTCCATCTCTTTAATTTTGAGTTTCATAATTGCATCGCATTGAGTACCTTCATCAAAATAAGGTGAAAGGAAGAAAATGCCATTGTTCTGATATCCCACTGAGAGAGAAAGCTTAGTTATTTCTTCAGAAAGAAGAAGAATTGCTTAATTTGACTAATACAGCTAATTACAACAATACAGAATATGATGGTTAGAAGTTTACAAAATGACTTCCGAGATAAGATGCAAAGAGAAAGTGTCAGGAAATGTTTGTTCCAAGATGTACTAGAGCCATCAATGTCGATGTGTTTTTCATCGGGCTTGCTATTGTCACTGATGGTTTATTTTGCATAGTATAAAAGGGTACTATTTAAAACAAACAGTTAAGGGACCTTTAAAGACAAATAACTAAGTACGATAATAAAAATTAGCTATTAGAAGAGAATTTGAAAGGCAGTCTATGTAGACTGTACTTATAGAAAATGGATGGTAAAATTAGTATAAGCTCTTTGTTATTTGATAGTTGAGAATAATACTTGGCCATCATTTTGGTTGGTAAAATGAGCTTAGCAAAATGACAGATTGAAAACCAAAGGTCCAGTACCTTGAGATCTTTACCAGGTATGATATTTTTAGGTACTTTTCTGGCATTGATTGTCAAGAACCTATATGCAGAGCCCCATGCTCCCACTGACCCCCCCCACCAAAAAAACAACAACAACTTGACTTCCATGCCTGCTATTTTTGAGAAAAGAAACTTGCTGTTAACTTTTTCTAAAAGCAATTTCATCATGTGTCAAAAGGAATAATGGTGCCCTTGGCTGCATTGTTGTAAGATACATAAATTATATGTACACATGATTTATCAAAATGCCTGTCATAAAAAGGATACTCAAATTCAGTGAGAATTGTTAGTTTATAATAACCATTCCTGTAGACATGATCTCCATGAAATCCTTTACATCTTGGTGTTAAGTGTTATCTGAGTTGAAAGAAATCTGTGACATCACAATCATCTTTCTTTGTTTTTGTGCCCATGCTTTAAGTAACAGAAGAGGATGCACCTCATCTTAGGACAGGCTGAAAGTAAAAGTAAAATATAGAGACATTACTGTCTTTAATAAATTAGTTAGTAATGCACGCTGCTTCCACCTACCTTTCTCCCTTGCAAAGGTTTCTCCTATTTCGAACAGAATATTCCATGACCTTATTTAAAAGCCTGGTTCTTCCCTTCTTCTTGCTTGTTTACCACTGAGTCTGAAGAAACTCAAAAGAGAAATGTCAAGGCATAAAAGAACTGGTATCTTCAGAGACAGGGCAAAAGCTGAGTAGAGAAAAAGATCAATATTTCATAATAAGCTTCAGCAAAATAGAAATGACCAGCAGCCTACAAGGTTTCATTCTGCTTCTCGAGACAGCTGCCCAAGACACTGGTGTCTCACAGAACCAGATGTGCTTTGGACCCTTGATGTGATCCCAGTCACCTCCCTCCCAGATTCTCATACTTCCTCACAACATAGTGAACAGCTATGCTTTCCTCCTGAAAGTTAAGATAATGTTGTGCCCTGCTATGGTTTTTTTTTTTTTTTTTTTTTTTTTGCAGTACATTCAAAATATCGGTGTGAAAGAAAACATTTCTCACTGTCTATAGAATTTCAGCCACCACAAATGTGTCTAAAAGGGGGACTAGAGATATTCTACCCTCATGAAAGGTCTCATCAAGTACTTTGCCAACCATAGCATGTCAAAAAGTCCTACTTTCCTGTTGAAATATTTACCATTTAAAAACTTAAAAGGAAATGAGTATCTTGCAGCAACAAAGGCAGGAACCTTTATCTAATTACTCCTATAACTCATTTCTGGGGAATTTCACTACTTGGGCAATAGTATATCTAGCACATAAAAAGTATATAATAATTTATAGACACCATTTCAATTTGAAATGAAAATTATGTTGTAATACTTTGTTCATGTTATTCTACTTGAAATTTCTCTGTCCATTTTCCCACAGTTCTATCACTCTATGAATTAAAATGTGCACTTGAGAATATCTACTTCATGTCAGGTATGCTAAGAATAGTTATTAGATATGCCCTTCGTCTAAACTTAGATAACATCTCTCCTCAGCGGGATCAAAAAGAACGTTGCATAGGAAACTAGAAGAATTAGCAGCAATTTTTGCTATGATTCTCCGTTTCTGTTGCCTGAGTCCAATTTTACTTGGAAATGAGAACTTTGCTCTGTAAATAAATGCTTGTGGAGAATAGAAGAAGGCAATACTTTGAATAAAACAGAACTTTTGATATGTGAAGGCTGAGTTATTTTTAATAAGGTTCAATTTTGTTATTCAAAGTACATCCAAGAACCTTAGCAGTATAAAACATGTTGGAAGTGCAGTATATTGAGTTATCCCACAAATATTCCAGACATTTACTGTATCATTCTGCATTTGAACAGGATATCATGAAAGTATCTGTGCCAGGAATATTTGAGTAGCACTGTACCAGGGAACACACTCACATTAGCCAGGGACTTCTAAGGCTTTTCAGTGGAGAGAGAAAATACTGTGTGCTGATGGACAATTTACAGTAAAGGATTTCACACAGATAAGGAAAATGGAATTACAATCTTCTGTGTCTTGATGAGAAAGCCATGACTGTAAGTGGTAGAAGCCATATGTGCATCTAGACTTGATTGTCTGACATTTTCCATGTCATCAAATAGAAAAAAAAAATACCAGTAAGCTTGAGGAGAAGGATTTTCTCTCTCTCTGACTTTGAAATATGTACAGCACAGCTGATGTTCCTGGCTTAAACTTTTTTTTTAATAGCTCTCTCTGAGAACTAGTGTAATCCTTCTATAATAAAAGCAATCAGAAGATATGCAAATAATTTTAATAACACAGCGCCCTTCCTAACCTTTCTGTGTAAGCTATTGCCCTTATTATTCACAGATCCCATATGTACATTTGGTTACTTGTAATTGTTGTTTCCAATCTAACATTCATGATGGTTAGGAAGCCAATCACAGCCATGACAAAGTGGTTCATATAAAGCTTTCCCAACACAAACATTCCTAGGGACGATCACACAAGGTAATGGACTTGCCAGTGTTATTTAGTTTTTCCTGTTACAGACAAGTACCTTTAACACCATTTGTTCAGTTCAAGATTTTTCTTAATTTTAATCTTTCATTTGCTGATTTTACTCTTTAAAATGACCTTTAGATTCAGTACAAAGTGTTGTCTGAGTTTCCTCTGAGCAAGAAGCTGCAGCATGCCTTAGAGAGGATGAAGTTATATTCAATAAGCTTCTTTCAGACATAGTTGATAGTGCTGCCAATCACAATTTGGTATTAATAAATAATTGTGTGAGTGCTAATTAGAATGTGAATTCATAAATATTTATATAATACTTTCTATATTAATCATTTAACAAAATGTTTAAGACCACAACCTTTCATTTCCATAGATTCAGTGAAGGCGAAATCGATGTTTAAGGTTTACTTTACAGAACATTACCTTCAGTAGTAGTGATTGGCTCCATATGCTTTTTGTTGTGAAGTATATATAGCCACACAGTTATTCTGTTCTATTTTTACCAATATATAAACTAGATAGATACATATATAGACAGACAGACAGACAGATAGATAGACAAACAGACAGAGAGATAGATGTTAAATATATTATTTTTAAATATATTTATTTATAATTAATATCTAGCAAGAAAATTTTTAGGCTTCATTTTTCCCTAAGAAATGACAGTTAAATTTGATACTGTCATTATTTCTATGGCAATTATTTATATAGCAGAAGCAATTAGAGTTCAGGGGAGAATAGTGAATAATCCTATTAGATTGTATGATCAATAATTACTGAATTCACAAAAAAAATGGTTCCATCTGATGAATAGTCAAAGCAGACATGTAAGTAGAGAGGCAATCATAAATAAGGAGGCATCACAAGATTTGTACATGGGGAGAAGACAAGGCACCAAAAGCAAAGCCAGCTTGTTCTAGAGGAGTGTGAGAGGCATGGAGTAGAGCAAGAAGATGCTGTTTGAATATTATATCCAAATGAAAATGATATACATGGGCACTGATGGAACAGGCATCTTTGGGCATCTAGAAGTCATCACAGAGGAAGAGATGTTCATTTCTATCAGATGAATCTAGAATTCAGTGGTTTGTAACACTAAAGTATAGAGTTTCATTTTCCTTAAAGGATGATCTATAAACCCTTGTTCATAGAGAAACATGAAATAAAAACAAGATACTATTTCTTTTTTTTTTTTTTTTTTTTTTTTTTTTTTAATTTAATTTTATTTTATTTTTTTAATTTACATTCCAAATCACTTCCCCTTTCCCGTTTCCTCCCTCCCCGAAAGTCCCATAAGCCCCCTTCCCTCCCTCTTTTCTCCGTTCAACCCCCTCTCATTACTCTGTCCTGGCGTTCCCCTACATCCAGTCTTTCCAGGACCAGGGGTCTCTCCTTCCATCTTTTTAGAAATCTATTGATATGCTGATTGTGTCTAGGGTATTCTGAGATTCTGGGTCAATATCCCCTTATCAGTGACTTCATACCATGTGTGATCTTTTGTGATTGGGTTACCTCACTAAGGATGATATTTTCAAGTTCTGACCATTTGCCTAGGAATTTCGTGAATTCATTGTTTTTAATTGCAGAGTAGTATTCCATTGTGTAAATATACCACATCTTCTGAATCCATTCCTCCGTTGAGGGACATCTGGGTTCTTTCCAGCTTCTGGCTATTATAAATAAGGCTGCTATGAATATAGTGGAGCATGTGTCCTTATTGCATGCAGGTAAAGTCTCTGGGTATATGCCCAGGAGTGGTATAGCCGGATCCTCCGGAAGTGTCATGCCCAGTTTTCTGAGGAGCCGCCAGACTGCTTTCCAGAGTGGTTGTACCAGCCTGCAATTCCACCAGCAGTGGAGGAGTGTTCCTCTTTCTCCACATCCTCGCCAACAACTGCTGTCTCCTGTGTTTTTGATCTTAGCCATCCTGACTGGTGTGAGATGGAATCTCAGGGTTGTTTTGATTTGCATTTCCCTAATGACTAAGGATGATGAACATCTCTTTAGGTGCTTCTCAGCCATTAGATATTCTTCAGGTGAGAACTCTTTGTGTAGCTCTGTACCCCATTTTTTAATAGGGTTACTTGCCTCTCTGGAGTTTAACTTCTTGAGTTCTTTGTATATCTTGGATATTAGCCCTCTGTCGGATGTAAGGTTGGTAAAGATCATTTCCCAGTTAGTTGGTTGCCGCTTTGTCTTTTTGACGGTGTCTTTTGCCTTGCAAAAACTTTGTAATTTAATGAGGTCCCATTTGTCTATTCTTGATCTTAGAGCATAAGCTATTGGAGTTCTGTTCAGGAAATTCTCCCCTGTGCCCATATGTTCAAGGTTCTTCCCTAGTTTCCCTTCTATTAGTTTCAGTGTGTCTGGTTTTATGTGGAGATCTTTGATCCACTTAGAATTGAGCTTAGTGCAAGGAGATAAGGATGGGTCAATTTGCATTCTTCTGCATGTTGACCTCCAGCTGAGCCAGCACCATTTGTTGAAAAGGCTATCTTTTTTCCACTGGATGGTTTTAGCTCCTTTGTCAAAGATCAAGTGACCATAGGAGTGTGGATTCATTTCTGGGTCTTCAATTCTGTTCCATTGATCTACATGTCTGTTACTGTACCAATACCATGCAGTTTTTAACACTATTGCTCTGTAGTACAGCTTGAGGTCCGGGATACTGATTCCCCCAGAGGTTCTTTTACTCTTGAGAATAGTTTTAGCTATTCTGGGTTTTCTGTTATTCCAGATGAATTTTTGAATTGCTCTTTCTAACTCTATGAAGAATTGAGTTGGGATTTTGATGGGGATTGCATTGAATCTGTGTATTACTTTTGGTAAGATGCTCATTTTTACTATATTAATCCTGCCAATCCATGAGCATGGCAGATTTTTCCATCTTCCGAGGTCTTCTTCAATTTCTTTCTTCAGAGACTTGAAGTTCTTGTCATACAGATCTTTCACTTGTTTGGTTAGCGTCACGCCAAGATACTTAATATGGTTTGTGGCTATCGTAAAGGGTATTATTTCTCTTACTTCTTTCTCAGCCTGCTTATCCTTTGAGTATAGGAAGGCTTCTGACTTGCTTGAGTTGATTTTATATCCGGCCACTTTGCTGAAGTCGTTTATCAGCTGTAGGAGTTCTCTGGTGGAGTTCTTTGGGTCGCTTATGTATACTATCATATCGTCTGCAAATAGTGATAGTTTGACTTCTTCCTTTCCAATTTGTATCCCTTTGACCTCTTTTTCTTGTCTAATTGCTCTAGCTAGAACTTCAAGTACTATATTGAAAAGATATGGAGAGAGAGGGCAGCCTTGTCTAGTCCCTGATTTTAGTGGGATTGCTTCAAGTTTCTCTCCGTTTAGATTGATGCTGGCTACTGGTTTGCTGTAAATTGCTTTTACTATGTTTAGATATGGGCCTTGAATTCCTGATCTTTCCAAGACCTTTAGCATGAAAGGATGCTGAATTTTGTCAAATGCTTTCTCAGCATCTAATGAGATGACCATGTGGTTTTTTTCTTTGAGATTGTTTATGTAGTGGATTACATTGATGGATTTCCTTATATTGAACCATCCCTGCATCCCTGGGATGAAGCCTACTTGATCGTGGTGAATGATCGTTTTGATGTGTTCTTGGATTCGGTTGGCAAGAATTTTATTGAGTATTTTTGCATCGATATTCATAAGAGAGATTGGCCTGAGATTCTCTTTCTTTGTCGGATCTTTGTGTGCTTTTGGTATTAGTGTAATTGTGGCTTCATAGAACGAGTTGGGTAGTGTTCCTTCTGTTTCTATTTTGTGGAACAGTTTGAAGAGTATTGGTGTTAGGTCTTCTTTGAAGGTCTGATAGAATTCTGCACTAAAACCATCTGGACCTGTGCTTTTTTTGGTTGGAAGACTTCCAATGACAACTTCTATTTCTTCAGGGGTTATAGGACGGTTTAGATGGTCTATTTGATCCTGATTTAATTTTGGTACTTGGTATCTGTCAAGGAAATTGTCCATTTCCTCAAGATTTTCTAGTTGTGTTGAATACAGGTTTTTGTAGTAGGATCTGATGATTTTTTGAATTTCCTCAGTTTCTGTTGTTATCTCTCCCTTTTCGTTTCTGATTTTATTAATTTGGATACTATCTCTGTGCCCTCTGGTTAGTCTGGCTAAGGGCTTATCTATCTTGTTGATTTTCTCAAAGAACCAACTCCTCGTTTTGTTGATTCTTTGTATGGTTTTATTTGTTTCTACTTGATTGATTTCAGCCCTGAGTTTGATGATTTCCTGCCTTCTACTCCTCTTTGGTGTATTTGCTTCTTTTTGTTCCAGGGCTTTCAGGTGTGCCATTAAGCTGTTAGTGTATGCTGTCTCCCGTTTCTTTTTGGCGGCACTCAGGGCTATGAATTTTCCTCTTAGCACTGCTTTCATTGTGTCCCATAAGTTAGGGTATGTTGTGCCTTCATTTTCATTAACTTTCAAAAAGTCTTTGATTTCTTTCTTTATTTCCACCTTGACCAAGTTATCATTGAGTAGAGCATTGTTCAGCCTCCATGTGTACGTGGGTTTTCTTTTGTTTTTGTTGCCATTGAAGACCACCCTTATTCCATAGTGATCTGATAAGAGGCATGGGATTATTTCTATCTTCTTGTATCTGTTGAGGTCTGATTTGTGACCAATTATATGGTCAATTTTGGAGAAGGTACCATGAGGAGCTGAGAAGAAGGTGTATTCTTTAGCTCTAGGATGAAATGTTCTATATATATCAGTTAGTTCCATTTGGTCCAAGGCTTCAATTAGATTCACTGTGTCCCTGTTTAGTTTCTGCTTTCCTGAACGATCCATTTCAGAGAGCGGGGTGTTGAAGTCACCCACTATTATTGTGTGCGGTGCGATGTGTGCTTTGAGTTTTAGTAAAGTTTCTTTTACGAATGAGGGTGCCCTTGCATTTGGAGCATAGATATTCAGGATTGAGAGTTCTTGATGGTGGATTTTTCCCTTGATCAGTATGTAGTGTCCTTCTGTGTCTTTTTTGATGACTTTGGGTTGAAAATCAATTTTATCCGATATTAGGATGGCTACTCCACCTCGTTTCTTGGGGCCATTTGCTTGTAAAATTGTTTTCCAGCCTTTTACTCTGAGGTAGTGTTTGTCTTTGACACTGAGGTGCGTTTCCTGCATGCAGCAAAATGCTGGGTCCTGTTTACGTATCCAGTCTGCTAGTCTATGTCTTTTAATTGGGGAATTGAGACCATTGATATTAAGAGAGATTAAGGCATAGTGATTATTGCCATCTGCCATTCTTGACGCTATCTTTATGTTTGAGTGGTTATCTACTTTTGGGTTTGATTCAAGAAGGTTATTATCTCATTTTTTCCAGGGTGTTGTTTCTCTCCCTGTATTGGAGGTTTCCACCTATTATCCGTTGCAGGGCTGGATTTGTGGAAAGATATTGTGAAAATTTGGTTTTATCATGGAATATCTTGGTCTCTCCATCTATGGTGATTGAGAGTTTTGCTGGGTATAGTAGTCTAGGCTGGCATTTGTGCTGTCTTAGTGTCTGCATGAGATCTGCCCAGGATCTTCTGGCTTTCATAGTCTCTGGTGAGAAGTCTGATGTGATTCGGATAGGTCTTCCTTTGTATGTTACTTGGCCCTTTTCTCTTACTGCATTTAGTATTCTTTCTTTGTTTAGAACATTCGGTGTTTTGATTATTATGTGACGGGAGGTATTTCTGTTCTGGTCGAGTCTGTTTGGAGTTCTGTAGGCTTCTTGTATGTTCATCGGCATCTCTCTCTTTAAGTTAGGGAAGTTTTCCTCCATAATTTTGTTGAAGATGTTTACTGGCCCTTTAAGTTGCAAATCTTCACTCTCATCTATACCTATAATCCTTAGGTTTGGTCTTCTCATTGTGTCCTGGATTTCCTGGATGTTTTGGGTTACGCGTTTTTTGCATTTTGCATTTTCTTTGACTGTTGAGTCGATGCTTTCTATGGAATCTTCAGCACCTGAGATTCTTTCTTCCATCTCTTGTATTCTATTGTTGATGTTTGCATCTATGACTCCTGATTTCTTCCCAAGGTTTTCTATCTCCAAAGTTGTCTCCCTTTGTGATTTCTTAGTTGTTTCTACTTCCTTTTTTAGTTCCTGGATGGATTTGCTGAGATCCTTCACTTGTTTGTTTGTATTTTCCTGTGTTTCTTTAAGGTATTTTTGCATTACCTCTTTCAGGATTTCTTCCTGATGACCCACGTTCTCCTGCATTTCTCTGAGCGATTTTTGTGTTTCCTCCTCATGGGATTCCATCTGTTGATCCATCGTCTCCTGCATTTCTTTAAGCAGTTCTCGTGTTTCCTTTGTAAGGGCATCTAACCGTTGATTCATTTCTTTAAGCAATTTTTGTGTTGCCTCCTTATGGGCATCCGTCTGTTGACCCATATTCTTCTGCATTTCTTTATGCAAATTTTCTGATTCCTTTGTGAGTGCATCTACCCGTTGATTCATCTCGTTAAGCGATTTTTGTGTTGTCTCCTTGTGCGCCTCCATCTTTTGATCCATGTTCTCCCGCATTTCTCTAAGCGATTTTTGTGTTTCCTTTGTAAGGGCTTCTAACCGTTGATTCATGGTCTCCTGTAACTCTTTATGAGATTTATTTGTGTCCTTCTTGTGATCCTCTAATAGCATCATGAGAAGTGATTTTAAATCCAGATCTTGTCTTTCGGGTGTGGTGGGGTATCCAGGACTTGCTGCTGTTGGAGAGTTGGGTTCGGATGGTCCCACATTACTTTGATTACTGTTAGTAACATTCCTACGTTTGCCTTTTGCCATCTGGATACCTCTGGTGTTAGTTGGTCCTGCTGCCACTGGCTGTTGGTTGGACCTCCTGTGAGCCTGCAAAGCTATTTCTGCCCCCCCTGGATTACCAGGATTCCCCTGGCACCGATTTCTGGGGCCTGCCTGCTCCTGAGTGACTTTGGAGCCCTAATGTGCTTTGCCCCAAGTGATCTTATATTGGGGAGGCCTTGCACATCTAAAGGCTCAGCCTAGTGGATTCCTGGAGCAGAGGTCGCCAAAGGGAGGCTGGCAGGCTCCTGCCCTGTGCAGGGGTGTGTGATCTCTCCTGGGGGGGGAGGGGGCGTCCCTCTGCCAGGCAGAAGTCCCACAGCAGATCTGGCGCGCTGGTCACTGCAGATCAGCCCAGCACCTGGGAGCAGGTTACACACAAGCTGCCTGAACCCGAAGCGATATTATGCCTGTCTGTCTCTGAGCCTGGTGGTCCCAACTACCTGGTCACTGGAGCAAAGATGGCGGAGGGCACTCTCCGTGGCGCTGCTCACCCTGTGGTCACGATGGCCCGCCGATCTGGCACCCAGACGACCACAGCGCCAACCCGCCCTCGGGCACAGAAGGAAGCCCCAACAGGCCGTGTCCCAAGTGATGTTATATCGGGGGGAGAGCCTGGGTACCGGTCTCTCCAGCGCAGTCCGCGGGAACAGAGGTCGCGGAAGGGAAGCTGGCAGGCTCCCTCCCTGCGCGGGGTCCCTCCACCAGGCAGAAGGTCCCGCCGCGGCACTGGCGCGCTGGTTACTGCAGATCAGCCCAGCACCTGGGAGCAGGTTACACACAAGCTGCCTGAAACCGAAGCGATATTATGCCTGTCTGTCTCTGAGCCTGGCGGTCCCAACTACCTGGTCACTGGAGCAAAGATGGCGGAGGGCAGTCTCCGTGGCGCCGCACACCCTGTGGTCACGATGGCCCGCCGATCTGGCACCCAGACGACCACAGCGCCGACCCGCCCTCGGGCACCGATACTATTTCAAAAATGCATAAAAATTAAAAATTTTTCATCTTCACCTATGGAATGCAAAAACATCTCCTAATAAATGACCTATCCTGTCACAAGCTACTTCCATGTACATTGTCTCATGCACCCTCACTGAAACAGAAGGCTGTACCACGATGACCATCCTGATACTAGAGAGGTGAACTCCCGAATCTAAGTTGTGGCAACACAAGTATCCTCTAACTTTAGCAATCTCTAGATAGCTAAGCAACATTTAAAATATTGGGAGATGAGAGCGTATCCCTCGTCAGATTTGTTGTCTAATAGAGGTAAAAGAAATAAAAAAATTAAAAAAAAAAACAGAGATGCTCTTAACTTCATAGGAAACCCTGGTATGTGTACTTGAAGGTAATGTTGGAACTTTGCTGGCATTTATGGGGCAGGTCTATATTTCTAAGAGAGAGGAAAGAGACAGAATGAAGGTATAGTTTGAAAAAACTAAAAGCCATATAAATAGTTACTACCGAATTGGTATATGATTCCTATTGCGGTGACTTGAGATACTGATGTGGAGACATGACAGGGACAGCATGAACAGAAAGCTGTTACCCATTTCTAGGAGTGTCTAGAGATTCCAATAAAGACTTGAAATTGTCCCGCTTTGGAAAACCCACCATAGATCATTCATCAGGTAGTAGAGTGAGCAATGACTGACAGAATACTGGGGTAGCTTCTGCTTCTGAGTTCTTATATGTAAATTATTTACATACACCATAATTCTATGCCAACCATGAAAGACCAATGGTAATCTGTTGGAAACTAAACTAAAAGATTCAGAAAACAGTACAATAGTGAGATATCTGGGTTTCTGTGACCCATGAATTTGAAGTATATTTCTCTATGTTGGTTTTTATGCCTTCGTTTCTTCACATGCACACAAGTCTTTAAAGAAGTACTTTTCACAAACAATTGGTACAATTCTTGGTACATAAGGGTTCATTTTTAAAAATAATTCTTATGTATGTGAAAATAAAAATCTGGGCCTGCAGCAGGATTGGTCACTTACTGGGTAAAAATGCTTGCCCTTGAAGCTTAAAAAAATTGAGTGCAGTCCTCCTAAGTGGAAGGAAAGAACTGACTCCTGAATGTCATTCTCTGACCTGCATGCACATGCATGCCATGCAGGCATACATGCATACTTACACACATACATAATACATGCATAGCACATAGCATACATACAAACATGCATAAAAGTACACAGTAAGAATAATCATTTTAATAATTAATTTGTAATTAAGTAATTTGAGACATATGAAGACTTTTAAAGCCACCATTAGCTCTGGGGACTTCTGCAGTGTGTTTCTAAGATATAAGTAGAAAATAAAGCAGACCCCTAAACAGAACATGTCAGTTCAGTGATTCATTTGTCCCATTTCAATGAAATTAAGTAAATTATATTCTAGTCCCACATTACAGGAGTATGAGCATGACAAAGACTACTAGAACTTTCTTCCTTGACTGTGTCAATCTCCTGGTGCTTATCAGCACTTCCTATTGCTGACTGCTGAATATTTTCCACAATGTAGTGAAATAGAGACAGAACCATATGTCCCTCCAGGTACTTAAAGCTCTAGACTTCTCAAATACTGAGCAAGACCAATCGGCTTGCTCCATAAATTCTCTATTGTCGTAATACATTTGTATTTCCCAGAACTCCTAGCAATCGAAGCACAAAGAAAACATTTCTTTCATTGTCCCTTTCTCAGGTCCCACTGCTTACCAATGCTTTTGTTTCTTCTATTTCAAACAAGTAGGCAGACATGAGGGAATAATGTTTCTGACTAAGCACTTCTATTGCATACTGATTTCATTAAAGCGTAGGCTGACAAATCCAAATTGTTTTATTTGTGGGATGGGTACAAAAAACACATTATACTTGTGTATTTCCCAGATGCAAAGAGTCTGAACTCTGAGCAGTAGATTGTTTGAGAGAATCCTCTCCTCTTATTTGTACCATAATTAAAGTACAATTATCTTGTAGAGTTACTTTTTTAAAATATGAACTTATAATTTTATATATGAGTGTGCTTGAGAAACTTCTGATAGAATAATTCAGACAGCAAGAGAGTAGGAAGAAAGTCCATATAATTATTCATAATTCTACATGATGGACCAGATAGATGTTCATAAAGTATACATGCCAAAGACAAGACTTAAAAAATTGCTATTATATGCATATCCACATACATACATACACACTATACATACATACATGTGCCATTAACTGAGAGTCGGCTATCTCTATATCCTGTGTGATATCTGCATATCTTACTTGAATTCTTTACATTTATAGATAGCCATATATAAAACTAGAAAGCCTCACTGCAAACCTTTGCAGTAGAAGCTAAAGAGTTCCATGGGCTAAAACTTGAAAAATACAAGGTGAAAAGATCAAAGCATGTAGAGAATTGATTTGTCTTGTCTTAACTGTGATTTTTTTATTTTCTTACAATATGGGTTCAGTTTCAAAATTAAAATTGCACTCACCATCTAAAGATAACTCTTGTATTAAAAAACAAATGCCATTTGAGGAAAACTTGATGCAATTTGAGATATTGCATTCTAAAGTCTCTATCATCATCTATATATGCACTAATATATATGAGTTGACTGGATTTTGAAAATAAAGCCGGGCAGTGGTGGTGCATGCCTTTAATCTCAGCACTTGGGAGGCAGAGGCAGGCGGATTTCTGAGTTCAAGGCCAGCCTGGTCTACAAGGTGAGTTCCAGGACAGCCAGGCCTACACAGAGAAACCCTGTCTCAAAAAAAAAATGCAAAAAAACAAACAAACAAAAAAAAAAAAAAAAACAATTTTTTGGGCTGGAGAGATGGCTCAGTGGTTAAGAGCATTGACTGCTCTTCCAGAGGTCCTGAGTTCAATTCCCAGCAACTACATGGTGGCTCACAACCATCTGTAATGGGATCTGATGCCCTCTTCTGGTATGTCTGAAGACAGATACAGTGTACTCATATAAATAAAATAAAAAAATAAAAATTAAAAAAGAAAAAGAAAATAGTGTTAAAGATATCACTCTGTTTTCTGACAGTCAATCTCCATTTGAGACACTTCTCCAACTGTGTGCAATGCTACTCAGACCTTAATTCTCTCCCCTCATCATTGTTACTACCTGCTGATAATGTTCTTCAATACAAAATAAGGTGGGGAAGGAGGCCTTGTTTTTCTACCCTGGAAAGTCCAGGAAGACTGTTAAAGTGATGGTCCCATGGAACTGATGGCAATGATTCTAGTGTGACTGATAAACCACCCTGAGCCTGTGACATCCATGAATCCCCATTCCCCAAAGCTAATAAAGTTAAATCAGAAGAGAATGGAATCTTTGGGGCAAATGCAATGGCAATTGGAAAGTAATAATTTATTAAGAAAGTTGAGAAAAGGGTTCTTTTGTTTGTTTTGAGGACTACTTCATAAAGCTAATTGTGTAATGGAAACCCAGTGGAAGTTCCTAATGAGAAGGATCAAACTAAGAGCTAACAATAATTCTCTCCATTTGAGGCCTTTAATTTGCACTAATTCGCTATAAAAAATCTTAGCTGAAGGTTTGTTAGACCTTTATCATTTGCTGCCAAGCTTCTTAGCTTCCTCAGTGGGCACAAAGGGTGATTTTATTGATTTACTGTTTGCAAAGATTTGTCTCTAGTGAAGAGCATGTTACAGCAAATCAAGCCACTTCAAACACAAATACTGCATTTCAAAAATGTGCACAGGATGACTCATACAGCATTTTTTAAAACTCATTTTGCTTCTGAGGTCAAGAGTAAGAACCATTTTATGCTTAATCTATTATTCTTCAGTGAATACAGAACATAATATGTTTGTCTTTGCCTTCTTAAAATGACAAATTTTTTGGTAGGAATTCAGCATTTGTACATGGCGTTCTTAGCAGTAGACCATTCTGTGTAAGTGTGGTATTTTCTAAGCAGTATCTCTGGTCTGTGTGTCCCTGCCTGCTCTGAGTGTAAATGTACTGATTCAAAGGTCAAGCTGTGAGAGGGGTTGGGGTGAAGAACTCTGGGAGGGGGAACTGGGAAGGGGCAACATTTTGAATGTAAATAAATAAAATAATTTTTTTTTAAAAAAAAAAAAGGAAGGTCAGGCTGTGGATTCAAGAGGCACACATTTGTGTGCTATTATTTTTATTTGAGTATTATATTCTATATGTTTAAATCAATTTTTATATACTTAGCACAAAATGATTATAATATTTACAGGATGGAGTGTGGTGATTTGCAATATATACAATCTGGAAACATTTTCAGCTCCTATGAAGAAATGCATTTCTTTGTATTTGGAGATTTTAGCATCGTGTTTCTTTTGTTCTTCATAAACATGAAACGCACACTATAGCCACCTTTCTGTGCTATAGAGTGATACATGTTATTTTTCAGTATCTCTATATGCATTCATTGTCTACCCTTTCTCTTTCTTCTCCCCTTCCTAGAAAAGGCACATGGGTCTACTATCTCATCACTCCATGAGACTGAGTAGGTTGGCTACACACTCTGACATACAGTTTTCTAAGGACTGTTGTACAGGTTAAATACACTGTGCATGTAGAAAACTATAGCATGTATAATAGATTTCGCATAGATGGTATATAGTACACTATGTCCTAAGCAGACTTTCAAGCAAGAATTCCCAAGCAAGTGACTTATTAAAGACAGTCTCCCAGCAGAAGGGAGGAAACAGTGGGACAGAAGTAGAGCTAGAAATGATTGGGGAGGAAAGAAATCTAAGTAAGGAAGTTCTTCAGTGTCCTCCGCCCAGGCCAATCTGCAGAAAGGAATTAACAGACTTTTTCTTTTCACAGAAATTTTTTTTCTTTTCACATCATTTTAATCCAGAGAGTTGGGCTTCAAAACTTTCTCACCTAACTAATCAATACAGCTATAAGATGTAGTAGGCAATCAATTGTCTGGAACCTCTGGACTTCTAACTCTTGATTCAGAAGCTACAAACATCCAAGGGGCGGGGGCAGAGGTGAGTCAATCACGGGAGTGAGGAAGACCTTAGATGAAGCAAATGCTTAAAAAGGTAAGAGGGATTACCAGTCTTGACATCATGGGCCGAATAAGATCTGGACAGAATACCCCTGGTTTGCCCCCACCATATTGTACTGAAAACTGCACTAATTTTCACTTCGTTTTTCATTGTTTTCAGCAAGTTTTCCCATGTAGATTGGCCTCTCACTTCGGATGCCTTTGGGTCCTGGATTGCAAACTTTCTACTTTTCCAGAACTAGACATCGCCACCAATGAGAGTGTGCTGGGCCCAAAGGAATGTGGGATTGGTTTGTTTTGTAAATTTCCTTGGCACATAGGGCTGGCAGAGGCACAGTAGTTACTGTTTGTTTCTGCTACTGCTACACAGCATAATTTCATGATCAACGGCTGTACTTTGTACTTTAACCGATTATAGACGTGTCATTAAACTGACTTTGGTATTTCAGTAACTGACGTGGTACATCTGAACTATCCTTTCTGTCAAAATCAAGAACGGAACAACAGTTCTCTAGTGTATTCAAGACGAAAACAAGAATGGACTGACAATTTAGATAAGAAACAAAGCTTGAGTCCCTCACATAAAACACTGAACCCAAGGAACTTTCAGTAACTGCCAGTCCAGACCCGTGGCCATTACCAGCAAATGTAATTGCGAGTTAAAGAGAATGGAAAGAAATTGCTTTGGGCCCTTTCTGGGTTGTCCTATTGATCGTGTAGGGCTATAAAGTGCTGTGTGTGTCTCTTATACTGCAGACTGCCTTTGGGCTCCAAAAATGAACAGAGAGTGAGAAAGAACCACCTAGTGAACTAACTCTATGGGTCCAAACCAGCCGACCGACAATATAACATTGTTCAGATCTAATTCAGTCCGAAAGCACCACACTGCCTACATTCAATTGCTGTCGCTCAGGCAAAAGGAAATATTTCCCCAAGCTGTGTTTACCAGACTGAGTTTGAGAAAGTGACATTTACTTTTAATTCATTCAGTAACCCTTTCCCTGGTATGTAATCTCCACAAACACTTTGAATCCCTGATGGGGTTTATACTGTGTCTTGAAAATTAGTGGGCCCTGCCATTGGTGCATGAGTAGGAAACCCATCAGTTCTGCTGGGAATTCGGGCTGTCCCCAGAAACCTAGAACTCAACCTTGGAAAACACTGGAAAGCCTGCTCAGGGATAAGAACAGGGCTCCCTTGAATTTTCGTTGTTAGAAATTTTGGCTGGATCTAAAGGCCATTCTAGTCTTGAGCACCCTGTATTTGAAAATGGAAACAAAATTCAAATAGTACGCGGAGCCAAGGGAACATTCTCAATAGAGTTTGTGTCATTAAAGAGGCAAACTGCATCCTTTCAGACAGCTAATCCCTTCAGGATGGTTTGTTTTTAACACTGATCTGTAAACAAGTATAAATGATGTTTCTGATGATCGGGATAATATGGGTTTCCCTTTGCTTCTGTACTGTGCCAGAATTCCAGGTAGGGGAGTGGGCCAGAATGGATCCAACTGAGAACCTGTGAAAACTGTCTCTCCTTTCCCCTCTTCCAACAGGCTTCACATTTAAAGAAACACACACACACACACACACACACACACACACACACACACTGTGGAAGCAGGCAGAGGGAGAGAGAAAAAAACCCCTTTGCAGATACTTAAAATAGTAATTACAAAAACTAAATGGAATTACATTTGTTTATCACATAAGTGTATGTTTATAGAGTTTACCATACAGACAGGATTTATTTTTAACATGAGTCCACTTGATTTTGCCAGAGAGACCATATGTAGTTTTCTTCAGCACTTGCGCAGAATAAATACATATCAATATTTTCCACTGTGAGTGGTTCTCAGACAAGCAAAACACCTGCTTATTGCTTTAGTTTGTCACTAGAATCACGTTTTGAAAATTGTTATGTAGGTCTGTACTGGTTCAGTGTTTAAGCCATATGGTGTTCATTTCAAAGTCCCCCCCCCTTTTTTAAGTCACTTTTTTAATAGCTGAGCTCAGTGTAGGATTCTGTAATAGAGACTCCAATAATGTATTCACTCAGTAAATTTTCATTAAGCACTTACCATACCTTTCATAGCTCAGGGCTAACAACCTTGGGTTCCTCTGTATTTTACATTAATGCTCCATCTGGCTTTTCTTTGTTTCCTTTTAACTCCATTCCTCTTTAAGAGATTCAGTTTTAAAATCTGAGAAAAAAGTAAAAAGTCACTTGAAGAAATAGAACAAGGCATGTGCTCTTAAGGCCAAGGAGACAGTAGAAAATGAACATTCAGTAAAGGTTTCCTTTTGTCCCCAGAGGGCCAATTTCTTAATAAATACATCTTGACTGACTTTTAAAATATTTCTTATTAGTGATGCTCAAAACCTGAACTGGATGGTTCTTTCTCATGAACAGAAACATATGGGGCGGGGGAGGTTCTGTTCTTTTATTGAATGTCGCCTGTAAAATGTACTATAGACGGGTACGTTTAGGCCTCTTGAGGGATATCAGAGAGGAGCTGAGGAGAAAGGAAAATGATTTTCTCATTTGGTATGTTAAAATCTTCTTTTAGCAATTATAAAAGTCTTAAAAGAAAAAAAGAAATCTGTTTCTCAGTAGCTTTGGTTTACTTTATTTCTTGCCATTAGTAGTTGAACACTTGTCTTTAAAGGAAACATCCCATGTGAAACAGATAATAATAGATAGTTTCAAGTTTGCGCAGAACAGAGTTTGGTGTCCTGATATCTGATTCGAGTCCTTCTCCTACTCATTATAAAACTCCCAAGGTTAGGGACTAGAGTCTTTTTGAAGACAGTTCTACTTAGCTACAATTTTGGAGGCTGAAAATCAAAAGTGGAAGAGTTAACTACAATACCTCTCTTCTGAGGACTCCTAGGCTGCATAGATGCACTGCAGAGGGAACCATGATCAGAGCACATAGAGAAAAGGTCACATATGGGACAAGAAATAATAAAGTGAACAGCTCTGGGCTGGTGAGATGGCTCAGCAGTTAAGAGCACTGACGGTTCTTCTAGAGGTCCTGAGATCAATTCTCACCAACCACATGGTGGCTAACATCTGTCTGTAATGGGATCTGATACTCTCTTCTGGTTTGTTTAAAGACAGCTATAGTATATTCACCTAAAAAATGATGATGATGATGATGATGATGATAAAGTGAACAGCTCGTATCTATATAAAGATGATAGAGATAGAATCTCATATCTATATAGATATAGAAGATAGAGATAGAGAGATATATTATACCCTGCCACTAAATGAGCTACCTAGTTCCCATGAGAACAGCATCAGTTCCTTCTATAGTGAGAGCTCCAATGAGCTTCTTCACTTCCTATTAACTCTTAAATGTATCACCTACATGTATGGTATCCATCAATATAGGTTAAGCAACAGATAACACAGAGGTAGGTGACACTTGAAAGATATAATAGACATCTATTATACTGTTTACTGTGGCAAAAACAACTGGGGTTTCAACCACATCTCCTTGACCTGCTTTGGAATCTTTCAAGGAGGTTTCATTTTCATAGGTCTTTTGCAACAGGGATAATTTCTGTGAGTCCTGGCTGACCTGAAACTCTCTCTGTAGACAAGGTTGGCCCTGAGCTCAGAGACCTACCTGCCTCTGCCTCCTGAGTGCTGAAATTAATGAGTCACCAAAACCAACTTGAGACTATTCTCTTAAAACCCCATATATTATAAAATCTGAACAGCATAATAGAACTATTTGGTTTAATAATAAGGATCTAATAAAACATCTTCTGTCAGATCCACAATGCTTATATGGGTTCCTTGATCTACTAATTAAATATCATCATCCCCTCCTCAAATATTTTCTAGCCCACTGGGCTCACAAATAGTTTCAAACTAGGATGTACATTATCAGCTCAGAAACTCTACTAAACTGTCAAGCATGAGGAAGCAGTCTCTTCTTCAGGTTTTTTTTGGACTCCCCAAAACAGGCTAAGAATGTTTTCTTGGAAAGTTCATAAAAATTCATTTCTTGAACAGCATCTAGAATGCTGGAGTCAATCTTGAGAAAATATGTCTCAGTTCTATCTTTTGAACCAGCTTAATGTTAGAAGGTTATAATGAAAGTGCTAATAATAGACTCTTCCCAAGCAAACCTGTGCAGAACCTAGTTGTTCAAATGCAAAGTACGCCAACTGTAATACTGATATATTTTCCAGCTCTCCAGACAATACCTTCACCCTTCATCCTTGATTGACTGTTGTCAGTCTTTAAGCTCAGCACAAATACAAACTGCTCTGAGGGACAGGGACTAATCAGGTGTCCTCATGAAAGAAAAAAGGACAGGCTTATTTTTCGATTTGTTTTCTCTGTTTGAATTACCTTCAAAGTTTCCAGAAGGCCAGAGGATGTAGGCATGGCTGGAACTTTCCTGCCCCTCTTTTCCTCTATGCTTTCACTTCTGCATCTTAAACATTGTTGTCTACTCAGAATGTCCCGTGGGCTTGTTGCCTATCTTAATTAATCTTAGTTAATTTCATTGAAATGCAGCTTTGTTCGCTCATTTGCAGGTTATCTATTATTGATTTCATGCAGTTGCAGAACTCAGTAATTTTGACACACAACTTTAGTCCTCAGTGCCTAAAACCTCTCTCCTGTGAGCCTTCCAGAAAAAGCTACTCAGGCAATGCCTCAGAATGGTGACATGGACTTCATTCAAAACAGGGCTAGTGTTGTAGAGTTGTCAGATGGGACCACATTACAAATAACTTACTTAGGTGGTATAAAGCCAGTGTCTCAGAGGACCCTAAAGATGAATCGCCCCAAAGCACTGCATCTCGTTTGACACACATGTACAAATGGGAAGTTGTCCAGTGAGGACGGGGCTTCCTTGCAGTTTCCACAGCAAAAACACATACTTTGCATCTCTTAAGATAAAAGCACTCACCTATTCGAATTTTAGAGTGCATAGCCATATGCTATCAGTTAGCATTCACATTATCCTATCCGTCAGAATTCAAAAAAAAAGACCAAAGATAGCAATCAGCAGCAGAAGCAGTTGAAAGCAAGAAAACGATTCCAAGCTTTACCACATGCAGGGATACAAGGAACTTTTGTTATTATCTGTTAATTGGGTATAATAATAGAGGTTATCTTTTTTCCCCCGGTTACCCAGACATCTCAAACTGAACATTATTGGCAGGCACAAAATGAAGATTCAAGAAACATCAATAAATTTAAACAAGTTACTGTCTTGATTAAGATAGGCTAGGTTCCATGACATGCAGTGAAATACCAGATATTTGATTGAGAAGTGATTCCAGAAAGTCAGGTGAACTGGTTGGTGCTGGTCAACGAACAGAGAAAGCTGACAAAGCACACCGAGTACATGAGACACATCTCTGAGGGAAGCCAGAGACCACATATAGTGGACAAATCCTGTCTCTTGTCAATTGAGGGTAGCCCTGTGTCATAAGGGACATTTCTATAAACCAAAGGACACTGACAGACAGGACCACATACAACAGTAGCCATGCACAAAACTGCCTTAAAAGCTTTCCAAAGCAGGTCAAGAAAAATGGTTGGTTGAAACCTCAATTATTTTTGGTTATAATAAACAAATAAGAGTGTTTCCTTTCAATCCAGGCTCAATTACATAAATTCTAGTCACAAATGCTTCAGTCCAGTAACAGATATACTTTCTTGAGCTTTTGAAATGACCTTTACAACAAAATCTGCATATTTTTATCAATGTTGATAAGGTAGTAATGCTATGTGATTAGCAAACTGTCAAAATCCTGAAATCTTTAAAGCAGGCAAAACTTTTTCATTTATTTATTTATTTATTTATTTTTGTTTTGGTTTGGGTTTTGATTTTTTAGGTTGAAGAGCTTTTGAAGAGCCAGGAACCTACTGCTAAGTATGTGCCTTAGGTGGTGGGAGATGTTTCAATGGGTTATTGAAAACAGAACAAAACTCTTAGGTTTTATTTCTATGAAATGAACTCAGTATTGACGAGTAGCCATTTTCCTACTGAAGATTTTCTTCAAAAGAGAAGCTCAATTTAAGCATTTCAAAGCAAAGAGCAGTGAAAGCAGTTTCCAGCATAGATGACTTGGTATTGAATAGAAGATTAAGTTCTCAAAATAATGCACCGAAGATCCTATCAGACTGACAAAGACTCTGAGGTCAAGCATTGGCATCAAACCTGAGCTTCAGAAAAGTGTCTTGTACAGCTCAGAGCTCTCATAAACACAGACCTTCCAGTAGGAAACCTGCTTTTGAACAGTTGGTCAGAGTAGTCCAAATGACTCTGTCAACAGTATAACCAACTGTTGCCTCAGGAGTGAGGATGAGACCTTCCACTGAGGACAGTACACACACTTGTAACATGGAACCAGGAGGATTCAAGCTGGATGTGACCTAAAGCCTCCTTCCTACAGTCTAGAAACTACAATGTGTGCTGCCAGGGGAGGAAAACAAAGAGTCCTGCCTAGCTGTAATACCTATAAACCACAAGACCAGCAGGGCAATATATCTGTAAATGTGTGATACATGGCAATCACATGTTGGTGGTTAATGACTGCTTAATTTGAATTAAGATACATTCAACAGGAAAAAAATAATCTCCCAGGAGCCTAGCAAAGAACTGTAGGCAATTAATAACTGCTGGAAAAGAGAAAAAGCCTCTCCATGGGATGAGGCCCTTTGATCATCCAATAGCAGAGTCAGCCTTGAAACCATTTATACACAAACCAAAAAATGGAAAATACATATACATGCATTTATATACATACATATATGTACATACATGTATATGCATAAATAAAAAAATTAGGTTATCAACTTGACTGGGGACCATGGGAGGGATTGAGGAGTTGATGAGGGACCTGGAAATAGCCAGACAGAGGAAAGTGAGAGGAGAAAGCGATGTAATTCTAGTACACTTTTCAAAAAGAAAAGTAAAGGTAAAACCGCATTTTTCACATTCAGCCCCCTACCTGATGTAACTTCTATGCCTCAAGTATTGTGCACACAAGCAGAGACTTTTCTTACTAGATTCCTATTTGCGTTATAACCTCCTAACACCTCTCCCTTCCTTGTCAGTTTTCTGGTTCTGAACATCCGAAATAGCAAGTAGATTTGAGGGGAGATGAAAATCAAGGTGTCAAAAGGAATTGATCCCTTTCTGGGGTCTGAGAGGGAAAACCTAGCTCGATTCTGTTTTGCTTTGGCCTCCCATGACTCCAGAGAGCTGAGCATCTCAGTGAGCTCAGAAAGGCCTTCTGTGCTGACAGCCTCTGCTTCAACCATTGCACCCCTTTCCTACAGGTCTCTCAAACTCCTCTGCCCTCTCTCTAAATAAGGATTTCTGATTGCCTTGTGTTTACCTGAGTGCCTCGGAATCATCTTATCTCAAACACGTGCCTTGATTTTCTAGCTAGAGCATACATAACAGAATGCCACAGAGGAGAGGACAGAACAGAACAGACAGAATTTCTCATAGACCTGCAAGCTAGAAGTCCATTATCAGACTGTTAGGTTAAAGCCCTGAGAGACATCTGATTATGCTTGCATGATGTCTCCCTTCTCAGAGAGAACTTATAGGGCTTCTCCTATACATGCACATCTCTGCCTCTTTCTGTTAGTTATAGGGAGATAAAGATCCATCCTCTGACCTCAGATAATCTTAACTACCCATTTCCTTTCCCACACCACTCCCTTGAGCTGTTTTATTTTTTCTTTCTATTCTAGTCCTTCCCACCACCCAGCTAGGCTGGAAGTTGAATCCAAACAGGAACCAGGGCTGCTTGCATGCTAAACAATTAATTACCATCTTAAAGGCTTTAGTTTTCAAATCCAGTCACACTGGTGCTTAGAGGCTAAGCAGAGGAACTTTAAGGAGATACTCTAGATCATATCAATCCCTAATTTTATTATATTGGTAAGAAGACGTTTTTTTGTTTTGATATTTTAAGCTCCTGAGCATTGTTATCTGGTAGGAGCTGCTTAACAACTATAAGGTTTACCTTTGATATAACCTCCTTTGTCAACACTTTATTCCTTTTGACCATCCCCATTTCAAAAAAAATCAGAAAATGCCAGAAAACTGACCAGGCCACATCTCCTTTTAAACTTCCCCAAACTGGGACAGTCAGAATAATCTTGTAAAATGTAAACCTGATCAGGGAACACCCTGTCTCGATACTTACAGAAAATCACCTACAATAACAGCAAAATTAACGTGACTCATACATTTTTCATGCGCAGCTCTTGTGGAGATCCCCTGTGCCTTGGCATACTGTCTGTACTCAGTGCCTATGCACACTCACTCATCCATCCATCCATGCATTGCCACTCTCTCCCATCCTGGGGAATTTGCATACACTACTCTGCCTATTTGGGTTGCCTTTCTTGAGGTTGGCCTTTCAGTAATTGTATGATTCTGAAAAATATGTAACAAAATAGATTGCCGGGATCCCCTTAATCTCAAGGCACCCAGACAGAGACAAAAACAAGAGCTGGATATAAGAGACCATACAGAAGGATTCTGGTTGGAGAGGGTCGGGATGAACAAAGCCACTTTTGAGAACTGGAAGGTGACTGTGCTCAGGAAGCAGAGGGGAAAAAAAAGCCTGCACCTCTCTCCCTTCTTGGGTTCACTAGAAACTTCTAGTGAATCCAAGCAGGAGACACAGAATGGTGAGAGAGGACAAGAGGAAGGTAATGTCATCTCTCCATAGATTCCCATAGAAACTTCCCCCTTAATACATTTTCCATAAATATATCTTGTTTTCTTCTTAAGCCTGTTACTAATACTTTCTTACTTTCTTAGGGTCTAACTTTATGATATCTGTAACCTCCTGGCAGTTACATACAAACAGGTTATCGGGTTCTCTGGACGGAGAGCTGGGGAAAGAAATGGGGTGACGAGAAAAACATGAACCAAGACAACAATGCTGTTCAAAGTCCATGATTTATTGGGGGACCAAGGATTTAAGGTTTCAGGCAAGACCCTTCCCCCAAATTCCAAGGTGTGTTCCAGGGAACTGGTCTGGCTGTTCACTGGTGTTGACACCAATGCTCTGGCAGCTGGGCGGGTCACTTGCTTAATTCAGGAATTCGTAGACCTGGAGGAACAATGAACTTCACCTTCACTCCACCCTAGGCAGAGCGGGATTATGACTAGCACAGGAATTCCAGCTCATTGACTTCACCTTGGTCAATGTCAAGTTGCTGCCAGGTGACAAGACACCCCAATATGGCTCTCTACAAAGATGATACCATTTTCATCTACAGTTGTATCTGTGATTCCATCCTAGGTCAGGCATACTGAAGAAACATAAGAAACAGATATTAAATGATGGAAAGACAGGAGAAAGATCAGTCAGATCAAGAAATAACTGTTTTTTTATTTTTATTCAGTTGTTCTCTGTATACTCTGTCATGCTGGTGTTCCCTTGGTTTCTTCAGCAATTCTGTTTCTGTTGGTTTAAGTTCCTTGCCGAGCCCTTAGATTTAAGAGTAGAATCTGTTACTGGAAAAGTTGATGATTATCCCATTCTATAATAGTAGCACTAACTCCTTGAGCTACTGCATTGCTTACATTCTTAATGTAAAAGCTCATTGGATCCCCCATTGAATCTCTTTCAAGTTACACTTGATTCTTGTCTTTCATCATTATATGCTATGCTATGGTTAGTCATTGAGCTATAAATATTAAAAAAAATCCTACAAAATAAAATTACTACTTATTTCACTCTTAATATCTGTGAGGTATGGATAGATTGTAAAACGATACCTGTTGTTAGATGATGTCTTCTACTCCATGAGCCCATAGAATATCAAATACGGTTACCTAAACAAGATCTAAGTAATGACAACACCAATTGACAAGAAACACAGAGGGAGAAATTTCCACAAGGCTCCATCCCTAGGTGAAGAGCTGTAGGTAGTCAGTAGCTGTTGAGAGAGGTACATCAGCCTTTCCTGGGGACAAACATTCTGATATTCTGATGAGTTTTTCAATCCCAAGTATTCAGCCTATAACATATGTAAGTAAGAACAATAGCAAATTGACTTTGTGGTTTTATGTGTGTATGTGTATATGTGTATGTGTGTGTGTGTGTGTGTGTGTGTGTATGTGTGTATGTGTGTGTAAGACAAACAGACAGACAGAGGGGGAGTGGGAGAGAGAGACAAAGAAAGGCGGAGACAGAGAAAGAAATGATGACTACAATTGAAGAGGTCATGAACTTGAGAGAGATGGAGAGAGATAGAGTATATGTTAGAGGAGTTGGAGTTAGATGAAGGTATGTGAACACAATATTCAAATAGGAAATTCTCATATATAAAATTTAGATTAAAAACATCTTGGAACAAATAAAATGTTTACATGAGGGTATATAAATTATAATGTGGTCTTTGAACATTCCTGAAAAAATAAATAGACTAAGGAAACTATGAAGGGTGGACACTTTAAGAAAAATAACTGCTTACTGAAGTCAAGACTATGTTTAATATTATTTGAGACAGAATTTTTTTTCTACCAGTCTAAGGTCAGTAACAATAGAATCTTATTGCACAGACCAGAAAACAACCATGTATTAAGTATCTTGACATTCACTAAATGTCAGCAGTTAAGGGTGAAATTTTGAAGAACCACTAAAGTAAACTATTTTGCCTAAGTATAGCTAGTTAGTGAAGATAATAACAAATTTGTGACTAGAACTTTAAATAATATCTTTAGAAAATATGTTCACATTTAGAGCTTTCTTTAGAAATATATTCTGTCATTCCTGTTTCTAGATGACTTAGTTGTCTAAGAATGACTAAATATTATTCAAGGTTTGTTGAAATTCCAAGAATAAAATGGCTTTGTAAAACACAGTACAGTACTGTGTATAATTCAGTGTCTCATAGATGGTCTGGAAGGAAATCAGGAGTCAGGTCTGACTCTTCTCAGACTTGTAAACACTTATCAGGTAAACAGAGAATCTGTTTGAGAGAAGACTGGCTAGAGAGATTACAAATTGTTAGTCAAAAGGTCACTGCACTGATTAATGATGTTGCAAAGGAAAATAAAAACATTAATGTGCTTTTGCTTGAATTGAAACTGTAAAACAGAAATCATGATACAACATCATACACCTGTTAACCCTATTTCTATCTTTGTTCAATTGGAAATTGACAACCAAGCTCCTTCCTAAGGCAGTCTACCACCCAGGAACAGCACATGAGGTTTATTTTCCTCCACATGCCTCATCTTGAGCACTTGTTTTCCTGAAATTACTTCAAGCCATCTTGATGGGTGTGAAGCCCTTGCTTGTTTTGACTAGCGATTGCCTAGTAACTTATAAACATGGTGAACGCCTTCCCACATGCATGCCTTTCCCTTTACATAGTTTAGAAAGAAATAACATCTCCATGGTTTTTCCATATTTATCCTCATTTTATTTAATCCTATGTACTCCTGTGTGTTTGTTTAGGGGTATATCCACATTATTATATGTATGGAGAGGTATCCAATCCCTCTGAAACTGGAGTTGCAAGCTGTTGTCAGCTACCAGATATAGCGCTTCTGACAGCAGAAGATCATCTTAGCTCTTGAACTAAATCTCAGCCTCTCTTTTCTCCATTTTTAAGTTGAGCTATATATCTTTTTATTATAGCAACAGAGAACTTTTATATATTTTCAACACAAATATCTTATCTCCTACATAATTTTAAAAGAAATTTAGTCATTTGGTGTGCTGTCTTTGCATGTTAAGAGAATCTTTGGCTGTTTGGGGTTCATGTTTGATTATATGTTTCAACTCATTTCCTCATGGTGCTTTTTAATCCTCTGTGTTCATCTTAATATTACCATGTACTTGCTGAGACGCTGCTATCTCAACGTTCTGGACTTTTTTCTTTCTTTCATTCTATGAGCATGATTCCCTTTAGATCTTTGGACATAATTATAATGACTGCTCATTAATGTCCTAGCAACTATTTTAGACTTACCATTTCTGAGGCATTCATTTACTTATTCATATTATTTTATCATAATGGTGTGAAAAAGAAATCAAGGTATAAATACAAGACACTAAAGACTACCAGTGTTCATTTGAACCTAATAGCTTGTAATTTTTCCATGGAAAAATAAACATTAGAATTCATGACTTCAGAAGGAACTAGAGACTATCCATTACATTTTGTTTAGTGCACTATTACATATGTGCTATGCTGGTATGATCAAAAAAATGAATCTAACTTTGTTGCTCAAATGGTTTAACACAGACATTTTTGTGGATATCTTTTTTCAGTAATGAATGTTTCTGTTCATTCACTATACATGCATATTTTTAAAAATTTTAAAAACTGTTCTAGAAGTGACAAATGTTTGAAAATTATTTCCAACTCTGAATTATTTTGTAAGGTATATTTCCTGTCTGATATGACCTATGGATTGTGTAACACAAGACTATAAAAGGTTACCGTGAAGTGAAAGGTTGTCAAAATGGATGCATAAAAATAAAGACTGTCATCTCAGGAGTTTCCTCAGTGGTTAGATGCACAAATATATGTGAGTCATTCACCTTTTTGGACTAAAAGATCAGCATTACCTTGGAAATACACAAAGTACTACCCTCTTAGTTTTGCAAATGTGACTTTGCATAGACAGATTTTGTAGCATCAGGTGAAAGGTTAATTGTGACTAAGTGTCATATAATATTTAATATGAAAACATATGTTGTTTTGAGATGTATGTAGAAGTGGAAAGTTCATTACCTGAGCATGCTTATCAGACTCTACCCGGGTATGGAATTTTGCTGCATTCCTCCATGAACAGAGATTTCACAAGACTGAGAAAATGAAAATCCCATACAAGTTGAGAAACTTAAGCAGATTTAAACAAGTTAAAATGCCTTAGTGATCGCACCCTCTGACAGACTCAAATACTTCAGATTCTTGGAAGACAAGTTGAGATTTCTTCTTCCCGGTTCCTCTGGATTTTCCACTTAATCACAAAGGACATTTTATTCATTTTTTATTCATTTTTAAAAATTGATTGTATTCACTCAGTCTTTTCATAACCAAGTGGAAAGATTAATCACAGTAGTTTCCATTCAACAAAATCTTGATGATAAAAAATAAATCAATGTAAGTTTGAAACCTGCCTTACTTTCTGAAATACCAGATTACTGATGTTTTCTTTAAAATCTCTCCAAATGTCTTGAGCGAGGGAACCTCTTCAACATTGCTGTGTATACTAGAGCTCACACCCTTTGGGGATGAGTCAATAGCAAGTGTTTTGGTAAATTCATGGTACAGAGGGTACTTATCTATTTATAGATAGATCAGAGAATATTATCTAAGAAGTGTTCAAAAATAACTACACAACTGCCAATACATGTGTCATTTCATGTAAGATGTTACTTCCTTACTTCAGGTTATGGGGGGGGGGGAATGCAGAGCAGTCTTAGATGATTGTAAGAGAAATCAATTTGGGTCAGGGGAAGGGAAAAAGGGCAGCGTTTTTCAAGGAGGCAAAACTAAGGAAAACTATGTGTCCCTTGGTGAATTTAGAGAGTCAGAGAGACAGTGTGCTTTTTGAAGAAAGTCAGGAAAGCAAAATCAGTACACTTCATCCCATGTTCTGAACTTCATCATTTTCCAGGTCAACAAACAACGAGGGCCAAGCCCATATTCTACCTGCCCTCGTTAGGCCCTCTGGTAGAATTGTGTGTGCAAAATTGCAGGCCAGGCTGTACTTCAAAACATTTCTAGGGCAAGGTAGATGGCTGACTCACATAGAAAAATATTTGCTGGGCAGTATTTGCTGAGTTTGAATCCCCAAAACCATGTAGAGGTAGAGGTGGCCACTGTAACACACATACACACACACACACACACACACACACACACACACACACACACACACACCCCTGTAATCTCAGGCCTCCTACAGTGAGATACAAGGCAGGGACAAAAGAATCCCTGAAATCTGTGAAGCAAGCAATCCTGGAACATGTAGTAGTGGCAACAAAACGTACTTCCTATCAAACAAGGGGGAAGGTGATAAGTAATACGTAAAGGTGGCCCTCTGACCACCCCTCTCTTACCACGGCATACGTGTGCTTGGACACATGCATGCAACTTTGCACACTAGCAATAAAAAAACAAAAAGCATCTCTATTATAATATTTAAAATTATCTCAAAGGTGATACACATGTGTTAATGCCAACTTTAACTCAGAATTATACCTTTTTACCATGTATGTGTCAATACGTATCTTGGGCTTAGGAACATACAATAAGCATTTCATAAGCATGAATCTATAAAGTCTTTTTCCCTTTCCAATTCAATTTTATCATATAACTCTACTTTATATATTTGCGGAGTATATCTCTGAAAATAAAACCCATATACTTGTTAATATTAAACAAATTAATGAGCAATTATTATTATAAATTGTGAAGATAGTCTTAAAAATGTTATAATCATTGCTTCACATGTATATGTGATTGTATATGTAATTTTATTTAACTCGGACAAAGTTATGACAGATAATAGTGCCTAATATTGCCTAAATAACTGAAGTTTAAATAGATCAAGATCCTCGTCATCAGCTATTTGGTCAGTATTATTGGGCTGAAATATGCTATCCCAAAGTCAAAAAAATGAAGTCCTGAATTCCAGCACTTTAAAATATAACTGTGTTTTGAATGGAAAAAAAAGTCTTTAAAGGACATGAAGGTAAAATAATATCTACAAAATAAAATTTAAACCTGGCTGAAATTCTTATAAAATAGAAACTTAAGGATGAAGAATAGAAAGAGATGGACAAAGGGGGAATAAAGAAAAGGGAAGAAGCAGAAAAGAGAATCCATAGATACAAAGAAAAGACAGATATCCCTAAGCCAAGAGAAGAGGCCTCATATGAAATCAACCACCATGTCAATACCTTGACCTTGGAATTCTGCCCTTCAGTAGAATAAGAAACAGAAGAGTAATAATTTTAAACTTTGAAGAACTCAGTCTGGGATATGTTTGGAATCCCTAATAAGCTAGTGATTCATAAATTTGATTTAATGATGTCTGGGTTCGGAACTAACTATATCTCACTTCCGTAAAAAAAAAAAATAAATAAAATAAATAAAAATAAAAAAAAATTCTTCTTGATGTAGTTCTAATATTTAGAGTAATTTAAGTAATACTCTTTATAACATCTGTTCCTTGAAGTCTTGCAAGAAGAAAGTCCCAAGGTAACATGAGTGGTGTAAGCATTTCTTAAAGAAGTAGATATCAAAGTGAGTTGGTGGTAGGTCTGGATACAAGTATCCAAACTATGATGCAAATCTGACCTTAAGTGAAAGATGGAGAATGGGAATTTGGTGGATATCTTTTCATCCACTATGTAGTATGACAGTCCTTCCAGGAGCTAAGGAACCACACTAACCTTAAAATGATTCCTGTCTTCTCTTCAGATAAGCCTTGTTTTTGTCCCTGAAGATTTAATCACTCCCTAGATGAATTTGTAGGATACATGGCCACAAAACACATGAATATAGCAACTATGTGTTGATTAGAAACATGTTTGTGCAGGGACATATGCCAATACATATTAATGGGTACCTTATCTTATAATTTCATGACTGTATGAAATGTATTGAATTTCCAAGGGTGAACTGTGTAGACCACCACAGAAGGAGTTAGCATATACAGTCATGAAAAGCTCTATGAGTATTAGTGTGCTGAGGGTTGAGATCCATTAATGAGCAAGGGAATATAAATGACAGCAGACGAATAGCCACATCCCTTTCCCCTATAAATTGCAAAAGAGCCAGAGTTCTAGCTGCAGAAGGTCAATTAGACCATTGAAAATAATCTCTGAGAGGATATTAAATATTATGTATACTATTAATGTATATATTTTTAGGGTTTTTTGCTTCTATATTGTGTACACATATGTTTTTATATGTGCAGGTGCATATACATGTGGGAACCAGTGAATGTTATCCCCAAGTTTATTCCTCTGACACTTTCCAGCTAATTTTTAAAATTGTGTTCTTCTTTCATATATTACAACCCAACTTTAGCTGTCCCTCCCTTCATCCCTCCAAGTCACCACCCCTACAATCCCCTCTCCCCAGATTCACTCTCTTCTCCACTTCTTCAGAAAAGACCAGGACCCTCAGCGATATCAACCTAACACAGCTTAACACCTTAAAATAACATTAGGTACAAACACTCATATCACTGAATCTGAAGCTCACAAAGTCACTTGAGTGGCCATAGATTTCCAGGAGTCTGGTGTCTTTGACACCCATCCTCATGTCATTCCTAGCACTGGAGTCACATGTGTTCTCTGCCCCACCCAGTTTTTTATATAGATGCTGGCTAATGTGACGTCAACTCCTCAGTTTTGTGCTACATACACTTTACAGACTGAACCACCCCACCAAGCCAAAATTTGTTCTTTTATAGTGTACTAAAGTGGCCTATAACCAATGAATCAAAACTGTGATCTAACTGATAAGATTGTGTAGGGTAGTAATGACCTTATTTAGAGGTAGAAATTTAAGAAAGTAGTCCAAGGCAGAGCAAATGTTATGATATGTTCTAAGATTGTCTGAAGTCTAGAAAAGATCAGCATGATGAATGGTATGACTTGGCTCTAACCGTCCCATGGTTTTATAAAATAACAAAATCAATGCCACAACAACTAAAACAAATAGCCCTTAGTGAATTGAAATGGAAACTAGACCTCTACAAGGCACTGTTTTGGCTACCCTGTTAAGGCAGCATTTTCCTTATTAATTTAAGTAAGTTTTAATCTTTTCCAGAATTAATAGTTTATATTTTAAAGGTGTCTGATTGTGATGAGCTCATTGCTTTAGGAATTTTGGAAAGCCTGTGGCATGTCAGATGTCAGAGTCCAAACCAGTAGAGATTTTGAGACTAGGCTTCTGTTTACTGGACAATCAATTCAGGTCCGTATGACAGTACACATGGAGGGGGGGATCATGTGGATGGAGAGCTAGAAATACTGAAGACACATTTTCTTCTGTTA